>VDFB02056351.1:19350704-19429640 GCA_007258455.2 Sequoia sempervirens
TATAATCTGAGAGCAAAAGCTGGAATCAACAAAAACACTAAAGATAGAGGACAATAGGACGACAATCGAAATAGAATATTGAGATTGCCTCTCCTTATCTCTTATTTTATGTTTTGATACAATGCCTTATTGGTGTGCTTGAATAGTATTTATTTTATTTCATTATGCATATTTTTGATCACACAGATAGAACTGAAGTAAATGTAGTGGGAGAATTAAATATGATTCACATGCAAGTAGCTTTTGACCCAAGAATCCAACAGGTTATCAATATTTAGGTAGCTGATATCCCTGATGCGTATGGCCTAATTCTAGGAAGAGATTTTATGAAGGCCCTGAATGGATATATATCTACTAATCACTCCCACATGAGGCTTCCCTGGAAAGGGGTGCCAAATTAGATCAGAATTGAGAGAGAACCAAGAATGAAGTACATGATTACGGAGTATCAAAATACTTCAAATGAAGTTTTGATATCAGAAGTAGGCATGGGAAATTATATGCTAACGACTCCTTATGAGGAGTCAGATTCAGAGGAGGTATTGATACTATATTCGAAGTCTATTGATACAGAAACATAATCCAGCAATGCTACTGATCCGACAAGGTCAATTAAGGAAGAGGATGAATTCGAGGATAATCAAATTAGCCTGTTAGACAACTTCTAGGAATTTATTAAGCAGTGTATTGAAAATCAGGTTCAACTCGGCAGGAGGACAAACTTTGAAGAGTTTCTCTTACCTAACTAGTGTAGAGTTCACAACGCTTCCCATTTAGAGGTGGAATGCTGTTTATGCCAAGCAGCATTAGAGCAAGTACATAAATGCATAAATCCAGCCTTAGCAGTCAAAATGGACATGCAAAGTCCTTCAGAAGATTATAAGGGAAAGAAAGTGATGTCATCTGAGGAATCCTCCAGCAGTGATAACCCAAAGGGTATGGTGAAGAGGAATGCATCCGCTGAATGCTGGACCCTCAGATTTGATGGATCTAAATCCAAGCATGGAGCTAGAGCAAGTTTTGAATTGATTAGCCCAAAAGGTAAGACCTTCTTTGTAGCCCATAGACTTCAATTTCACTATACCAATAATTTAGTAGAATATGAGGCATTGATTCATGAACTTCTTATGGCACTAAAGAAAAAGATTAAAGTTCTGCAAGTTTTTGGTGATTCTGAACTGGTAATTAAGCAAATAAGGAAATAATATTCATGCCATAATAGGAGAATGACTAATTATAGGCATAGAGCATGAGATCTCATTGAGGGATTTGATGCCTTCAATATTTAACTAATACCACGATAGAAGAATCAAACTGCAGATTCTCTGGCCCAGGCAGCAAGCACTTTGCAACCCTTATCTTTGTTAGGTTTGAAAAAGTTTACTGTAGAATTGACTCTTGTACCATCAGTTTTGGACAACGTTACTAACTTTCAGATATTTGAGGATGACAAGCATATCCTGGACTTCATTACAAACATAGATATTTTTGCTTCCCAAATCATTGATGAAACAGAACTCAAAGAAGCAAAACTGGATTTGGAAGGAGTGATAAATTTGAAATCTAATACTATTCCAAGGGGAATGGTACAACTGGAGCAGATTTTTGATCTAGACAAGATCAGAAATCAGGAGCAAGAGTCCAAAAAAAAATCTATCAATGGACAGTGTGATACTTACAATATGGGAACTGAAGAAGACACTAAGAACATTTTTATTGGCCAGGTATGCACTCCAAAAGAAAGATAAGGAATAATTGAAGCACTGCATAGCTTTCTGGATATAGTAGCTTGGAGTTATGAAGACCTGAAAACTTACGATACATCAGTCATAACTCATACTATACCTCTAAAACCTGGGGCTAATCCTTTCAGGTAGAGACAGAGACCAATTAATGCATTACTGGAACCAGTTATATAGAAAGAAGTTTAGAAATTACTGTCTGCCAGAATTATATTTTTTGTCAGGCATTCAACATGGGTGGCAAACCTAGTCCCAGTAAGAAAAAAGAATGGGGAAATCAGACTTTGCGTTGAGTTCAAAAATCTAAACAGATCATCAGAAAAGGATAATTATCCAATTCCCTCATTGGATGAAGTACTTCAAGTAGTAAATGGTTCTCAGATGATGTCCTTCCTAGACGGCTATTCAGAGTACAACCAAGTAATGGTTCGGTATGAGGATAGGCACAAGACTGCTTTCACTACTAAATGGGGTACCTTTGCTTACAGGAGGATGCCTTTTGATCTCATTAATGCTAGGGCTACATTTCAAAGGCCCATGGATATTTCCTTTAAGGATATCATAGGCAAGTGCATTATTATTTATATGGATGATTTGACTATCTTTTCCAAAAATAAAGGAGACCATATCTCTGATTTACGCAAAGTGTTTCAAAGGTGTAGGGAATTCGACATATCCTTGAATCCTAAAAAGTGCATTTTTGGAGTGACAGAAGGGAAATTGTTGGGTCATGTCATATCTGAAAAGGGAATTGCTATTGATCCAGAAAGGGTGGAGGCCATACTGAAGATTCAGCCGCTTGCTAGCAAAAAGGAGATGAAGTCTTTCTTTGGCAAGATCAACTTCATCAGGAAATTCATTACTGGATTTGCTGAAATTATTAAACCACTGAATGCAATGTTGAAGTAAGACGCTAAGGTTGAATGGACTATAGAAGCAAAGGAGGCATTTGCAAAAATCAAAAGAGCCATTGTTGATGCTCTAGTATTGGTAAGTCCCGATTATAATAAGTCTTTTTACATATATTCATTTGCTTCGGATCATTCATGTGCGGGAATGTTGACTCAGAAGTCTAATGAGGGAAACGAGCATCCTATTGCTTTTATGAGTGCACCATTAAAGGATGTTGAGTTGAAATATCCAAACATAGAAAAGTAGGCATATGCCCTGGTCAGAGTAGTGAAGAAATTCAGACATTATATCCTCAGGAATAAGGTTTATGCAATTGTCCTAGATCCTGTAGTTAAGTTACTGTTGATGTAGAATGAGTTGGGTGAGCGTAGAGCTAAGTGGGTGACAATGCTACAAGAATATGACATTGAGATCCAACCCATGAAGTTGGTAAGAGTGCAGGGACTTACTCAGACTATGGCTGAGATGGGGCCTGAACTGATTGTTTAGAATTATAATCTTGAGGAGGTTTCCCCAGGTAGCTGGTACAATGACGTAGTTTATTATTTGTTGAACTAGAGTTCCCTAAGCCATCTTAATGTTGTTCAGAGAAGAGCTCTATGACTGAAGAGTGATGGTTTCATGCTAAAGGGAGTTGTTCTATATAAAAGAAATCATTAGGGTATTTATTTGAGGTGTCTTAGGAGACAAGAAGCTAAAAGGGTGATGAACAAATTTTATGAAAAGTATGGCACTGGCCATGGTTCTGCTATTGCCATAGCAAACTAGATCTTGAGAGTAGGGTATTATTGGCCCACATTATTTAAGGACATTCATCATCATGTCAGGACCTGTCACACTTGCCAGACTGTAGCAACAAAGGAAAGGTATGCAACACTCCCACTTCAACCAGTTACTGAGGTAAGGCCTTTTGCTTAGTGGGGTATGGACTTTGTAGGTCCTATCAATCCACCATCTTCTACAAGACACAGGTACATTCTAACCATCACTGACTATTTCACAAGGTGGACTGAGGCTTTCACTTGTAGGCAATGTACGTCTGAGTTAGTGATTGATTTTCTAGAATCTTCCATTATTAACCGATTTGGATTTTCTCTTTCTGTTGTCTGTGATAATGGTCCTGCTTTTGCATCTTTAAAATTTTTAAACTGGGCTTTTTATCATGGCATTATTATAAAGTTTGCATCTAATTATTACCCTCAGGGTAACGGTCTTGCAGAATCTTCCAATAAGAGCTTATTGACTGTTATTTGTAAGCTGTTGGAGAGGAACCCAAAAGATTGGCACACTCAGCTTCAGTTTGCCCTGTGGGCAGATTGTACAAGGCTTAAGTCATCCATCAAAACATCTCCCTATCACTTAGTTTATGGTCTAGATATTCAACTCAAGATCTTAACCTTGTAATTTATTAATGAGTTTTATGATGAGGGGGATAGAAGGGAGGCCAAGTTGACAGAACTACTGCACCTTGAGGAGAAACGAGACAATGCCCTTGAAAACTTTGCCAAACATCAAGGGGTAGTTAAGAGGTGGTTTGACAGAAGAGCTAAATTCAAAGCTTTTAGGATTTCTGACCTTGTGTTGTACTAGGATAAACCTCATGATTGAAAAGGAGACCATGAGAAGTTTGATAAACTGTGGCTCGGTCCATACCAGATTGCTGAAATACTTGGAGATAATGCCTTCCGTCTGAAGACTTGCGAGGGAAGATATTCTGCTACCTGTTAATGGGCAGTATTTGAAACATTATTTCCAATCTTGAGCTATTTTCAGCTCCCTATTTTGTATATAGTTAGTTTAGGTTGCTTTCTCTTGTCTGCTTTGGTTAGAGTAGGTTTGCTTTGGCTTGTTTTGCTTCAGTTTTTGTTGCTCTTGCTCTTTGGTTTTTACTCCTGGGGTATCCTGTTGCATTTGTATGACGGTGGTGACAAAGTAGCTGTGGTGCTCTCAGTATTTCCTTTTCAAACTTTAATCATCTTTCCAAAATATCATGGTATGAATTCTCTACCCAATGTCACATATCCTTGTGTTTAAGACGAAGAGTCCTTTAGTAAAATTGAACAGGAATACATTAGGGTCTCACATTTTGAATATTAAAGATGTCTGAGGTTGCAGAAGGTCCTTATGAAGTTTGCACAAGTGAAAAAAAAAATCTGCTTTAGTGCCACTGTGGTTCTCATCCCTGAGTGTGAACTTCATTGTTCACAAGTTGAAGTAAAAAAAAGAAATAAGTGAAAAGAAAAACAATATCCAAAAAAAAAAAAAGAGAAAGAGACAATATAGAAAATCAAAAGACTGAATTCAACTCATCAGGGGAATCTGAATATCTCTACTGGGGCTATGAAAGCCTGACTGGCGATAGAGCTATGTTCAAGAGAATCACAACGATAACCTTGTCAGGGCTATGGATGCCTGACTGGCAGCGAGACTCTATCCTGGTTGCTTTTAGAGTATGAATCTTTATATAGCCTGTTTAGATCAAGTTTGGTCTCTTTTGTAGCTAAAGGAGGGTAATGAATGCATGTGCACACACTTTAACACTAGTGTAGGAAAGTTTGGGTGACTTGTGGGTTCTTTGGTTTAACCATAGGTGGTGACTAGTTAGATAAATTGAAATCATAAGTTCTGGGTTCTTGATTCCAGTTTGTTATCGAAATGCTCTAGAGCATTTCCCTAGTAGAGTCACTATTTGTTGTGCACATTTTGCACACACACCCCACTTAGAGTGGGGACCCTTTTTTCTGATTTTGGATGTCTCTTGGACCTTTGGTTTTATTGGATTTATCCTTTCAAGGTATTGGGAAGTTGGTCTTGCTTGCCTCAGTCTTGCCTTGAAGGTTGAATTGATCAAACTTGGTTTTTAATGGAAGTCCGGGTTTTGCCTTGGGTCCAGGATTTTATGGCTCACCTGGATTTTTCTGGGTCCTAGTCCATCTTCTGTCAATGTTGGATTTTCTGAAATCTGGGTTTCTGGTTGAATCCAAGATTTTCTGGGTCACGCGGATTTTTTCGGACTTCGTCCCCCGGAGGGTGTGTCGTTCGCAAAATTTATGCTCACCAGGATAGTCCGGCTGGCTCGGATTTTTCTGAAATCTGTTTCGACCTCGAGTTTTTGGATTTTCTTAATATGTCTTGTCGGCCATTAATGCTTGAGGTACGTCTTCTCTAGCACGATTGTGAGTGGATTTAAGGTCTATTAGCGCTCTTCCTGATTACATTATTCACTTTCTATTTGCTCTAGCACTTGAGTGTGTTCATTTCGAGCCTTGGTCATTGGATTTGCTCTGCTTGCATGTGGATTCATTCGGCATTCGTGTTTGATATTGTCGCTATTTGGGGCACCTTGGTTTGCAGTGATTTCATTGGGCTCGAAATTCATTCAAATTTAATTCATGGTAAGTCATCTTTGACTTCTCCTTTTGTTTGCACTTTGATTGGGTCTTTCGGGTTGTTGAATGGTGGTTATTTGGTCAGCCCTTGTTATTTTCATGATTACATATTTATCAAATTAGGGTTTGGACACACCTTTTCGTAGGTTTTAAGCGCCTATGATTGTGCATCCTTTTGTTTATCAATTGAATGTCGTGTACTCCCCTATAACTAGGTGTTTCTGCTAAGGCCTTGGCTTGTTGGCGCATAATTTGGTAGAATTTATGGAGGTAGGGTTTCAATGTGTCGGCCCAGGGTTGCTAAGTTTAGTGGAGTTGTCGCGTCATCATGTCTTGTGTTTAACTCGACCTTATCCACATCATTTGAGACCTCGGCGTGCCGTAGTTTCATCACTTTGAAGAATCATGTCTAATTTCAAATCTGCCCTAGCTCTCATGGCGGAGGTTTGACAGTCAAATTTAGGGCATCATTATTGCATCGCAGGGATCAATCATTTGAGAGTTTTTGGGAGTTAAATTTGAGTACGATCAAAATCTGGTTTATTGGGGTTGAGTTTATGTACATTGAATTCAGATAGGGGAGTTTGTATGATCATTTGATTAATGGTCTGCGCATTAAACAATCGTCGGGTTTTTGAGGTGTCCACAGAATTTATGTGCACCCAGATTTTCTCAGATTTTGCCACTTCCCTGGAGTATGACTAGTTCCTGAAATTTCAAGCTGTTCGCAGAAATCTGAACTATTTGGATTCTTCCGATTTTCTGACTGTTCTCACTTGATTTTAATTTTCAAAATTGAAGTAATGAATTAAATGTTAGATGATGATTTCTTGTTGTTAAATGGGTGAATTTCATGATAACCATGCATTTCTTGTGTCCATATTGATGATTTATTTGATGAATGATGTTTTGGCAGCAGAAGTCCGTCTGGGTCAGATTTCTCTGAATTTTTCCCTGATTGGATTTTCCAGGTTTACTTCATTTTCCTGGATTATTGCATTTTCCTGGATTTTCAAGATTGATGATTAATGATTGATCTTAATGATTTCCTATGATTTCAAATCTAACCATTGATTGAAATATGGATGATGATTGGATTCTCATGAGGCTCTTTTATGAATGTAGGCTGAATCAAGTAAGGCAGCGGCAGGAAAGGTCAAGGGAGATACAGTGGGATCATCTGTTTTGGATACTAAAAAGATCAGGCTAGATGTGAAGAGTCAGTTTCTGGCTAGCAAGGTGGCTTCAGTTTGGTCAGAGGTCTCGAATAATAATGTAGGAGCCTGGAGGTATGAAGAATTTAAAGAAAGGACAGCTCAGAAAGATTTATCAGTCTTGACCAAGGGGATGGTGAAGTTCGGACTGGCTCATGTGGCAGGATTTCCTCCTGCGATTCAATGCTATGAATTGATATTAGAGTGTGCCCAACACTATGATTTTGATACACAGAGGATTGTTAGCACCGATGGGAGAGTGTTGGCAAACTTTAATCCAGTTTCCATTGTCTAGGCATTTGATATGCCAGACTTGCCATGTGTGTGTGCTTTAGACATAGAATTGGCCAGAACTTACTATGAGGATAAGCCCACCAAAGCCCAATAGATGATTAATTCCTAGCTTAAAAAGCCAAAATCTCATTTCTCTAAGTTGCCCAAACAATTGCATAGGGTCAAGTTCAGACAGGATATATATGATGCAATCACATTATTGAGCAGGGTGGCTGGCTTGAAGAGTGTTGGGGCATTGGATAATTGGATGGTGCATGTCATCAACAAGATTGAGCAAGGCATCAATTATCATTGGGTAGGGATTATCAGTGCGATGATTGATAGGCAGCTGAGAGATGTGTTGGAGGCAAAGAAATTCACTATGTCATCTTATGTGGTGTATGTACTTGCCAGATTTTATCCATACAGGGGATTGAACTCAAAAGGAACATTTGGGCAAGATGTCATTTATGAGGTATACCCTGAGTTGCACCTAGGGAATCAGAATTATAGAAGAGAAAATGATGCATTTACTATGTATATTACTAGGTTGCTTCAGAATGTAGAACATGTGAGAATTTCTGATAGAGCCAAGGAGCTGATCAAAAAATATGGAGCTTGGTTTATACAATTCCCTACCTTCTCCTATATCAGGATTGATGAATGTTCGACTGCTCCATACAAATTTCCTAGATATCCTACCAACCATGTCATACTTTTGGAGGTTATCGGACAGATATGTGATTTTAATGGCATTGTTAAAAGAGAAAAGCACAAAACAGGGTTCGGTGGGGATTTTCCCTTGAAGATTGGTATAGCTGAGGTTTTCCCTTCAATCCAATCAGCCCATGCATCAGGGGAGGAGTTGAGTACTTATGGGTTCTCTTTCCATTCTAAAAGGGTGAGCTTTGACATCACTGGCGAAGCCCAGAAGAAGGCCACCAAAGAATATCACCACAAGGATGATCTAGAGGACTACTGGGCCAACAACAAGGATGACTTTGAGGTGAGAAAGAAAAGATATTCTAGGCTTCCAGTTGATGTAATCAGAATGTATAATGTCAAGTTGATCCCTGATTAGTTGGAAGATGATAGAAATTTAGTTCAAGATCATGCATTTGAATCAGTCAAAGACAGGCCCATTGGAGAAATAAATTGGTCAGAAAAGGAAATAACTGAGTTGGAGGAATTGATGGCTCCCATTCTAAAATCCACCAAGTCTTGCCTGAAGCATAAAGTATGGGAATTGGAGAGTGAGAAGGTATCCTGTACTTTCAATTTGATGGGAAATTTGAATGCTCATTCCACTTCAGAGGAATCTGGTGAGGATGATTTTGCGGGAAAAACTAAGGTAAGCTCACCTTTTAAGATTAAAATCAGAGGCCCTAAGGAAGATGAGCCAGAAAATAAAGAAAACCTAAGGGAAAGAAGAGGAGTCATACTGTGAAAATAGGTAAGTCTACTGAAGAGGAAGAACTTGAGAAATCAAAGAAAGAAGATACTCCTCCAGAGCCAAAGAGAACAAGGATAACCAAGGCTTCAAAGAAGAGAGATCAAGAAACTTTTGGGGATAGGATGGACTCTCATGTGATTGATGTGGAGAGATCAGGGGAGAAAACCAGGGTTTATTCAAGAAGGTCAAGAACTCCATCTCCCAAGGAGACCATGCAAAAGACAGATCCTCTTCCAATGGCAGCCACTGTACAACAACAGAAAGATACCTCTCCTTCACTAGGTATACCTGAGCAGATGATTCATGAAGAGCATGAGACCAATGAGGAAGTAGAACCATTTAAGGATGGAGAACTTTATGGTGCACCTGCTGAGATTGAGGTGGGAGATGTGGAAGTGCATCCTTCTCTATTAGTACAATATGAATATTCTCTCGCTAGTAGGAAAGATAACAGATCCCCTGAGAAGTAGGATGTCCTTGTTAAGACTCCATCACCCCTGAAAGAAGAGGAACCAAAGTTGGAAAATAAAGGTGATCAATCTCCTGAAAAGGAGAGGGATGAGACAGTAGGTCAATCTCCTGAAGAGGTCAAGAAGGATGAAGTCCGGGTGGATCCTGCTGTTCCAGATTGGCTAGAAAAAAGAAATCAGGAGGAAACAGGTCATTTTTGAGGACACTCCTCTCAACTAGGATGAGATGTTGGCCAAGATTGGAAAGGGAAATAAGAAGAAGGAAGCTAAGGTGATTTCAAATATTGAAAGAGATGACACTAGTAACCGGGTTATACATGTTGCTACCCCTGCTACTGATAAAAGTAGAGAGGAGGTCACCAGGAAGGATTATGATGTACAAAATATCAATCTTGGGCCAACTTCTGTGGAGCAAGACATTGAAGAATATGAAGGGTCTAGTGCAGTGATCATTGGAAGATTGTGGAAGGAAACACAGTCAAAGCATGAGCTAAAGAAGGAGAATGAAAGGCTTAGGAAATGTTTAGAATATTTAATGAAGCCTTTGCATCTTTTCACCCATCCTCTTCTGCTACTGCTAGTTTCTTGCCGAAGGAGACCATTTCTAAAATAGAAAAGATGAAAGCTTCTACTCTAACCATAGTAGATTGGTTGAAGGAGGTACAGGTTAAGGGAGATGATGCAATAAAGGAGATCCTTTCAACTGGAAAGGATGCAATAAGGGCTAAGGATTTATTGGATTATGTTTTATCTCAGGATAAGGACACTGATCTCTTATTGCAAAAGACCAAAGCAATCATGGAGTATCATAAGGATCAGCTAGTTGTTGATGGAATCCTTCCTTCATCTAGGGTTAATGAGCCTTGGGAATGGTTCAAAGCCTTACAAATCCGATAGAAGGCCATCAAAAAGATCTAAAAACAAAGGAAGTAGATAGATGGTAATTTAACCAATGTTTATGATGGATGCATCGGTTTCTTTCATATAATGATCGGCAGGAGGAAGATCGCCCCTAAGTACTTGAGCTTAGAACAATTGAGGGAATGGTGGCATGATGTCTATGCCCCTGATATTGAAAATATTGTGACAGGGCACCAATTGGATGATGCGGCTACTTATCTAGTTGTGGTGGATAAGTACTTAGCTTATAATGGTGATTGGGATGCAATGGTTAAGTAGTCAAAGGAAGAAATCGAATCAATTGAATGTCGGATTAAAATCCTACCCTTGCCACCTGTTGCTGAGTTGGATAAGGTGTTTTCGAAGGCTCATGAATCGCTGGATCAGAATAGAGATAAGGGAGGTGGTAATTAATGTCAACTTGGAGATTGGTGCTTCCCTATTATTATAGGGCATGTGTTGATTAGGGCTGCATTAAGGACTGTGTTTTGGCTGACCTTGATGATGTATCAACATTTAATGTGTGCCTTATTTTGAAATTCTTGAGGCCGACTTGTTTTGGCTATTTTATTTTGTAAATGTTTGGCTGGGCTAACATGTTTTTGGGGTTCTCTATAAGTGGCATTTGTTCCTCATTTGTAAGGGGTTAGCTAGACAGATAATAGAGACAAGTTAGATAAAAAAAGAGCTAGAGCATTCTGTAGCAGAGATAGTAGTTAGTTCTTTGGAGCAAATGTTGTAACACAGAAACAGTGGAATTGTTGCTACATTTTGGTGATCTAATACAATTGAAGGTATTGTGGTTTCTCTGGTGAATTCCTTTGTGTTAGTTTCTCTTGCATGGTTCCTATTGTTCCATCTTTTGAAATTTCTTAAAGATAATAGATTCAATGTTAGATTTAGAACTAAATAAGTTTGGTGAATAATGTTCATGGTTCTATGCTTGGAATGTTTGTAGCAATCTCTGGTCTATACTCCCAGTAACTATCTAATTGTAGTAGGCAGGTGAAGTCAACCTGGACCATACATTTATTTGTGCTTAGTTCGATTGTAGATGAATGTCTATGATTTGAAAATTTGTATGCCTTAGAAGATTGCACCTTTCTTGTGATATAGCATTGTGGGTTAAGCAGGAATTGGTTATTTGAGATTGGTCCATTCCAGGTATTCATCATTTGCATTGTCCATCCTAGAAATAGTTTAGATTTCATTACATCTCTTGCACCCTCATCTTTTGTTGTTTCTTTATTATTTGGTTAGATTGAGGATTTAAGATCATAGTATTGTGAAATCTGATAAATTGGAATGGTACAGTTTGCTTGTAGTAAGGTCTGATTGTGATTAACAACATTTTCACATATTATCTGAGTTGTTTATGCATTGTCATGACCTGACACCCAAGAGACCTTGGGGTGATTTTTAGTAACTTGTTAAAAATTACCTTTCAAGAGAGATAGAATATTGCATTCTGTTTGAGTTGTTGCTGTATAGAAAACACCATCAACAAGCTTCATATTCTGCCACGTTATTGGTGCATCCAAATTGCAACTTGTATGAAGCAAAGAAGGTTTTACCTTTCGGGTTGGTTAGTTCAATCCCAACACCATAGCCTATCTTAGATTTGGATCCATCAAATGTGATGGTCCACAATTGATCACGGGTTGGAGTTGGTCCTTTTGAATTTATTGTGGACACTTGGGTAGTATGAACCAGGGGTGGGACTACCTGGTCTTTTATATCAAGTATAAGGGATGGGTGTTCAACCAGTTCCTTAGGTATAATTTCCAACTCCTGCACAGTTGTATTATGTGACCCACAGTTATCCTCTCGACATTCGCTTGTATCTTGGGGTTGCTCCTCAAAAACATGCTAATTTGGAAGTGTATTTGGGGTGGGTTCAATTTGAGAAAGAACCTCCTTTGAAAGTATTCTATCCCTATTTAACATGGTTGCTTCCTTGGCCTCAAATGAGAAGTGGTTTGCAATGGTCCCAGGGTGATTTGAGCTAGCTTCCTCAGCTTGGGCAACATGATTTAAAATATCAATGCAGGGTTGACAAGCCAATTCAGAGTGGTTTTGGTAATGTACCCTGCACCAATTAGGGAGAAGAAGACTCTGCAGATTGGTATCTTTCGCTAAGACTAGTTGGTCTTGTTGCAGCTTTCTAATCAAGGCATGTTGATTTTCATTAATCATGGGGTCAGAGAGTTTATGTGTTGACATGTCTTTAGAATTGAGAACCGAGAAGGTAAGAATTTCTTCTCTTTTATAAACCCCTATCTCAGTCTCAAAGTAAGCTACCTCATTGGGACAATCATACTTAGTGATGATATGCTTGAGGCAAGGCTCATTTTCAATCCTGATCTGAGTAGGAATCCCTCTCCATGGTAGCCACATTCATGAAAAGTCAAGGGAAAGATATCCCCCTGGACTTTTCATCAAATCTTTGCTCAGCAGCATACCATAGGTCTCGAGAATGTCTGCTACTTGGATGTCTATGCTGGTTTGAACCCTAGGGTCTGATCCTACTTGCACATGTATGTTTCTTAATTCCCCCACCACATTAACCTCTGTCTTGTCAAGTTGAATGCCCTTCTTATTTGTCTGAATGGGGTTCAATCCCAACTTCTTACATATGGAAAATGGCATAACATTGCCTGAAGCTCTTGAATCTAACAAACAGTTATGTAGGTTCTTCCCACAAATTCTTAAACTCAAAAGGAATGGTGGAGTACCTACCTTGTTTCTGTACAAGGCTGCATTCACGTCCCCAGTAGGTGCTATTTTACTCTTTCCTTTTGATTTGTCAACTTGCTCCAAAGCTTTCAGCACTATCTCCCTTTGAGCAGGGCACCACTTTAAGATGTCAAAATAGGAAAAAGAAGTTTTTTGTCTCTGCATCTCGGAAACAATATCAAATTATGTATTACAACTAGTAGTACCTTTGAAAACGCCAAAGCAATTACCCTTGTTATGGAAATCAGGTGGGCCTTTTGGTGGAGGGTTATTATCAACACTTTGATTTGGAGGCACCATGTGATTAGGGGGTGCTGATGAGGTGAATGGACCCTTGTTCTGATTTCTCAAAAAGTGTCCTCCCTTTGTCTGAAAAGCTCGGGCACCATACATGTCTTCCTTTGGTTCAATCTCCTCTTTCCCTGGGAATGAAGGTTCCTCCTCAAAGAGGTCACATGTCATTGCCATATCTACTAAGCTTCCTTCTTTGTGAGGATTCCCTTGGAATGTTTAAGCATCTGCTTGTGCCATTTTGACAACTTTCTCCATTTCGGGGCAATTCACCTCAGAATGGGTTGCAGTATCATGCAGTCTACACCAATTGGTCATGAAGTTGAGGTCAGCTAAATTTGCAGTATGTGATCTTTCCTCATTTGCTTGATAATTGTGAGAAACTCCACCATTATTGGGCCCTATATTCCACTATCTGTTGTTACTTTCCCTTTGGTTATACCCTCTATTTTGGTTTTGGTATCCTTGATTAGAGGAGTTTTGGCCCTGATAACCCCTTTGGTTATAATTGTTATGATTCTGATAAGTACCCTGATTGTTGTTGTTTTGATTAGGGTAGTTACCTTGGATTTGAGAGGGGTTCAACCGAAGCTGAGCCATGTCATTGGTAACTTGAGACAGTATTTTCTTCAAGATTTCTACCTCATTTGTAAGCTGAGTTGTCTTTTCACTTTCAACATTCTTAGCAACAGGTGGCTGACCACCATGATTTGGTGTTCCAATTTGGTTATGATGACCATGGGAACTTTGAGGAAGCTGTGATTGTTGGAAGGGATCAAAAGTTCTAGTAGCAAAAAATGGGACAGGTGGTTGAGTTTGCAATTCAGACATAGGCCCATAGTGGGAAGGAGACATTCTTGGGACGGTATTGAATAAAGGAGTTGGGCTATGCATCTGATATCCTATCAAAGGGAAACCTCCTCCCTGGTCTCCTTGTTGAGAACTGATTTGTTCCTACAGCTCGATAGCTAGATGATAAACTTTGGATAGAGAATCAATTTCAGTTAGTTGGTAAGTCCTTTTCAGGAACAAACCTAGCAAAGGGTCTATAACCCTAAAGTATGCTTGAATGGCACTGTCCTCAGCGACTAGATAGGGATATTGCAATCTCCTATACATTCATTGGAATCTGGTATTGAATAAATGAAAGGGTTCACCTGGTTTCTTTCTAATGGTAGCGAATTGATGGTATAAAAGAGCTGGATCCACATAAACCCTAAACTGATTGACAAAAGCATTTTCCAAGTGTGTCCAGGTTAGAATGGAACCTTGAGGAAGATTAAGGTACCAATTGTAGGCCATATCCCCTAAGGAGTAAGGGAATAACCTATAGACTACATCATGGTGGGCTATCTAAGCTTTGGTACAAGCATCTTTGAAAGCTTTTATGTGCTCCTTAGCACTTCATGATTCGCCATGAAAGTACTTGGGGAAGAATTTCTTAGGGTTCTTGGGCATATCATGAAAACCTCCAGGAATAGTCCCCAATGGAGAGGAATTATTCTGAAAGAACACCATTGGTGGGGGTGGTGGTGGTTGAGCCAGCTGTTGTATGGGTTGAACCAGCTGTGATGACAATTAAAGTGGATGTGATGGTGGATTGATGGGAATCCATTGGGGTATTGGTGAAAAGCCTAGAGGAGTGAGCAAAGCTGATAAGGGTGGTATCATTGTTGCCCCAACCTTGTGATTCTTGTTTCTTGTTGGGGTCTTGAGCTCTATGAAAGGTAATGAATTTTAAGCTAATCGAAGAACTCTGTGGGGCCTTTCTAGGGAGTAAAACCCAATTTTATCTATTTTTCCCTTCTAGGCCCTCCTACCGCCAGTTCCTGTTGACGTGTGTTTTGGCACAACAACATGCAAACATAATATTGCTATTTTGTTTCTCGTGAAAGAGGAAGACAACACATGGATGTCTTAGCTCCCAAGGTCTTTGTAGTTGGTTCTCAACTGTACTAATTGGTTAATGTAATAGTAATATTCAAGGGGCCTACTGGTGTTGAGTTTTTGGATGGTTCTAAGATCAAACATGAAATAAAACCTAATTTAACTGGGGTTTTTAAAGAAACAACAAAAGATAGATCAAGGTTTTGGGACAGAAAAGAATAATAATTCATCCAATTTTAACTAGATTTGTTAGCTTCAAGGAATTGTAGACTAATACTATAGAACAAAGTAAACTTGTGATTGACACACAGCCTCTTTCATTCACAGTGCTAATTCAAATAACAGATTTTAAATTACCAATTAAATAAAAAATAGAATAACATTCTTCACTCCTTGAAGACTTCACAAATCAAATGATCAACTTAAGACAAATATCATTCAGGAACACAACATGAAGTAGATTAAACTCTGATTGCTTCTACTGTCAGTAAAACATATAAGCAATATTTGCAAAGCTAGCACAATCACCAGTGTATAGAGAATATGTGTCTCTAGATTGTTTCTAACTAAACTAAGAGAACTTGGAAAATACATTATAGCCCGTACTTAATCTAACTACTAAAAAAGAAGAAAAAAGGGCTCCCATCACTAAGAATCAGGATGCAACTCTATCTCCTTCTGTTAACTAACTAACTCCTAGATTTTCTTCTAACTCCATGTTCTAACACTGTATCCTCTTCTTTTCTTCCTTTTGTTTTTCCCTACCTCTAATTGTCTCTTAAAAGTTCTAACCCTTACAAAAAGGAAAGAATGTCATATATATATAGAATGTACCAAAAGAATGTGTTGTCCCCCTGTATTAGGGCTCACAAAATATCTTCTTCGTTGTAGGAAGTTTGGCTCTCAAATCTTTTTGAGAAGAGTTAATGATGTATTCAATGAGAAGCCTTTTGATCTTTTTGCAGCTGCAACATTTACTCTTTGTCTTCATGTCCACCTTGAACTCTGCTAGGGTCGCCTTGAATGCTCCAGGGCACTTTACCATTAATACTGAGCAACCTCTACTGGTGGTTACTGCGGCTGTCCCTGTGAGTCACAGATCCTTCCTTCCTTCGGCTTCCTTCATGTCCAAGACTTTTGTTACAAGTTGAGCATCTTCTGGAACATCATCGGGCCTCCTTGCAAATTTGAACATTACACCCGAGCTAAACCGTCGCCTCCCTAATCTTAGAATGGATCCATCTCGACTACATCCTATTGGTCTTCTTACACAGGGATGGTCAATCAGTCAATAGGTCATCTTCTTCTGATTGGAGGAACAGAGGCCATGCAGGATTCCTTGGTGGTCAAAAGTGGTCCATAGTGAATCGCATGTTGGTGAGACACTCATCATGTCTCCCCGATGTGATTATCACTTTTATTAACCATCGGCATGACATTAGATAGTCGGCAAGACATTTTGGTGAGCTGAAGAAGTCATATTGAGCTCACAAAACCTATCGGCAAGACTACATGTTCTCGATAAGACCACATGGCAAAGCCCTTCCCTTTTTTTCCAAGCACATTCTCACGTCGGGGAGACTTCATCACTTCAAGGGAGATCTTACCCCAAAATCCTTTTGTTCTCCTCAAGCTCTAGCCCCTTTTGTTTTGGTGTGATTTTCCTTCCTTTCCAAGACCTTTTAGAGAAGGCATGATCCCTTTTCCGAGCTCTCTTTTTTTTTCGATGGGACATCCCATGGTCAGGGAGACATCATAGCGACCCTTTTGTTTTCCCCTTGAGCCCATTTTATTTCGCCGATACTGCTTTACTTCAGCAAGAGTTCACCCCATCGGTGAAACATCTTGCCAAAGCCACCCTTCTCTCGACGAACTTCCTTCGTGTTGCTAATACTTCTTTTGGTCGATAAGACTTCACACTGACCGAGGCTTCCTTTCACCGAGTGCTAACTTTCTCTAGGCTCCTCCTACCTTTTTGGCGAGACAAAATCCCTTCACCAAGACCTCTTGCCGAAGAAAAAATTATCACGAGGCTTAGATTCTTAGGTGGGACCTCCCTCGGTCGGTGGGACATCATTCAATTGATGAGACCCTATACCAACCAAAGCTCCCTTTTTCTGAACTCTGTTGTTGCTGAGACCTCTCCCGTGGTCATACCGATATACCCCCCTTTGTGCCTTGTCAGTGTGACCAATGTATTCACCAAGACTTCTATCTGAAGAAAAGTCTCACACCAAGACAAATATCTTTATCGGTGGTTGGCGAGACTTGAAGCTTTCAGCAAGACCATACACCAAAGAAGGAAACTCATGCCGAAGGAAAAATTCGCTCCACGCTGGTTAGCGAGACTTAATGAATTTGCAGAGACTTCACCCCGATGTCAAAATCTCCTGCCGATATTTATTCTCTCTGTCACTGGTCGGTGAGACATAATGATCTCACCAAGACCCTTCACTGAAGAAAAAATCCTATGCCAATGGGAAGCTCCTAGTCATCGGGACTTTGATTGATGTCTTGCCGACTGATGCCTGCACATGAATTTCACTCACTGTGACATATCTGGGGTCTTGCCAACCTTTTCCTTAGCTAATTTTTATGACTAACTGGATTGGGGAATGCACTCCAATTGAACTCCTTTGGAAAATATCATCAAGTGTAGGATTTAATCCTGCAAAACAAATGCTTCCATTAGTCCCCAAAGCATATGAAATATATTAAAATAAAATATCCTGCTACTTATGATTATTTCATTGAATACTTGGTAAGAAGGAAACTGATTCAAGCTGAGACAAGACTAAAATTAGATCAGATAGAACAAAAGATAAAACACAGAGAAACAAAAGAACCCCCAAAAGCAAAGCAAATAACAGATGCAAAGAAACCAAAAAAAGAAAGAAAGAAAGGGGGACCCATTTGTTCCAGAATAAAATGGGGTGGTTATGCAAGGCATAACAATCCTCCAGTGTCTATTTTTCTAAAGATCAAGCACAAATGGATCCATCAAAAAGACAAGGTGGTGGAATATCCAAGATTCCTGCTGATCTGAGTGAGGAACAACTGGCCATGTATGTTGCATACGAGCTCAAGAAGCTAAAGGTAAGCCTCTCTGCATTTGAATTATTTAGAGTTCCAACCATTAGGAATATAGTTCTAGGAGCTTATAATGAAAATGCCATGTCACAAGATAGACCGGTTAGTGAAAGTGTCAATAAAACATCTCAATCAGTAGGAAGGAAAAATCAGACTCATGTTCAAGCTCATATGCCTCCTGGAGATAAGGGAAAAGAGAAAGATAGGACTCAGGTTGCTCAAGTGGATACTCCCTTAACTTTGTTTCAAGGGAAAATAGAGACTCCTCTATTCCTTATTTCTGTTCGCATATTTGGTAAACACTTGCATAATTGTTTGTTAGATTCAGGTGCTTCCACCAATGTGATGCCATTTGGTGTCTATAGAGCTTTGGGTATTACTCCTGCTGATTCCTAAAAGAAAGTTACACAATTGGATAGAACTGAAGTTAATGTTGTAGGGGAATTAAACATGATTCATATGTAGGTTGCTTCTGACCCTAGAATTCAACAAGTTATCAATATACAGGTGGCTGATATACCTGATGCTTATGGCCTGATTTTAGGGAGAGACTTTACTAGGGCCTTGAATGGATATGTATCAACTGATAATTCTCATATGTGGCTTCCCTGGAAGGGAGTGCCAAACCAGATTATAATTGAAAAGGAACCTAGGATGAAATACACGATTACAAAATATTAGAATACCTCTAATGAAATTTTAATATTTGAGGTAAGAATAGGGAATTATGTGCTTACAACCTCTTCTGAGGAGTCAGATGCAGAGGAAGTTCTTATGTTCCACACAGTGCTAGTTGACCTTACAACATACAAGGAATGCAAATCTGAGGCATTAGAGTTACCTATGGAGATCAAGGAGGATGTTCTTATAGAGGTTAGTCAGATTCCTAGAAATACAGTGGAGGTTGAGTTGCAAGGAGTTACCATGCAAGTTCCTCCCATTCAGAGTAGGGATCCAATACAGACTAGATATGAAGAGTTTGTTTTCAGAATTGAGAGAGATTGGTCAAGCTTGAGTTATGGAATCGACCTAGAGGACTTGTTGTTACCAGCCTGGTGCAGGATACATGAGGAAGAGCATTCAGAATTTGCATGCTTCTAGTGCCAGGAAGCCATAAAAGAGGTGGAAGAACAAATACAACTGCCACAACATGTGAGGGATACACAAAAGGCTCCAATGGAAGAATTCAACAAGTTGCTGATGAATGCCTTGAAGAACATGAGGAAGAACTTAACGGAGTGGTCAACATTCCTGATGACTGTGATCGAAAGTCCGAACCAATGTCAATAGAAGAAGAATTCAGGGAGTTCTCTCATTTATCAAATTCTACTTTTCCTCTGCCTGTTGTTGAATTAGGCACTGAACATTTACAAACTTTATGCATCAGTGATGAGATAGTTCATATTGATATGCAGGAAAATTTGAGTGATGTTAGAGAAAGTAATTATGTAGTCATTATTGATGAGTTGGATCACACTGTTTTAGGTGAAAATTTGTTTGAAGATCAATCTACATTTCCTTCTAATGAACATCCTGTTGAGAAATTTGTTGAACAAGACAATACTTCTGCACATTCGTCGTTGATACCTCATGAAGAAAATCCAATAGGTGAAAGGTTCCATGTTGATAATTCTGGATTTGTTCAATCTAAATTTCACTTTCCATTACATAGTGATACCTCCAATTCTATTTTGCATGTTTCCAACACAAGAGGATTGTTGCACCATCAATGGAGACCTCCTAATGACATAGATATCAGCTCTTCACAATTGAAGAATGATGAATACCACATCCAGTCTACTGCAGTACAAAATTAGGTTATTTCTTTCCTTGCAAAAAATATTGAAGCTCATCAATTTGATTATGGTAGTTTAGGAAAGATAGTTTTCATACAGACTGATCATGGTTTTAACAAGTTGCCTCAATTATTGATTATTCTTGATTATGAGGTTGAATTTGAATGTTGCATTTTTTAGGTCTATTTTGCTAAACATAAAGATAAATTTGCATTTTTGAGGACTATTACTTTCACCTTATTGCTTGTTCATGCCCTGAAAATTCAAGTAGGTGTAGGCCTCAGTTTATCATGTCTAGTGATGAGTCATTTTGGTGTTTCTTTGTATATAGTTTGATTTGAATAAATGCAAATTGCTCTGCTCTCTTTAATTTTTTTTTGCTCTTACTTTCTTTCGATTAGGTTGCATTAGTGTAGGTTTGCTTTCGGTTTGGTGTTCTGCTTTTTCTTTGGAGGTTTCCTTGTCTTCTTTTGGATGTGTTACACCTGCATGGAAAATATTCTTGTTTTTGGGATTGTTCTGAGTATTTCCTTGATGAATTTGATTATGTGTCTTGAATGGATGGTTGACGTCTTTGTTATCGTCATGCAGTCTAAATGTTTGATTTAAAGAGGATGAGTCATTGGTTTGATTTGAATTTGAAGTATTCTGAAATCTTATATCTTCTATACATCTTAAAAATCCAGAGGTTGTAGTAGGGTCCTTGTGAGGTCTTGTCAAGTGAAAAATCCTATTTCTACTTCAATGTCACTGTGGTTCTCAGCCCTGAGTGTGAACTTCATTGTTCACAGGTTGAAATGAAATGTGAAAAGAAAAGAATATCAAAGAAAAGAAAAGTGAAAATATTGAAAATCAAAAGGATGAATTCAACTTATCAGGGGTATCTGAATATCTCTACCAGGGCTATATACACCTGGCTGGCAGTAGAGTTATGTTTGGGAGAGTCACAACGATAACCTCGTCGGGGCTATGGACACCTAACTGGTAGCACGGCTCTATCCAGGTTGCTTTTGGAGTTCGAATCTTTACGTAGCCTAACCTGATTGAATTTGGTTTCTACAGTAGCTCAAGGAAGGAAATGAACTCATTTGCACACACTTAAATTTTTAGTCTATGGAAGGTTCAGTTTGCCTTTGTTTTTGATTCTTTGATCTGGCATTTTGATTTGTTTGTCTGATAGTGAGATTAAAACTAGAGATTTTGGGTTCATGATTCTTTTTCATCATCAAATGCTTTGGAGCATTTTCCCAACAAAGTCACCATTTGTTGTGCAGTTTTTGCACACATTCCCCACTAAAAGCAGGGACCCTCTTTTTCTTTCGATTTTGTGTTTTTGGCCCTTTAATTTTGGGGATTTGCTTTATCTTGGCATGAGCTTAAAGTGTTCATCTTGCTTTCCTAAGTGTTTTCCCCAAGTTACATGTTGAAAAACTTAAGTTTTGGGCCAGGTTCAGGTTTTTGTGCCAGTTCAGGATTTTTCGCCCCATCCAGATTTTCTCAGATTGCACTCGGAGTCTGGCTCGGTCTGCTTTACACTGTGGTTCAAAGATTTCTAGCCTTCACGAAATTCTGCCTGGCCTGGATTTTTTCAGAATTCCACCTAGGCTGAATTTTTTTGGAATTTTGTCTTATCTTCGGGTTTCTGAATTTAATTAATTTTTGAGGTTTATGCCTTATGACTTATCATTTGCGTTCTCTTGAGTTGTAATTTCTAGTCTGGTAGTGCTTTAGCGTTATAGGCTTGTTCTATGTGTTCATGGTCAAAATTTAGGGTTTCATGCTTGGGGCATCCCCATTGCGACTTCATTTGCTTGTGAAGGGACATAGAATTCAAGGAAGATCTGTAATAGGTTCAAAATAAGCTGGTTTCATGCCCGGGCTCCTCAAATTTGTGATCTTTGATCAATTTGAGTGAGATCATGTTAAATTGTCGATATTCAGGTTTTTTGTCAACCTCAAGATTTTCCATTGACCCTAGATTTTCCCAGATTCCACCTAGCTTTCTGTGTTCCGGGGTGTGCAATGAAATCCAGAACTTTGTCCTCTTCGCAAAATTCCGGTCTGGCTAGATTTTCCCAGATTTTTTGGGAAGATTGGTGAGGCTCAAAAATTTGGTGAAATAGATGATTCTAATGATAAATTATTATGGTTCCATGTTCTAAATTGATGGATTGCACTGTTATTTGCATCTTTTCTGCATTGTTGGTAATCTATGGTCGATTTTATGCATTCTTCACGAAAATCCGCCTGGCCCAGATTTTCCTGGAATTTCCTTCCTGGCCTAGATTTCGCAGTTCGCTTGAAATCTTGGACTATGAAGGTTGCGACTTAGCGACGTTTCTAAGTTGATTTTTATTTTTATTTGAATTTTTTTGGATGACGAATATGTTATTGATGTTGGGATATTTCTTCATGCCATAATGAATATTATTGATGCTAGTTTTGTTGAGTGCAGGCTAAATTTTGAGGTCGTTGGACACTCAAGAGATGAAGTTAAATCTGTGAAAGAAATTCAAATATTTCCACCCTTTTCTGACTTGGAGAGGGCAGTTTAAGTCTGAATTGTATTGAAGATCCTAGGGCGACCTAGATGAATTCTTGCATTTAATGCATATCTTATTTTATTTCAAATTTCTCCTTGGCCGACCTATTTTGTGGCCATTTATTATTGAAAACATTAATTGGGCCGACTTGTTTTTGGCAATTTTATTATTGTAAATCCCTGGTTGGGCCGACATGCTTTGGAGGTTCCTATAAATTGGGCATATTGCCTCATTTGTAACATGTAGAGAAGCACAAATCGCACCGCAGCCTATCATTAGCTCTCTTCCCTATTATCCCTACGTTGATCTAACTCCTCATGTAACTTCAAGAATGCTCCATCCAATTCAGCCACAGGTGGTACTAGCAGAACCCTAAGTCATCTCTCAATGGATGCAATCTCACCCCTTGAGTGTTTGACCAACCTATCCCAGTCTACCTAGTATGTCACATGTTTATCAATAACTACGAGGTAGGTGGCCGCGTCATCTAGTTGGTGCTTGGAAATAGAACCATCATCAAGTGGTGCATACACATCATTCCACCATTCTCTCAACTATTCCAAGCTCAAGTACTTGGGCGCGATCTTCCTTCTTCCTGTCATGATTTTGAAGAAGGCAATGGAACCATTGTAAATCTCAGTGAAGGTGTCATCAATTTGCTTCCCTCATTTGTGAATCTTTTTCAACACCTTCTGCCTAATTTGTAGGGCCTCGAACCACTCCCAAGGTTTGGCAGCTCTACAGGAAGAAAGAATCCCATCATTTACCAACTTGTCATGGGTGTATTCCATTAGAGTTCTAGTTTTTTGAAGAAGGAGGTCCATATCCTCCTTATCTTGGGCCAACACTTGTTTCAACCACTCAGTTTCCATAATAGCATCTTTCCCCATTGACAGGATCTCCTTAATAGCTTCATCACCCTTCTCTTGCACTCCTTTCAACCAATTCATAGTGGCAAGGGTGGAAGCTTTCATCTTTTCAAACTCAGTTATGGTCTCCTGAGGTAGAGGATTGGTAGTAGAGGAGGAGGGATTAATGGACTATAGAGGCTTTATTAATTCCCCCAAGCACTTCCTAAGATTTTCATTTTCTCTCTTCAACTCCTGCTTGGCCTTCATTTCCTTCCTCAATCGATCCACCATAACTGCACTAGAGACCTCATAGTCCTCAATATCCTACTCAACTGATGTAGGCCCAAGATTAAAAGTCAGTATATCATAATCACTTCCAGCCACATCATCTTTGTTTTTGTCTGGAACAGGGGTAGCAATGTGAACTACCTTGTTATGTGCCTCATCCCTCTCAACTCGTGAGATCACCCTAGCCTTCTTTTTTCCTTTATCCTTTCCAATCTTGGCTAGTAGTGCATCCCAGTTCAGTGGACTATCTTCCACTACCACCTGTTTTCTCTTTATCTCTTTCTCTAGCCAATTAGGGACACTGGACTTCAATTGCACCCTGCTTTTCCCCATTTCTTCTTCATGTTGATCCCTAGGCACCTCCTCACTCAAATTTTGTCTCTCAGGGGTCTCATTCGGGTTACTTTCTTCCTCTGCAACATCCTCCTCTTCATGTGTAGGTGATGGATCCCTCATTGCTTCCACCTCCCTTGGAGGAAATTCAACTACTTCAGTTCTGATCGGAGAGTCTGCATGTGCAACCATAGGGGACTGCATTATCTTTTCAATTTCTACCTCTGCACTATGGAGTTCCCCTTCATGAAATTCTTCCTCCCCTATATCTAGATCCTCATCAATCTCCTTTGTCTCACCTAGTTCACTTTGGGTTTCATGAGTGGGAGCGAGGTCATCATGCTGCTTCTCATGAGAAACCATTGGAGGTAGGTCAGCCTTGGGCACACCATCCCTGGGAGAGGGAGTCCTAGACTTCCTTGCATACACTTTGGACTTTTCCCCTGAACTTTCAACATCCACCACTAGTGGAGTAGGTTTTTCCTTCCCAACCTCGGAGCTATCCTTTTCTGATAATTTGACAATTCTTCTTCTTTTGGGCACAGGATTACTAGCCTCAGGACTCTATTTTTCAGTCTCTTTCTTCTCGGGCTTCTTAGTCCTAGTCCTTTTCTTAGCCTTTGGCTTCCTCTATTTCACTATTTCTTGGGCCTCTTCTTCTTGAACGCCTTTAGATTTAACTTTGATAGGGGAATCTAGCTTGCCTTTGCCCTTCGGATCCTGCTCGGTGGACTCCTCAGAAGTAGAATGGGAATCTAAGTCCCCCATCAGAGCATAGGTGCATTGCACTCCCTTATTTTCCAACTCCCATACCGTGTGTTTGAGCCACATTTTAGTGAATTTGAGGATTGGATCCATCAGTTGCTTCAGCTCTATCTTTTCCTCCTCTGACCAATCCACATCACTGATAGGCCTATCCTTTACTGCCTCATAGGCATTGTCCTGAATTACATTCCCATCATCTTCCAATTGATCAGGCACTACTCTTATATTATATAATTGGACTGCATCCATTGGAAGCCAAGATAATTTCTTCCTTCTGACCTTGTATTCATCACTGCAATTGGCCCAATAGTCCTCTAAATTAACCTTATGGCTATACTCTCTACTGGCCTTCTTTTGAGCCTCCCCTGTGATGTCAAATCTGGATTTCTTGGAGTGGAGAGACAAACCAAGAGCACTCAATTCTTCTTTTGAAGCTTGGGCAGAACCAATGGAAGGACATACCTCTCTAGTGCCAATCCTTAGGGGAAAATCCCCACCAAATCCTATCTTATGTTTGTCCTTCTTGACAATGGCATCAAAATCACAAATCTTCCTGGTGACTTCCAACAATATGATGTGGTCAGTGGGATACCTTGGAAGTCTGTACGGGGCCTTTTGACAGCCATCAACCCGAATGTAGGAGAAAGTAGGGAACTGGATGAACCATGCCCCATATTTCTTGATGAGCTCCTTAGCCAGATCTAAAATCCTGACATGCTTTGCCTCCTGAAGCATTCTAGTGATATGCATGGTAAATGCAATCATTTTCCCTCCTATAGTCTGAGCCTCCTAAATACAACTGAGGGAAAACTTCATAGATGATTTCCTTTCCAAAAATTCCCTTTGTATCCAATCGTCTGTAGGGATGGAACCTAGCAAGTGCATAGACTAGATATGAGGTCATTGTGAAGGTCTTTGTCTGCAACACATTGGACAATTGCTTATGGATGACTTGGCTGATGACCCTTGCCCAATGGTAGTCAATTTTCTCTTGTTCCATCCTTACAATGGCATGGCACATCCAATTCTCAAATGTACTAGCACTCTTCAATCTGACCACCCTGCTCAGAAAGGTGATGGTATCATAGTACTCCTTGAAATTTTCTCTAAACCGCTGCTTAGGCAATTTGGAGTAGTGGGACTTGGGCTTCTCCAGCTAGGAATTGATTAGCTACTGTGACTTCATAGTTTGGTCATTGTAGAATTCTTGGGTGCCTCAATGATGAATCCCACCACATGAGATCTATCTGGCATGTCGAAGGTTTGGGCAATGGAGACCGGGTTGAGATTGGCAACAACTCTCCCTTGAGGCCCAATAATCCTCTGTGTATCTTGATCATAGTGCTTGGCACACTCAAGGACCAGCTCATAACATTGTACTATAGAAGGGAAATAGGCTACATGGGACAAGCCTGATTCTTTCATTCTCCTGGCCACCAAAGGAAGATCCTCGGCTGCCATCCTTGCTTTAAACTCCTCATAGTCCCAAAGGACAACATTTGTATCAGTCACTTCTAACCAGATAGAAGTGATCTTGCTTTTAGGAACCTTGCTCTTAATGTCCAGCTTGATCCTCTCTACATCAGACAATGAGGAACTAGCTGCCACCTTGCTCGACTCAGCCTGCACTCCACATGAAAACATAGTAAGAACCACAGGAAAGCAAGGTCAATCTATCAAAACACCATTAGAATACATCTCATATAGTTAGGGTGCTGTTAAAACTCACATAAAATGACCACAACAGATTTTAGGTTTCAAGACCATCTATGGAATCTGAGCTAGAGAGGAATTTTGGGAAATTCCAGACCGATCGGATTCCAGTGGAGTAACCAAGAAACACCTATTTAATCTTTAAACTTGATCATTTTTTCATCAATAAATCACATGAAAGACCCAATTATGACATGAAATAATCATCAAATGCATCACAAATTATAATCGAATCCAATTATCTCATGTTCCCTTATATTTCATCAATTTTTGGGGAAATCCGTGAGGGACGGATTTCCGCAAAGAACGGGCCAAAGAAGAATCTTCGGAAGCCTAGGAGACGACAGATTTCAGAGAAATCTGGACCTAGCGGACATCTGCGGTCAAGGCAAAGTTCTGGACCAATGGGAATTTTTGAAACAAAAGCTTAGGTAAGAGTTATGAGCTGGCCAAGAAGTCTCGGTGACTTCTGGGAGTTATGCCGAAGGATGCTACCAAAAAAGGCCTTGCCAAGACATGGGGAATTCAGTGCAACGTCTAGGCAAGCGATGATATAGAAAACGGTATCGATATGATCAAAGTTCAGTCAGGGTAAGGTCTTGGTGAATTCATCTTGTTTCACCGACTGATAAGTCCAAGCAAACACTTCAGCCAGACTCAAGTTTTCGATATGAGGTCCCAAAGACTGTGTTATGTTTTGCCGATGAAGAGTTCCATCGGCATAACCTCTTGCCAACATTATGAAGTCATCCTGACCAAAGATCAGGGCTTTCCAAGAGAAAAGTTTCGCTATGAAGTCTTGGAAAATGTTAAGAGTCTCACTGAAAGCAAAGGCTTTGGCAAGGGCAGGGAGCTCACGGTAAGGTCTCAGCGATGAGGTTTGTCTTGCCGATAGAAAGACCTTCAACAAGAGAATCACAGTTTCTTTGTGACTAAATACAAACTTGAAAAGGATTTTACAAGACATGAATGACCATTATGACATCTCCCCGACTTCGAAGGGTTACAGCGACTGCAAAGAGTGAGGCTGGGCGAAAGTGAAAGGTTCTCAGTGGGAGGTCTCACCGAAGGACAGATGTCTTGGTGAAAGCAAATGAAAGATCAGTAAAGCTATGGGATCCCACCATGACCTCCTGGTGACTTGGACTGGTCTTGCCACAAATGAGGGTGAGCAAGGATGTCGATGAGACATCTCCTCGAGGGGTGAGGTCTTGGCGAAAGTAAAGGTTTTGCCGATTGATGGATACACAAGATTTCATCAGCGTAAAAAATAGTAGAGCCATAGCGATCCGACATGAACCTAGGAAGACTACTTTGGCAAACCTTAAGGAGGTCGATATGACATCTTAGCAAGCTCGAATGGTTATAGTGAAGGGAATCCAAAAGGGATGGGAAGTCTCAATTTCATCCAGACACTGAATCGACTATGGATTTCGACAAGTTTAACTTAGGGCAATTCAGGGGCAGACCTTTCATGAATTTTCTTTGCATTCTAGGTCAATCCTAAGATGAAATCACCTGATATGGCATTGCCCTAGGTCTGAACCCTATTCACCCACCATTATCACATAGGAAAGCTCGAGATTTAGTTGTTTCCACTATTGAGTCACCAATAGGGTTTACTAGTTATTCTCAGGCAAGATTCATTGAAACGCAAATAGATAAAAGAGCTCAAAACTCACCTGGGAGATGACAAAGGATGCAATACGGAACAAACCTAGCATGAAATAAGCAAATAAACAGGAACTCAAATCCCACAATCCCTCACAATACCAACATGCCATTCATAATTCAATTCAAAGTAGAGCAATCAGACACATACCATTATAAAGCGGGAACTGATCCCAAAAGTAGCAAATGTGAAGCTCAATGGTGGCCACAATGAACATAGGTGATAGCGCACCAAAAATAGCCACCAAATCAATCATAGGAAAGCACTTCTTTGCTCAAATGATGTCAAATAGTGAACATAATGGTGCAAAAGATCTCAGAAATCAAGTAGGATCTAGCCTTCAAAGCGCGTACAAAGCCATTAATGCACTTGATAAGACAGCCAAAGAAGGAAACCCGAGGAGTCGACGACATGGCAGAATCCAGGAAAATCTAAACCACATGGAAATCTGTGAAGACCCAAAAGTCCCAAGCAACAAGGTTCAACCAGAATCCAAGCAGGTCCTGGGAAAATTTGACTAGGGCAAAAAATCCCGAATCAGGGCAAAAGCCTGAAATTCATCCAGAACTTAAGATTTTCAATAAACAACCTGGGGGAACACTTGGGCATTCAAAATAAACATTTAAAGCCATACCCAAGTAAGGAAAAACCTCAAAAGAAAGGGCCAGAACACCAAAATTGAAGTGAAAGAGGGTCCCTACTTACAGCAGGGCGTGTGTGTGAAAAATTGCACAACAACGTGTTGCAGCAATCCTTGGTCCATACTTGTTGTAGCTAGTTGATTGTTAGTTTCTTTGCAAAGTTAGCTTGGACCTTATATTCATTGTGCTTAGTTTGATTGTGTAGATTTATTCATTTCAATTGCAATTGGGTTGTCTTGGATGAATGTTCATGATCTGAAAATATTTAATGCCTTAGAAGATTGCATCGTTTCTGTGAGATTGTAGATTTATCTTGGTCAAGCAGGAATTAGTTTATGAGGGATTGGTCCATTTTAAGTATTTCATCATTTTCATTGTTGATCTTAAGAACAGTTTAATCTAGGAATCTCTCTAAAACCCTAACCTTTTGTTATTTCTTTATTATATGAGTTAGATTTAGGATTAAAGTATAATTACACTGCTAGATTTGATAAGTTCAAGATTCATGCTTTGCTTGTAGTAAGGTCCCTTTCTGATTACCAACATTTTCACATATTATCTGAGTTGTTTATGCATTGTCAAGACCTAACATTAGAGACCTTGTGGTTATCTCTTGAAGCTTGCTAATAGAGATTTACCTTTCAAGAGAGATAGGATATTATATTTTGTTTGAGTTGTTGTGCAAAAAACATCATCAACAATGGGAAGTGTGAATGATGTTGAAGGTGGTTCCATAATGGTGCTCATGTCATTATCAAAAAGTATTTTAGTCCCTCATTTTAATAGTTCGAGCATCTATTGTTGGGGATGGAGTTTCATCATGATGTTGACAATCCTATGATTTTCAGGATTTTGAACCATCTCATTGATCTCATCTTTGGTCATACCAAGAAGTTTTTTTGTGAGGTATTCCACTTGTCCGTCCTCTTGATGGTCTTAGTGGAGTGAAATATTGGTCATAGGATTTCTTGATCCAACATGATTCATGTCGGTGTTGGTTTGATTGAGATCACTTGAGGTTGATGTTTCTTTGTGGGCTTCCATGTCCTTCTTGTGTTGAGATCTAGTTTGCACCATAAAATAGGGATCATTTTTTCAAGAATATAAGAGATGAACCTCTAATTCTTTAGAATGATATATCTCTAGGTACACAAGAGAAATTTTTATGATGATTTAAAAATCAAAGGGTGGTAATGATACAAATGAAAAGATGGATGTTTGATGGATGATTGGAACTCTTTGAGAAAATCTTGAAGGGTATGTTAAACTTTAGGACTTGATTTTGCTTTGGGATTGATTTGATTTGGATTTGGATTTTGATGGTGAACTCATAAACTCTAAGAGGTTGGATGTTGCCCTAGAGTAGATTTTTTTCATAAGATGCTAATTTGTCTAGGTGTGAGAAGAAGGATTCATCTAAACACACCTATCCAAACAAGATGATTTTGATTGGTTTGATTCTGATTTTGGATAATGAACTCCTAAACCCCAAGATGTTGGATGTTATCAAGGGATGAATTTGTTCACATGATTTGATAATTTGACTAAATATGTGGAGAAGGATGCATCTACACAGATCTAATCAAACAAGATGATTTTGATTTGGTTTCAAATGATTTTCCCAAGGTTTAACATGGAGGATTTTTTCTTCAAAGAGTAGATGATGAGATGATTTTGATTTGATGTTTGGATGGATGAAAGTTTGATTTTGATCCTATGTTTACCTAGAAAAAGACACTTGCTTACTAGACCTCAGTTTTGAAGAACATGCTTTTCTCTAGACAAGATGCTCAAACTCTCTAAAAAGATTTAGGTTTTGACAATAATAGAACAAGTACAAACCAAGATTGTTTCTTGAAGCTTTTCTGTAAAAGTTAAAAAGCAGTCTTCCTCTAAATTCGTATAGCGTTGAGAGATGCTTTTGGTGATCTTTCGGACTAAGAGATTTTACCTTTGGTTTCTTGATCTTGATCTTGCATGAAATCATTTGGGACACATGTGTGGGATTCAATTGTCTTTAGTCTTTGATTAATGACTTTGTTTTACCACAAACACATTTAAGATTTGAAACTAGATGTCTAATTTCTTTTCATCCCACAAAGTGTATTATGTGGAAATCGAGGAAATGAAAGCAAGAGTTACCTAATGTTTACTTTAGTAGTAGCAAATTGAGATAAAATTCAAGTGCCTAGAAACCTCTAAGGATATAAATTCCAAGGGCAAGCAAGGGCATGTGAATTCATTCAAGGATATTTGATTCTCCTAAAGGGTTTAAGATTTGATGCTCATGTTAAATGTTTGTTTTCAAATGTTTTCAATCAAGCAATGTGTTATGTAACCAAGAACAAGTACAACCATATGGCTATGAAAGATTGTATTTGTTGAGTCCCCACTTGGACAAGTCCAGTTATTCTTATTTTTAGCGAATGGTTAGATGCTTGACCCCACTGGCTCCCCTCCATGACACTCACTTATATGGGGCAGCCAAGCATCAACACCCATGAAACTCCCATGGCATACTTTTCATTTCTACTAAAAATCGTAAAAGTGTGGGGCGGCTTCAAAATGACCATTCTTGCACCAAAAAATAGATAGGGATTTTGGCCTTTCTACAACAAGGGTTTTAATTTGGACATTTTGTTCGTCGGAGTTGATCCATCGAGGAGAGAGACCATTGTTGTCTTTCTCATTAGAACCAATCGCATGATACTGGCCTTTGTTCTAGTACCCATTTTTATATCCCGGCTAGAAATACTCTTGGCTTTAGAGTGTTACTGGTTGAGTTGTTCCCTTGGATGAGTACTTTTTCCCCAAAGCAGACCCTCTAAGATAAAAAAAAGCGAGAAAGCATATCTATAACTCGATTGATCTTTGTTGAAAAATAAAGAGAGAATACACATGATAGGTTTGACTCACACTCACAAGATGTGTTCAATTTTAGTTCCCAAAATGAAGTGTGGAGGCAATTACTTTATCCCAACCTAAGACCACAAAAAATCCTTTTGATTCTCAAGATTGTCGTGAGGTGCAAGAGAAGTGCATATGTCTTTTCAAGGGTGTTAGCTTGAGTAAGCAATCACAAAACAAGTAGCACATGTTCATTTTAAGACCCGCAAAGCAATAATGACATCTTTTTAAGCACCAAAAGAAATGTGAAAAGTTTGTCTTATTCAATTGTTAAATCCAAAAACCAACTCTAGTAAGTTTGTGTCCTAAAGTTCATTTTAAGCCCTTTTGTAACAAGAAATTGAAGTGTTCTTTTTAGAGCCCAAAAGGAATCTAGTATGTCCTAAGCATGAAAGATAACAAAATTTCTTAAGAGAAAAAAGTGAGTTCTCTTAGAGTGTTAAACAAACACTAAAGTGTTAAAAAGCACTTGGTATCATGAAAGAATGATATCATCATGCCTCTTTTCTTCTTTACTTTTGATCAATCCAACGTAAAAGAAAACTAGTCAGATCTACAAAAATAGAGATCAGGAGATCAGAGAACAATCCAAATAATTAGAATTTGAAAAAAAGGCATGTGCCATAAAACTAATTTTCACTTTTTACTTCTCTTCAGTGGTGGAACCTGTAAAGGCGGTGTAGTTTAAAATTTCCAGTGGTGCTATATAGCATCGCTTACCAGTAAACGTTGCTCTGCAGTAGGGATAGAGACCATGAAGGCATTGTTATTTCAAAAAGCGGTGGAGTTTGAAATTTAGAAATATTTCAACGTGTGAAAAAGACTCAGTGGTGTCATTTGAGATTTTGAATTCTGGGCGGGAAACAAAGAGCATCAGAGTTTGGAATTTGTAGTGGTATGATATAGTGATGTTGGAGTCCCAATAGTTCTAAACTGTGATGCTGGTCTGCTAGCGGTGGAGTTCCCTATAGAGACAAAAACAACAAAAAAGCACGAAATTTGGTGAAAAAAATGTGATTAGAACTTCTGGTGAGCCCTCCTTCTAGCACCAAAATGTGAACCAAGATCCTAAACCTGCATAGACATAAGAAACAAACACTATATTAGATTAAATGCAAGTCAGTATCATGATTCCCCAAGAAATCCATTTGAATTGCAAAGGAAAAGAAATGAAATGAAGAAAATAAACAAGCACAAACCAAAGATATTAAATCCTATTCAAATGCAAAGAAAACTCCTAATCTCTTGGGGGAATTGGTGCCAATTTGATGTGAAAATTGGCCCTTTCCCAACTCCAATGATGCAATGTTGATTGGTGATGAAGAGTGATCCACTTTGTTGAAGATTGAAGTGTGCTCCAAGATGAAAATCTGCATAACCTAGCTAAGATTGGATAAAAATGGATGAGAATTGCTATAGATTTGAGTATAATAACTTTGCTCAAATTGTGGATGCCAAAATGAGGAAAGAGACCTCTTATTTATAGAATGGTAAGATGGAGAAATGCCCAAAATGGAGCAATGTGGGACTAAAATTCAACCAATGGCAAGGTGCCACTTGTCCAAATGTGAATGGATGGAGGATGTGCACATTTTGATGAATGTGCCCATAAATGCAATTAGGTGATATTTGAAATTAGTGAAATGACATGTAAGAGGGAAAAGAAATGTCTTAAATGCCACTTGGCTCAAGGAAAAAGGACTTATTAGGTGAAGTAAATGTCTTGTTGGAAGGACAAATTCCACTTGTATTTTGAATTAAAATTTGAGAGAATATTCCTCCACTATGCCATGTTGAGAGAAAATGGGAATTTAATAAATGAATTAAATCTATTTTCATGTGCGAGTGGCAAAAGCTAGAGGATATGACATGAATTAGGATTAAATTAATCAAAGGTTAATTAATTTAAAGAGAGATTAGATGATGTGACAAAATTTGATTTAGATTTATAGGTTGATTTAAATCAAAGATGAGAAGAATGTGATTTTAGACTTAAATAAATATTTTGTTTTATTTAACTAAAGGGGATGGTTGGTTAGCTTAAATTAAACAAGATTTAACTTATTTAATTTAATAGATAGACCTTAGAGATTTAATCAAAATATGAGAATTATTTAATTAAATATGGATATAGGGTTAATTAGATCAGATAGATTGATTTAATTAACAAGAGAGAAGGACTTAATTAGATAAAATGATTTATTTAATTAAGAAAGGAAAATTGATGAATATAATCAAATAAGGGTATTCGATTAAATGGTTAGACTTAGGAATGATTTAGGATGAAATGGTATTAATAATTAGGATCAAGTATGTCGGTATATTTTCTATGTCTACAAACGTAAGGTGCTGACAATCAGATTTGGCAGTTTTCAAAAATTGTCAAATTTTGCCATTTTAGGTAACTTCACATGCATATATTTGAGAGTCCAATTTTTTTCCAAAAACTTCTAAAACTAAGGTAGGATGAATTTCCAACTAACATCCTAAATCTGAGATATGAGTTATGAGTTATTAACGAAAATGACTTTTTAAAAACTGGAAAAAAATGTTAAATTGTTGTTTTGAGGGTCAAGATGAAAGTTTCAAGCCCCAAAAATGTGTCAAAATGGGGACCAACTAACTAAGGGTCGGTTGGAAATCCACATGCTACCTCATAACACAACCACTCATAAAATTTCAGCCCAAACAGACACCGGAGTCAAAAGTTATGGCCTCTGGAAGTTTCTGCATCAAAATCAAAACCCTTGAAATGAAGTCTAGGTGATTGGGTTCAATGATTTGATGATGGATATGAACTCTAATGATGTTCTAAGAAGAACCTATGTGATTTGGTCAAAGAAATGATGACTTTTGAGAAGTGTTGATGGATGAGAACGACAATGATGAGAAGACAGATGAAAGTCTACTTTTGGGAAAATTTGCCTATCTGGGTGGAAAATCCGCCCAAGACTTGGCTGGGACAAGAAACAGGTGAATTTTCCTGAGAAAATTCTCCTAAACTAATAGAAAGTTCACCCAAACAGGTGGCAAATTTTCCTAAATAGGGAGAAAATTCGCCCAAACAGGGAGTAGAAATTTGCTTAAATAGGTAGCAAGTTTGCCCAAATAGGGAGTAGATTTGCCCAAAACATCAATAGACTTGCCCAAATAGCTAGCAGATTTGCCTAAAAAGGTAGCAAGCTCACCCAAACAGGTGAAAAATTTTCCTAAACAACAAATTCTCCAAAACAAGGAGCAGATTCACCCAAACATGGAGCATATTCACCTAAAAAGGTAGCAAGCTCACCCAAACAAGTGGAAAACTCACCTAAAAAGGGAGCAGATTTGCCCAAACAGGTAGCAGATTCGCTCAAACAAGGAGCAGATTCACCCAAACAGGGAGCATATTCACTTAAACAAGTAGCAAGCTCACCCAAATAGGGAGCAGATTCACCCAAAACACTGACAGACTTGCCCAAACAGGTGGAAAATTTGCCCAAACAGGTAGCAAATTTGCCCAAACAGGGAGCAGATTCACCTAAAAGGGTAGCAAGCTTGCCAAAATAGGTGGAAAACTTACCTAAACACGAAGAAAAATCACCCAAATAGGGAGTATATTTACTTAAATAGGTAGCAAGCTCGCCCAAACAGGGAGCAGATTCACCCAAAACACTGACAGACTCACCCAAAAAGCTAGTAGATTCACCAAAAAAGGTAGCAAGCTCGCCCAAATAGGTGGAAAATTTTCCTAAAGAAGGAGCAGATTCACTCAAACGAGTAGAAAATTCACCCAAACAAGGAGCAGATTCACCCAAACAAGGAGTATATTTGCTTAAAAAGGTAGCAAGCTCGCCCAAATAGGTGGAAAACTCACCTAAAAAGGGAGCAGATTCACCCAAACAGGTAGCAAATTCGCCCAAACAGGGAGCAAATTCACCCAAATAGGGAGCAAATTCACTTAAACAATGCTCAAGCTTTCCCAAATAGGGAGTAGATTCACCCAAAACACTAATAGACTTGCCCAAATAGCTAGCAGATTCTCCTAAAAAGGTAGCAAGCTCACCCAAACAAGTGGAAAATTCGCCTAAACAAGGAGCAAATTCACCCAAACAAGTAGCAAATTTTCCCAAACAGGGAGCATATTTAGCCAAACAAGGAGCAGATTTTCCTAAAAAGGTAGCAAGCTTGTCCAAACAGGTGGAAAACTTGCCTAAATAAGGAACAGATTCACCCAAACAGATAGAAAATTCGTCCAAACAAGGAGCAGATTCACCCAAACAAGGAGCAGATTTGCACAAACAGGGAGTAGATTCACCTAAAAAGGTAGAAAACTCGCCCAAACAAGTGGAGAATTTGCCTAAATAGGGAACAGATTCACCCAAATAGGTGGGAAATTCATCCAAATAGGGAGTAGATTCGCCTAAAAAGGTAGCAAGCTAGCCCAAATAGGTGGAAAACTCACCTAAACTCAAGGAAATGGGTGACTTTCAGGATCGCCTCACGGAGTAACAACCTCGCCTATTTCTTGAACGGTACAGACATGAAAGGGATGACCTAAAAATGGGATCACCTAATGGGAAACAGGCTCGCCTAACATACAAACAACCTTGACGAACAAATAAATAGATCCGACAAACGAAGCAACGAACCTAACAAATAGAGAAATAGACTCTTGTAGCAGACAAAAGGACTCTCTGAACAAATGAATGACCTCTCTGAACGGATGAACGACCTCTCTGAATGGGTGAACAGACTCTCTAAATAGACGAACGAACTCTCCTGATGGACAAATGAACTGACTGAATGGATGAATAGAAGATGAGATTGGATGTTCAGGGAGAAAATTCACCTAAATTGATGGAAAATTCACCCAAGAATGTGGCAAATTCTCCCAAACACAAGAGATGGGCGAATTTGATGACTTAATGGATCAACAGGGACTAAAACAACAAGCAAATTCACCTCTGTAGTGTGTAAATTTTCCCAAAACAATAGAAAATTCACCCAAACAGGGAGAAAATTCACCTATTCTACAAAACATGGGTGAATTTGATGAATGGGGACTGACATACTCACCTAATGGATGAACAGAATCGCCTGTTCCAAGAAATGAGCAAAAATGGGGTCACCTAAGAAAGTGACCCACAAGAAAATTTCCCTCTACCAATTAAAAATTTTCCCAAACAAGGAGACCTGGCCAAGACTAACTCACTTGAAAAGAAAAAAACTGGTATAGCACAAAGAAAACATACCAGGCAACATGATCCTAGAAGGGTCTCTATCTAGGCAAAACAAGACAATCTAGGGAGTCCTCAATATACACATGGTATGTGAGGCACAATCGTGAACACCAACCCATCACAAGCGTGAGTTGGGAGCCACAGCAAGGTACTGGAAACTCGGGCCAACTCTTCACGTCTTATCTGGGTTTCACCCTAGCTTCGACGCTCTGCCAGACACGACATGACTAGATTGGGGTACAACTTTGGCTCTCCCCCCTTTATATACCCCGCTAGTACACATGGTTGAGATTGTCCCTTGGGGTGATGAAATCCCCAAGAAGGTCCTACTAAAAGAAGATACTAGACATTTTCGGCTGGTCCCCAGGCTCGCACGTAGCACAAAGGGAGAGCTTAGATGTACTAGCACCTCCTAGGTAACACAAATGGACTAGAGTGAACTATGATTTCTCATCACCCAGGATTTCCAAATGATACAAGGGGATTGGATACATCAACAACCCACTCACAAACACAATAAACAAGTCAATTGACCTTCTAATTAAAGCTACGTGTGCCTAGATTAATATAGAAAAACAAAAAACTAACTACAAATGTTGGATCGTTCATTCTGCAGTAAATATGTTAGTATTTTTTCAACCACTGATCTTGAATGAATGAGAAATGACTGCATAAACATTAGCAAAATGAGACACACTCATAAATAGATAGGTTAGTAGGTTAGTACCTAAAAATGAAACCAAAATGGAATATAAAATAGAAGGATTAAGTTTTTGTTTTACCTCAGATTCACCTCTGTAAGAGGAAAATTTGCCCAAATCAATAGCAGGTTCACCTATCTGGGGACAGATTGCAAATTTTCCCAAACTTGTCAGATGGGTGAATTTGACACTTTGCAGATTCACCTTTGTTATTGTAGATTCACCCCTTTAGCTGTAGGTTTTCCTGTTTAAGGTGCAAATTCGCTTATTTAGGGTACAGATTCGCCTATTTAGGGTACAAATTTTCCTGTTTAGGGTGGAAATTCGTCTGTTTGTAAACTTGAACCTACAAAACTTGAAACAACAGAGAACATGAAAGAACAGATCAGTTTGTGGGTCCCACCGAGCGTGCTAGAAATGTGTGTAGCATGTTTTCTAGCCTAAAATGATGCAAAACGAAACAAAATGCAAAGAACAACCCAAAAGAACACCTCAAGATTAGTCAAGTTAAACTTGAAGAAAACAAAGCAAAATGGAGTGATTTACCTTGTCCAAGTTGATCAGTTGGTTGGCCTTGTTGATAGCTTGATATGTGTGCTCCTAGATCAATTTCGGCAACATAACGACTTATTTTTGTTTGATTTGGATGCAAGGATTGATGAAAATGGCTATGGATGCAATAGTTTGGCTATGGAGATGGTGTGAGAGCCTTAGGATGTGGTTAGGGTTCTAGAATGGTGGAGAATGGCTAGGGTTCCAAAATGGCTAAGTGTTAGTCATTTAAACAAGGGAGATTGAAAGGAAGAATAAGATCAATGGTTGAGATCAAAGAGTTGACTAAAGGAATTAAAAATTCCTTTTTAATGAGCATGGGGATGATAAAAAGAATTTAATAGTCCTTGGAAAAGTGAAAAGAAATTTAATATTCCTTGGGAGATAAGAGAGGAATTAAAAATTCCTCAAAAGGACATTGGGAAGATAAAAGGGAATTAAAAATTTCTTGGGAGATGGGGAGAGTTGACTAAGGGGGTGATTAGACTAGTCAGATGGCTAATGAGGATTAAGATCCAACTTGTAAAAGTTGGAGGATGTGACACATCCTAATCATGGATTAGGAATGTGCACACCGTTAAAGATGGGATTAAGATGTGGATTATGATTAAGAAAAAGTGATAGAAGATGTGACATGTAAGGAATTAAATAAATGTATTATTTATTTAATTCTCTGAGGAAAATGGGAATAAAGGGTAAGGTATTTAATTATTTAACCAAATACCTTAGGGATTTAGAGGACTTTAGGGGTAATCAATGATTAGAAGATAGTCAGATGGCTAATGAGGATTAAGATCCAACTTGCAAAAGTTGGAGGATGTGACACATCCTAATCATGGATTAGGAATGTGCACACCATTAAAGATGGGATTAAGATGTGGATTATGATTAAGAAAAAGTGATAGAAGATGTGACATGTGAGGAATTAAATAAATGTATTATTTATTTAATTCTCTGAGGAAAATGGGAATAAAGGGTAAGGTATTTAATTATTTAACCAAATACCTTAGGGATTTAGAGGACTTTAGGGGTATTAATCAAATAATAGCAATATTACTTAATTAATACAAAAAAGAGGATATTTAGATGAAAAAGAAAAAAATTTACCAAACGTAAGTGGTCAAATTTAGATGTCTACACCTTCTACAAACATACTTGGACACCACCCTCATTGATGTGACAATTAATCAATTCAAGTGTGAGACCTAACGAAAATTTGTCATATGTACCCATGGTGATATGCATAAGATGGTGTGTGATACCCATGTGTGACCATGGTTTGTACTATTGGTGTCTTATGTGAGACCCTAGTTTGTGTGTGACACGGTTGTGCTAGAAGTGCATCCATGATATTTAGTTTGTGTATGAGATGGTTGTGCTAGAAGTGTATTCATAATTTTTTGTTTGTGTGTGGGATGGTTGTGTTAGAAGTATATCCATGATATGTATTATCCATAGCTCAGAGGTTTCTAGAGTAGAATAGGCATCTATTGATCTCAATAATGGTAATATGCTTGGGAATTAGCATTCCACATTGGTCTCCATTTAGAAGATAAATTGGGAGCTTAAAAATCTTTTGGTTTGATATATTTTCCATCTTGTATATGCCTTGAATTATGTAAGGGTCATAATTATTTGAATGATGTAATTGAGCATGTAATTGATCCCACAATGTGCCCATCCTTATATTCAATATATGTGGGATTGCAATTTTAATAATTATTGTATTATGTATTTTGGTGGAAAATGTATGTGTAGGTAGGTAATTCTATTTGAGCATCATAGATATTCCTATTCATGCTTTTGGAAAAAATGCTTAAGTAATATTTTATTTCATGGATGTGTTATACATATTAATTGAAACTCCTTTGTGTTTTTTGTGTTCATCCATATCTTATTTCAATTTATTATGAATGTGATACATCATTGTAGTATGAACGATAGGCTTATTATGATGTATTACATAGTTGAATTATATCTTATTTAGAAATAAAATATTTAGGTGAATTAAGCATTGGTTTTTTTATCAACATAGGATGAGATTTATTATTGTATCACACCCTTGCTTAGTTGCGATGCATGGAAACTTAGGATCTAAAGAATGTTTTAATAGCACATTAGAGTAGGTTTATTAGGTGTCTAAAGAGAAGCAATATTTATTTGATATTTGTAATGATGAATCTTGGTGCTTTTAAATCAATGTTATTAGATCCTATTGTTTGGAATTAGAACCATCTATATGTGGGATGATATTGATTCCATGTTAATGCACATATGTCATTATTTAAGTAGAAATTGCTTATCATCTTAGAAGGGATTTACTATGTTGAATGCACATGACAACTGAGAGGGGGGTGAATTATTTGTACCTTAAAACTTCAAAACCCAAATTAACATGAAAATCAATTAACAAAAACTAAAACAACTCAACACCATACATAAGAGAACACCATATTTACATGGAAAACCTAAGAAGGGAAAAACCATGATGAGGATTAGCTCACAATATAAGTAATATCAACACTGAATACAATAGGGCTCATTTCCCAAAGAAAGAAGGCTCACTACCAAAATAGAAAAGAAGTGTTACACAGAGAAAAGCATCTCAATGCAACAGAGAATCCACCACAATGAAATCAACACCTTTGCATTCTGATTGAAGAATTGTAGCCACCTTTTTCTCACTACATCTAGTAAAATAACACATGAAATATCACACTATACTTCTCAATTTCGCACTCTAACACTCTCCAATTCGCATCATTCACATCTCTCGCATCTATCTTGTCATCCCTCAACAACTCAACTCATACTTATATTGTCTTCAACCTTGAAACCTTCTCCAAGGTCAGTTATATACCTCAAATGTGCAAATTCAAATTAGGTCAAAACCAAAACATTCATGTGGTGGAAAGGAATGAAGGTAGACCACAAATATAAATCCATCCTCACACGCCATGTTATGCTTCCACAGACAACAAAGAATCTTCGCAAGTAGTGTAAACACCAAGGTTGATTGATACCCATGTAAAAACCATTAAAATTTTAAGTACACGCTTCATTTGATCTAACCATAAAAAAAATGTCACTTGAACACACTCTAGAATATTCCATGAACACCCTAAAATCCAAAAAAATCCTTCACAACAATTTCCACCTAAAGAATGTACACACCCTTTACACTCAAACAACTCTGCCATACACTTTTACTTGAAAAAATGACTTTTGAATCACCAAACCTCAAACCATATTGAGTGAAGTAAAATACCAACATAATCAACACTCCTTCAAATTCGCAAGAACTGAAACATAACTACAAATAAATTTGGAGCAAAAAAAATTCTCCCAGACACCTCTACAAAACATAGTCACACACTAGTGAAAACAAATTTTGTACATCTATCCAGCACACCAACTCTTGAATGCAACACCTCCAAACACCTCTCATCAACATATCTAAATCATACAAATAGATCTTCGACCTAGAATAAATATAGAGCAACACAAGAACACACATCTGTAACCTAGAACACCACTACAACACATTGTTTCCTCTTTTTATCAAATTTTCTCAAAAGCACTTGTAAACCAAGTACTAGAGACACGTCCTCATCATCTTCAACACTTCCTCAACACAAATGAACCAATACAAATCAACCATAGATCATATAAGCTTATCACAATAACACTAGAGGTTGGCACTAGTAGCTTTACTAATGACAACATAATGCAACTAATCAAAGCATCAACTACTCACGCTCTTGCAATGATCTTATCCAACAATAGACATTAATCACAACACTAACTGCTCATACTTGCAAAAATCTCCCCCTTTTTCATTGATGTCAACACATGATGTGAAAAACCAAATACACAATAGCTAAGAATACCAACATATTGCAACTCTTTGTTGGTTCTTATTTGTGATCATATGGTTTGTCCTTGATGTCAAAATCCCTTTCAATTGATTCTACTTGTTGACAGTTTCAGATTGGTTTCTCATGCTTTATCTTGATACAGTTTTATCTATATGGTTTACTTGTCTTGGCATTCAGTGGACAATTTACATTCATAATTTTAATATCTTTTGGTACTGATCAGTTTGAGCTTCGTGCAGTCACAGGTTATCTTTTGTACATTATTTCAGTGACAGAAAAAGAACATATCAGCATGAGAATGCTTGGGTCTCCCTGATCCATTTCTCTGATAAATGTTTGTGTTGCCTATCGGCAAGACATTTTTGATGTCATAACGATTTTATTTTACATACAGGAAGCTTTCAGCGTGACATTAATCATGGTCTTGGTGACAGAAGGAAATTCTATCAGCATGAGGTTTGTTCACCGCTGAGAGGTCTTACCGAATGATTCGGGTCTCACCGACTAATACATGAGGTGGTGCATCGGCATAAATAATCCCTATCAGCATGTTGTTTCATCAAGCGCTTTGTGTCTTGGCGATCGGCACAAGAAAGTTCATATCGGAAAGACTTATTTGATGTCACAACGATTGAGATCCATCTACAGGCATCTATCGATGTGACATTCTCTTTTGTTTCAGCGATAGAAAAGGATTATATCGGCATAATTTATACCATTGGTATGTAGTCATAGCAAAATTGTTTTGTCTCATTGATCGGAGGTTGAATGGGAACATATCAGCAAGAGCTGGGCAGTATCAAAATAGGTCTCGGCGAAGTGGTTTTGTCTTGCCAACAAGGGCTCTTTTTCAATAGGTTCTCGGGGAGTGTCTTACCGAACATCACATCTGAGGTTTCACTTCAGCTAGACTTGGTGTATTCGATTTAGTATCTCAGTGAATTCAAGTGTGTCTCACCGACCATATGCATATGAAGTCTTATCGGTAAAACTAATGGCTATCGATATAATGTCTTGGCGAGACCTTGTTGTCTTACCGATCAGCAACAAATGGGTGCTTTTTGGTGAGAGATTTCATTCGATATAATATCTTGATGAGGTTTTCTTATCTTGCTGACTGACAATGTAAAGGTGTGCATCTCGGTAAGAGTTGGGGTTTTCGGCGTGAGGTCTCGGCAAGTGACCTTTGGTCTCGCCGATGGAGCACAATGCGGGATTTTGTTGGTATTGGATTTGACTTATCTCAATGACACACAAGTGGATGAAGACTTTTAGAAAGACATGGTATACTCTACAAGAGGTCTCCCCGACTTTGATATATCTTGCCAATGGAATTCAAAAGGACTTTATCAGTGTGAGATTTTTTCTCTCTTGGTGATCTGAGGTGAATTCAGGATGTTTCGGTATGACATGAAATAATCTACAAGATGTCTCTCCGATATCAAAAGGTTACAACAACAGTGAATGAAAGGAAAAGGGCATCTCGGTGAGAAACTTGCTTATGTCTCAGCAATTGGAAAGAACATAACACATGGCTCTCGGCATAACATAATGTATTCATTATGTCTTCTCCCTGACTCTGTTGGGTCATGGCGAAAGCAATATCTAAAGGGAATGTCTGGCGATTTAATTGCCTTCGGCAGGATGATCCGAATGTCTCAGTGAATGATTAATAGACTCATACACTGTGGCCGGCATGGTGAATTTCTAAAGATAGTGGCAAGCCGACATTATTGATTGACATCGAATCTCAGAACCGTTACATGGCAGAATATTCATTGAGTTTCTTTTTTTTGAGTTGTTGCATTTTTGAAATAATGGATGATTTGCAGCTCTCTGGATAAGCATTACTCTTGAATTTTACCATCATCTATAGACTGTCATTATTCAGCTAAAATTTGCAAGTGAGTTTCAGATTCTAGTGAAAAATGCTTTCTCTGAAGATCTTCTTATTGATAGACATACTTGAAATGTATATAAAAATCAGTGTTGAAAACTGTGAAGGGGTTGTTGGCCTATAATTCTGAGAGTTATTTTGGCTGTATCAAGACATGTATTGGAAAACTCTGTAATACAAGAGTTGGTTTCTTAGGGTATTAGGTAGATAAGAGTGTTGAGTTTCTTGAGCTTACTAGAAAATAGAGAGATCCTCTGATATTATTATTGTAATTTTGAAATCTGAGTAAGGGGTTGGTGCTCCTTGAGATTGGTGTCTCTAAATGAGGGGTTGGTGCTCCTTGAGTTGATGCTCAGAAATTAGCCTATAAGGCATTATTAACAATGGTTTTTGAAGATTAAGCCAGTAAGGCAGTTTAGGAGTGGTTTTTCTACCCCAGGAGGGTTTTCCACTCGGCAAATCTTTTGTCTCTTTTTTCTTCTATGTGCTCACTTATTTTCTGTGTTGTTGTTGTTTCTGTTTACTGTTGGGATTATTATTGTTCTTAATTTTGTTTATGAATGATTACATTCAACTCATGAATGCATTAATTAGAGTAATATTGAGATCAAATATGAGCTATGTTTTGGAAAATTCAAGATATCTCACTCAAATCATATTTTCATAAGTTGTCTAATAGACTAAGTTAATGTTGTCATATCTTTGTGCTTTCAAAAGTGATTACTCTACTCTATTGTTGAAAGAAAAGGAAATCAAAATGAAAAATCTTGGTCAAAGTTGAAAAAGTATTGACACTGATTCACCCCCCCTCTCAGTGTCTGTCCATAACTCCAACACTCTTCACATTAATTCTCCCCCTGAATAACTTATCTTTCACATTTTTCTTTTCCTCTTTGTAGCTTGTCTTCTTTACTTGTTTCTCTCTCTCTCTCCCTAATAACTTGTTCTTTTTCACATGACTTTCTCTCCCCCTTTGACATCAATGGAAAAGGACCGAAATAATTGCACTATGTATTCTCTTCCTTTGAAATCAATCAACTTGCTTACTTCTGCAACTTCTTTCCTTTACTGCTTTGTATACTCCCCCTTAGAAGTACACACCAACCTATACCAAATCAACAACCACTCCACAATGACAACACACACCCTTCTGACTGCAAAAATTAGCAATGCTACTAACTACTCCCCCTAAGAGGTAGCCACCAACATTAGTCCAGAACAAAGAATGAATCTTGAGATCCACTGGAGTGATGCATCTCCTTATACATCTAGTTCAAGAAAGGAGGGGTAATAACCCCCAACTTCTCCCAAAGATACTCAAAAGTAGCCTTAGGAAGATCCTTAGTTAATATATCAACAATTTGATCCTTTGTAGGCACATATTCAAGCTTTACTTCATTCTCCACAACCTTCTCTCTCAAAAAGTGATACCTAATTGAAATGTGTTTTGTCCTTGAATGCATCACCAGATTCTTTGAAATTGTAGTATAGGAAAAAGTATCCCTTTTTCACACTTAATTCAGAGTAAATAAATAACAATAAAATGGGCTTAATGATGCCTTAATTTAGTGTTGTAATATGTATTTTACATATTCACATTAAGTTTAGGGACCTTTAATTAAAATGAACTTAATTATGCCTTGTTTTTTGTGTTGTAAGGTGTACCTTTACACTTTCACACTAATATAGGGCTTTATTAATTGATTGAGGTTAATTTGCCTTAATTTTCCCCTTTAATTCAAATCCATGGCTAATTAATTACAAATTTCAAGGGATAAACCCGAAATCCATAAATGTAATGACATAAGGTTTAACATTGAGCAATGTGTGTCGTAGGCAAGTGGCCTAGGACCCATTCGCCATAGGGTGAATGGGTCCTCACTTGCACCTAGGACCTAAATTTGAATTATGTTTTAGCAACTTTTCAATGATTTCAAATGCACATTTAGATGTTGTCTTGTGATATTTGAATTTTGGGAATTAATCTTATGATATATATAAATAAGAGGTCATTTCACTATGTTTCATCCTAGAAATTTTTTATGAGCACCTAGAATATTTCAAGCAAGCTAAGAGTACTTTCACAAGAGAATTTTCAAAGCATTCAAAGGAAGATTTATTGAAGATTATTACAACAATCAAGATTCCTATCATCATGTCAAAGATTTATTGCATCATGCATGTTGTTTGAGCTAATATGGTGATATAGTGTTCAAGATCTATTAAAGCATTCAAGGTCATTGTTTCAAGAAAAGTTTCAGGATCAAGATCTACATCCATTGAGGCTACTTCATGCTAGTTTTCATATCTACAATCCAAGGTTCAAATAAGGTTTGGTGAGTTGTTGCATATTGTTGTTCATTCATCATCCCTTCATGCTATTTCATTGTTTCATTTCAAGTTTTAGTTACCAAAATGGGGTTTGACCAAGGCAAACCCCCATTCCCTAACAAAACAATATTTTTCTCTCTTTGATGTGTGATTACATATTTTGGGTTGAAGATCCTTTGAAGAGAAAAATTGAAGAAAGTTGTAAGAAAATTTGTCATATCACGAAAAGTCCTCTATAGAATTTATTTATGGCTATTTGATAGTGAGAATTGGGAATTTGGGAGTGCAAACACAACAAAAGAGAACCCAAAAAGCATTTTCAGGAACCCTAGCTAGGACCCATTCACCATAGGGAAAATGAGTCCTCAGTGAGCTTCAAATGGTGACTTTTGGTGAAAGATACACATTGTTTTCCCCTTTCCAGATCTTCCTTTTGATTACTATTTTTGTTAGATTCGGTTATTTTTCTTCATTTGCATGTTATAGCTTACATTTTGGAGTTTGTTTGATGGTTTTGATCTTTCTCTCCAAAGTTTTATTTAGCTTTTACCCCCATCCTTGCATAGATAGGAAATTTGTTGATTCATACCTTGATTTGACTCACCTAAGGGTTGATAGTCACTTCATAGTTTGGATCTCATTTCCTTGAATGAAATTATGGAAATAGGTTCCTTGGTGTCGATTCATTGTGGTGAACCCTTCTTTATCAACCATCAACCTATTTTTTGATGTTTCAAAAATATTGATTGCACTTGTATTGTCACATAAGATAGAAATTGGTTCATTATATGCTACTCTAATATCCTTCAATGTTTTCCTCATCCACAACACTTATGTGCATAAAGATTTTGTTGCACTGTACTCAACTTTTGTAGTAGATAAAGAAATAGAATCTTGTTTCTTGCTTATCCATGTGACGCAAGAGCATCCCTAATTGTAAAGAAATCTTGCATCAACCAAAAATAGTTCTTTTCTTGCATTGCATTCAGTAGAAGTTTCACTAGTTCACTCTACATTTCAATGCATTATCATTTCTTAGCTCAAGGTCCAAGATATAGCATCTATACATGGACATCTATCACATATCCAGATTTTAGATTGTTTACACGTGTCTATTAAAAGTTATCGCTCTAAGTATTTCACTGTATTTTACCTGATAGAGCATTGGGGCCGACTTGGCTCAGTTTCTTAGTGCGAACCTATTTTCTGGGCATGTGGACCTTGTAAGGAAAACTAGATGCGGAAAACAATTTTCCTAACATTAATACTTCAGGAAAGAATGCAAAAGTACCTTTAATTTTTCAATTACAGTCAAATTGAGATGCTCTATGAGACAGATTACAGAAACAGAGTATTTAGATAAACACACATGAACACCAGATATACGTGGGAAAACCCTTATGGGAGAAAAACCCACCACACCAAGAGAAATCACTTTGTATTACAGTAATCAAAATTACATACAATTCCAAACTTATCTTTCTAGTGTCATTAAACAGTAGCATTCATCATGTACATTCTTCAAATAGAAAACTTTTAGGTTAACACCTTTACAGATTTTTAATCCTTCAATGATACAGTTGGAATTCTTCACACTTCACTATTGATCGAACTACTATCGAACATCAAAACATCTATAATTTCCAACTATATCCATGGCGTTCCCTGACTGTCGAGCTCCCTCATAGAACTGTTGCAACAAATAGATTCCCAACGGTTCCAATTCGGCTCTTCTGATTCGTCCACATGATGCCACATTAGAAGTCATACTCAGTCAACATAATTCATATTACATTGGAATCTCGGTGAGACACTAATGGTGTCTCACCGATGCCACATTGAACTCATATCGTAGTCCCCAAGAGCCTCTGTAGTCGCCAAAATATTATATCGAGCTCCAACAGATATACTGAGTCATCATGTAGTCATTCTGACTTATCACTTTCGCCAGAAGGTCACGGCGAAACACTAAGGTTATACCGAAGTTCCCATATCTACCGAGCACCCAATGGAAGTTGGCAAGACTTACTCCTATTGCCAAGAGTTCATAGTGATATTCATATGCTACTCTGAAGTGTTCACCTGTCGCCAAAACATTTGTCCATCGCCGAGAGAACTTACCAATTGCTTTAAGTTATACTGAAGGCTTCCAACACAATGAGTTGTCAGCAAGACATTTAAGTCTCGATAGGACTTCTCACCGAGCCTGCCGAGTCACTCCGATGATCTACCTTAGACTCTCTATTGGTAAGACATTTGTATATCACCCAGACTTTATAACAAAGCCTTAGCGCTACACCGATAACTCTCAAGTGTTTCCCTGTTGGCATAACTTTCTTCTATCACTAATATCTTTCTCCGAGTTCATTAAGATATACCAAATATTCCAACTTAAGTCTTAGTCACTAAGACATATTCACTTCGATAGGACATCTTACCGAAGTCACTTCCTTCGTCTAAGTCTCTTCGATAAAACATAGTCGGCATAACATTTGATTTTGCGGTGACCTCTCACCGAGCCATAAAAAGTTACCCCGAGGACATCAATTCATATGTTGTCGGTAAGAGAACAATACTTCGCTGAGACATCTTAGCGAGAACCATAAGCTTCACTGAAGATCATAGTCACTAAGAGTTACGCTGATAAATGAATGAATGGCCTTTCGGCCAAAGCTCTCCTGAGCACTATGAGGTTACAATGAACACACCTTGCTACAGTGATAGACTTCACAGTAAACCTTTCGGCAAGACTTCTTCAAGGTCACTGTGACCTATTCATAATTTTATAAAACAAACTGCTAGTTGGCTAGACAATCAGGATGTCACACTGACATTGCTCTAAAGGAGGTTTCAGCCTGTAATGTTTGAGGCACATATTTCCAACAATATCCCACTTGATGAAGATCATTCAGGCACCTCCAGAGCATGCAAAAATTACTTTACTGAAAAACATGGGCACTAAGGCCCATTGAATTGGCACACCACCTGAACTTTTCTATGCTCATTGGCTTCGTCAATGCATCTGCAACATTCTCCAGAGTATCAACTTTTTTCAAACTGACCTTTCCATCCTCAACCATATCTCATACAAAGTGGTACTGTACATCAATATGTTTCATCCTGGCATGGAAAGTTGGATTCTTTGCCAGAAAAATGGCACTCTGATTGTCACATAAGATTGTTATTTCCCCTGCATCAAAACCAATGTTAGAACACAAATGTTTCAAACATACAGCTTCTTTACAAGCATGAGTAGCTGCAATGTATTCATCCTCTGTAGTGGAAAAAGTGACTACAGCTTGACCGCTTGCTCATCCAACTCACTACACCACCATTCAACATGAAAATGTATCCACTAGTGGATCTTCTCATCAATGTCCACCTTGTCGAGTCTACATAACCATGAATCTTTGAGAGTCCTCTATGATTCAACAAAATTACCATGGTAACACAATGCAAAATCTAAAGTTCCCTTCAAATACCTAAACACCCTCTTCATAGCATCCCAATGTATTCTTCCTGGATTAGCCATAAATCAACTAAGTACTCCCACTTTGCTTGGGAAATGTCTGGTCTTGTACAAACCATTGCATACATGAGACTCTACAGCACTAGCATAGGGCACATTGGTCATGTCCTCCATCTCAATAGGATATTTTGGACAATCCTCAATAGATAGCTTTATTCCCTGTATGGTGGAACAACTAACATTTGCAATCATTCATACAAAATCTCTCTAGAACAGATCTTTATATACTTACTCTAACGAGCCAAAGCTTTCTATTCTTCCTATCCACTGGTTATCTCCATCCCGAATATACCTTGCTACCAAGATCCTTCATTTGAACTTAGCGGACAATTGAGACTTAAGATCAGAAATCATTAGCTTACTATTTCCTATGAGCACATATCATCAACATAAAGAGCAATAACAAGTACTTGATCACTTCGGCTTTATAGTATACCATTGATCAGATTTTGATCTCACAAAGCCTAAAGATAATACATAGGTATCAAATTTATGGTACCACATTCTAGGTATTTGCTTTAACCCATACGAGACTTCTTTAATTTGCATACTAGTTTTTCTTTACCTTTCTCAACAAAGTGCTTAGGCTGGGACATATAGATTTCTTCTTCAAGATCACCATGAAGAAATGTTGTCTTCACATCCATCTGTTCAACCTCTAAGTCATAAGCTGCTGCAAGTGACAATAGAAATCTAATGGACGTCAGCTTTGCTATAAGAGAAAAGATTTCCCCATAGTCAATTCCCTCTACCTGGGAATAACCCTTTGCAACTAGTCGTGCTTTGTATTTTTCTACACTGCCATCCAGACCAATCTTTTTCTTAAATACTCATTTACAACCCACAGGTTTTCTGCCTTTAGGCAAGGGCACCAAACTCCAGGTTTCATTTTTATATAATGACAACATTTCTTCCTCCATGGCTTTCAATCAAGAATCTAAATCAGACATTTTAATTGCCTCCTTTACAGTCCTAGGCTCATCAGTGCTAGAAATCAAGGCATAGGCACAAGTAGAATCAATTAATGAGAACCCATACCTATCTGGTTGTTTCCTTTCTCGGGTTGACCTCCTCACTGGCTGAGGTTGAGGTTCATCTTCTTCAGATTTTTTAGAACTACTTGAGCTCTCCTTAGTTTCAGGTACGTTTTGAATCTTCAATTCCTCTTTCTCTAGTGTAGGAGGAATTGCTACTACATCCTTACTATTTTTTTACTTTGTCTCTGACTGCAGATCCAAGGTGGAAGGTTTCATCTCACGAAATATTACACTTCTGTTGTATACAACCTTCTCTATAACAGGATTCCAAAGCTTGTATCCTTTGATGTTAGCACTATAGCCAATAAATATACACTTAACAGCCTTGTTGTCCAGCTTAGATCTTTTTACATCCGGCACATGTGCATATGCTTCACAGCCAAAGACTCTAATATTTCTGAGAGAGGGCTTCTTACCAGACCATGCTTCCATAGGTGTCTTATCAATAAGAGCAGAGTTTGGAGACCAATTAACTAAGTAACATGAAGTAGCAGTAGCTTCAGCCTAGAACTTTTCTTCCAAACTAGCACTACTAAGCATACTTCATGCTCTCTCCATCACTGTCCTATTGAACCTTTCTGCAACTCCATTCTGTTGTGGAGTGTAAGGTGTAGTCTTGTGTCTTTTGATTCCATGGTCTTTACAGTATCTTTCAAATTCATCAGAACAAAATTCACCGCCATTATCAGTCCTTAAGCATTTTATTGTTTTACCAGTCTAATTTTCAACAAGATTTTTAAACTCCTTAAATTGACTGAACACTTCTTATTTACTTTTCAAAAAATATATAAATGCTCTTCTTGAATAATCATCAATGAACGACACATAGTATCTTGATTTAGACAAAGAAGGAACATCTACTAGACCAAACACATCTAAATGAATATAGTCTAACAGACCAGAAATTTTATGAGGACTGTCATAAAATGAAACACGATGCTGCTTTCCATATATACAGTGTTCACAGAATTCAAATTCTAGATTACAGTCTTCAAGCCCCTCAACCAGGTTTTCATTCTTCAAGATTTTTAAACCTTTTTCTCCTATGTGGCCTAACCTATGATGCCAAAGCATAGTCTTTTCTACATGAAGTTTTACTTCCGTAGAGTTTACATAATTAGGGACAATTTCCTCTTTACCTCCATGAGTAGCTTTCAGTGACTTCGAAGAGACACTATTACAATGAACAGCTTGTGCATCCAGCTTGTACAGGGTACCAATTAAAGCACCTCTAGCCAACACCATTGAACCTCTAGTCATCTTGCAGCCACTCCCCGAGAACAAGACTTGTACTCTGATATCATTTAGCTTACTGACAGAAAGTAAATTTTGAGCCAGACCTGGTATGTGCATAACATCATTGATCCCCTTTATTCTACCATCAGGGAATTGGATTCTGACTCTTCCACGGCCAACAATTTGCCAGGTTGAATCACTCGCCAAGTACACCTTTCCACCATTGTATTCTTCATACTTTGTAAACCATTCTTTGTGAGATGTCATGTGGAACGATGCTCCAGAATCGATCAACCAGACATCATCTGATGCCTGAGTAGCCAAGGCTGTAATGAAGGCATCACAATCACTATGAGAAGAACCATTATCGGAAGATCCTTTCTTCTTCTTTTTCTCCTCTTTACAATCCTTTTGGACATGACCAGGTTGCCCACAGTTCCAGCACTTCACCTTGGACTTCTTGCCAGGAGACTTTGATCTCCCTTCTTATTTCAATTTGGACTTCTTGTCCTTCTTCTTGCCTTTCTCCGTTGACCTTCCTCTGACAGCAAGAGCCTCCTTCGCCATCTCAGAAGATTTTCTTCTCATTTCTTCTGACAGCAAAGAACCAACAATATCTTCCATTTTGAAATTGGATGTTGTACTCCCAATAGCCATCACTAGATGATCCCATCAGTCTGGAAAAGAACATAACAGAAGCATGCAATGATCTTCTTCTTCAATCTTTACACCAATAGATGTTAATTGTGCAAGTATCATGTTGAATGCATTCAAATGATCAGCTACAGACCCTCCTTCCTACATTCTCAAAGAGTAAAGCTTCTTTCTCAGGAATAGCTTATTCACCAAAGATTTCCCCTGATAAATAGATGCCAGTCTCTTCCACAAGAGAGAAGCAGACTTCTCTTCATGCACATTGAAAAGAACTAAGTCTGCCAAACAGAGCCTTATTAGCCCCTTTTCTTTTCTATCTACAAGGTCCCATTCTTCTTGCTTCATGCCTGTAGGTTTAGTTCCAGACACAGCAAGCCAAAGGTCTCGATCTACTAAGAGATCCTCCATCTTGAGTTTCCACAATTCAAAGTTACTGCCATTGAATTTCTCTATTTCAATCTTCCCAGAGAAACTAGACATCTTAATCTGTAAATAGAAATAGCAATCTCTACAAAACTCCTACTGAACAGTATTGACTCAAAAAACCCAATATACCCCCAAGGATAACACAACTGGCCAGGCTCTGATACCACTTGTAAGGAAAACTCGATGTGGAAAACAATTTTCCTAATGTCAATACTTTAGGAAAAAATGCAAAAGTACCTTTAATTTTTCAATTACAGTCAAATTGAGATGCTCTATGAGACAAATTATAGAAATAGAGTATTTAGACAAACACACATGAACACCAGATATACATTGGAAAACCCTTACAACAGAAAAACCCACCACACCAAGAGAAATCACTTTGTATTATAGTAATCAAAGTTACATACAATTCTAGACTTATCTTTTTGGTGTCATTAAACAGTAGCATTCATCATGTACATTCTTCGAACAGAAAACTTTCAGGTTACAACCTTTACAAATTTTTAATCCTTTACTGATACAGTTGGAATTCTTCACACTTCACTGTTGATCAAACTACTATCGAACATCAAAACATCTATAATTTCCATATATATCCATGGCGTTCCCTGACTGTCGAGCTCCCTCACAGAACTGTTGCAACGAATAGAATCCCAACGGTTCCAATTCAACTCTTTCGATTCGTCCATGTGATGCCACATCAGAAGTCATACTCGGTCAACAGAATTCATATTACATTGGCATCTCAGTGAGACACTAACGGTGTCTCACCGATGCCACATTGAACTCATATCATAGTCACCAAGAGCATCTGTAGTTGCCAAGATATTATATCGAGCTCCAACAAGTATACTGAGTCATCACATAGTCGTTCTGACTTATCACTTTCACCAGAAGGTCATGGAAAAACACTAAGGTTATACCAAAGTTCCCATATCTACCGAGCACCCAACGGAAGTCGGCAAGACTTACTCCTATCACCAAGAGTTCATAGTGATATTCATATGCTACTCCAAAGTGTTCACCTGGCGCCAAAACATTTGTCCATCGCCGAGAGAACTTACCGATTGCTTTAAGTTATACCAAAGGCTTCCAACACAACGAGTTGTCAGCGAGAAATTTAAGTCTCGATAGGAATTCTCATCGAGCCTGCTGAGTCACTCTGATGATCTACCTTAGACTCTTTGTCGGTAAGACATTTGTATATCACCCAGACTTCATAACGAAGCCTTAGCGCTGCACTGATAACTCTCAAGTGTTACCCTATTGGCATAGCTTTCTTCTATCACTAATATCTTTCTCTGAGTTCATTAAGATATATTGAAGATTTCAACTTAAGTCTTAGTCCCTAAGACATATTCACTTCAGTAGGACATCTTACCAAAGTCACTTCTTTCGGCTAAGTCTCTCCGATAAAACACAGTCGGCATAACATTTGATTTCGCGGTGACCTCTCACCGAGCCATAAAAAGTTACCCCAAGGACATCAATTCATATGTTGTCAGCAAGAGAACAATACTTCACTAAGACATCTTAGCGAGAACCATAAGCTTCACCGAAGATCACAATCACTAAGAGTTATGTCGATAAACGAATGAATGGCCTTTCGGCCAAAGCTCTCCTGAGCGCTATGAGGTTACAACGAACACACCTTGCTACAACGATAGACTTCACAGTAAACCTTTTAGCAAGACTTCGTCAGGGTCACAGCGACCTGTTCAGAATTTGATAAAACAAACTGCTAGTATGCCAGACAATCAGGATGTCACACCGACATTGCTCTAAAGGAGGTTTCAACCTATAATTTTTGAGGCACATATTTCCAACAGACCTAAATGGAATATCATTATAGCATCTTGGGTTCATTGGGAGCTATCTTGGAGAACCATAAGTTACATCTCTTGTGTGGAGTTATCTACTCATGTTTTTGGGATGACCTTCATGTTTGATCATTTATCAGGTAGTCAGATCCATTTGGTGAGCTTGAGAAGCATATATATAGAATTTTTTTAATTATTTAGAGGATAATTAGGTAGTTAATCATTAAGCATTAGCACTCAGTTTAGTTCTTAGTCGTAGGTCCTTGTTTATGTAACAACCCTTTGGGGGGATATTTAAGAAGGCCTCCTAGCCTGTTGTATGTTTGTAAGCCTCTAAGGTAAGTCTTGTGAGACTGGTGTTGGCTTTCAGTTATTTATGTGTTAGTTTATCCTTGATGTCAAAAGTGGTTTGTTTGCTAGCATGGAGAATATATATGTGATGATATGCTTGATGGATGTTGACAAGATGTATTGCTTGATGGATGTTGACATGATGCATTCTTAGCTTGTTTTGATAAATGATGATTTCAGTTGGTTCACATGGTGATTTTATATGATCTTGGTGGCACATGATGTGTACAGGCATCTTAGATAATGTACAATGGAATACATACTCTGGCTGACATATTGGAAAGTACTTGTTGAGGTATACATTTTCTTATAATTTCATGTAAATTTATTGAGGTATACATTTCCTTATACTTTCATGCAAATTTATTTCTATATGGGCTAACAGAAAAAATGTGATGTGAATTCTTATGTTTGAACATACAAGTTGCAAGAAAATGCAGTTTATAGGTCAAAGTTACTTGTATATTCTCTTCATGGAGTATTTTTTTTGCTAAATGGGATCTTCAGATATAAATTAGTGTGAAGCATATGGCTTCAAGCAGCTTATACTTCATTATTACATTGTATATGTCTTTGAAATATTTCATAATTTATGTGACCTATGTTGAAGATATTGAATTATTTATATTTTTCACCATAGAGGTGTTGAGCCTTAAGAGATTTTATCTAAATAGCAAAGAGTGGGCCCTTGTTGGGCATGTTAAACATTGAGTTGGGAAAATTAAAGTTTCAAAAGTTTTTTGAAAAAATCTTGAGTAAATATTGGTTTGATGCTTATTTTTTTCAGTCACATTAATCATGTGACAACGGGTGCTATGATTAAAAAGGTTTTGGCCTAGTTTCAAAGTCACTTGGTAGTGACATGGGTATCGACAACCATCATAAGTTAATGTTTTACTCTTAGACAATGGATTCAACTCGGATTCCAAATGACTATACTCTTTTGAAAAGTCTTCGAAAGACTTGGGGGAAATGTAGGGCAGAGTTTTTATTGTTTCATGGTATAAAGTTCTAGAACCCTAGCTGTCACCACAGGTATTTTGTGAATGCAAATTTCTGGTAAAAACTTCGCAACCAAGTACTGTAGATAGCAAGAATAAGCTCACTATTTTAGCTTAGTGAGTTAGTGAAAGGTTTTGAGCTGGATAAAGATGTGACTTGGTTAGACAAGACTTGATGTCATTTTCTAGCTAGGTAGTTATGGAACTATTCGATAGGTTTTTATGGTTTTTATTCAGTTATCTTCCACTATGATCAGGTAATGCAAAATCTGTATGGATTTGAGTAAAATCTTGGTTTTGGAGATTAACTCTTGTTGATTATGGTTAAAATAAACCCATTAGGGTTTCTAGGTATCTCTTCTCGAATTACAATAGAATATACTCTCTTTTGTTTTGAGATTAATGTATTTGCTTGGACTTGTTAAAAGAGTTTGTTAAAAGCTCTTAACCCGAGTTGGTCTACAGTTATTCAAATTGCATACAAAGGTTATCATTTGTAGTATCTTTAAAATATTGCTTTCAGGCATTTTTTTGTGTAATCTTAAAGAGGAATATAATGTTTCAGATATACTGTACAAAAGTTGTATTACATTGAAAATCTTTATATTGATACTTAGATTATTGTATTTAAGGAAGATTTTGTCATTCTCATACAACATTCTTCAATGTGCTTATTGAAAATATTTATAGTTTTCTATTGAAATTCTAGGACTACATATTGCACTTCTAGGGTTCTTATAGAATATTGTAATTGTGTTGCATTGTAATAAAGTTGGTGCTCTAAATTAGTGAGGGGTTAGTGCTCCTAGAGTTGGTGCTCTAAATTAGTGAGGGGTTGGTGCTCCTTGGAGTGGGTGCTCCTGAACTATGCAAAGTTGGTGCTCTATCTGAATAAAGAAATATTTTTTGAATGGTTTTTATTCCCCTAGAGGGTTTTCCACTCAAGAAAAAAATTTGTGTTATGTGGTGATTTTATGTGTGTGATATTTTTCTTATCAGTCTTATTTTAATGTGTTATGCCACATTTCATATCTGTCAATGCACATTTCATGCATAAAAGGTTCTATTATTAATGTGAGCTCTGATAAATGTGAAAGTGTTAAGTTCATCCTCCATTAATGTTTCATGTTTAATTCATGGTTCATGCAAATACAATACTATTCATGCACAAGTCAAATTTATTCTTTGAACTGTCATTTGATGTTTTGATTTAAAATTCAAGTTCACTTCACATACCATTATTTGTCCTCTTGGTTCAAAAGAAAACACAAATTCTTGTTTTTGAAAAAGTTTGTAACTTTTATAAATCACGGATTCACCCCCCCTCTTAGTGATTTCAGTCTTCCAACAATTGGTATCAGATCATAGGGTCCTTTCATAGGTCTAACCCACCTATGATAAATTTTGGTTTTGGAAGTCTGTCAAACATGTCACAAGCTCAAGAAGGTACTTTTGTGACTACATCTCCATTGTTTGATGGTGCAAATTATGTGTTCTGGAAAATCATAATGGAAACATATCTGGTTTCAATTGATCTTGATGTGTGGAGCATTGTTTTAGATGGGTATATTGTTCCACCCACAGTACCCTTAGATTCTGTTGAAAAGAAGAAGTATGAAACTTATGCTAGAGCTAAACATGCTCTTTTGTGTGGTTTAACCAAAGTTGTATTTGTTAAAGTCATGCACTGCAAATCAGCTAAGGAAATTTGGGAAAAACTTGAAAACATTTATCAAGGTAATGATAAAGTCAAACAATCAAAGATTCTTTCTCTCAAGACTAAGTTTGAGGAAATGAAAATGAATGACATGGTGAAAAAGTGGTTGAATAATTTTTTAGAATAAGTGAAGTTGTTAATGCAATGAGAGGTTTAGGAAAAGTAATAGAAGAGTTTGATGTGGTCAAAAAGGCCATTAGAACCTTACATCCCAAATATGAAACTAAGGTTTCAGATCTTGAAGAAAAGAAACACTTTGATAAGCTTACCTTAGATGATCTACAAGGAACTCTTACTACTTTTGAAATGAGAACAAGCAAAAACAATCCACCAGGAAAAGAAAATTCTTTTAAAACTGAAAAAAGGAAATTATAGTTGAAAGTGAGTCTGAAGACTCTGATACACAGGAGTCTTACTTTGTTAGAAAACTGAAAAAGGAATCAGTTAAATACAAAGGGAAACTTCTCTTTAAATGTTTCAACTGTGGAAAAATTGGACATCCTACAGCTAAATGCCCCTATGTTGAACAAAATAGTGATGATGAAAAACCTGACAAGTAGTTTAAGAAGAAGATCTATAAACCTAAAAGGAAATTCAATTTCAAGAATAAAAAGATTTTATTCATCAAAGATGAATTAGATAGTGAGATAGAAGACTCTTTAGATGAAGAAGAAGAGACTCTATTTATGGGTGAAGTTAAATAGCAAGAGGATATAAAAAGTCTATTTTAGAAGATGATAAAATAGATCTAGAAGGTGAGACTGTATTTATGGCCACAATGAATGAAATGGAACTGCAAGAAAATAGACTTGCAGATACTTTTTCTTCTAATAAAGAATTGGGAGGTTTTGAGAATGAACTGAAAATTGCTCTAAGTGAAGTTCAATATTTGAAAAAGGACTTAGTATATCAAAAAATTCGGATCGAGCTAGATACTGAGAATCTAGTAAGTAAGATTCTAATCACTGAACAGGAAATTACTGACTTAAAACTTCAAGTTGAAATCCTTAAGATTACAAGGATGCAATTGAAATTCAAGGAATAAAATTGTTGTGTGTTAGAAACTAAAATTAACAATCTTAGAAAGGAATTTGATAAATTTATAGATCTTTTGAATAAACAAAGGTCTTATGAAGACAAGTCAGGTCTTGGTTATATGGATGATTCAAGTGATTTTCTAGATGTAAATGTAAAAGCTAAATGTGGCAGATCTAGACATGCTTCCTACAAGAAGAAAGAGAATAGTCTCTCTAAGACAACTATGCAAAACAAAGTTAAGTTGGTTTGGATGCCTAAAAGGAGCAATGTAGAACCGAAAGGTATTTTTAATCAAACTAAATTACATATTAAAGTTGAAAAAACATGGATCTTAGATAGTGGTTGTTCTCATCATATGATGGGGGACATAAGTATTTTTACTGAACTTGAATAAGGTGATTTTGGTTTAGTATGGTTTGGTAATGATGATTACATACAACTTATGGCAAAAGGCATAGTGGGTTTTGGTAATAAAATTTTCTTTCCAGATTTTTATTATGCAATGGGTTTAAAACACAATCTGTTAAGTGTGACACAAATATGTGATCAAGATTTTTGTATTCTTTTTTATGCTTGTGGGTGTCAGATTAAAAATAAATAAGGAAAAATAGTTGTTGTTGGTTCACAAACATAGCAAAATATCTATGAAGTGACTAGTGTAAAAGTTCTTGATCAGTTGAGGAGGAGTCTCTATGATCTTCCTCCTAATTCTTTTCACTAATCAATCTTTGTGATTGCAGGGTGTGCTTTAAAGTTTTATCTTATATCCTTAAAAGTATAAATTGCAATCAAACCCTTGCAGTTTAGTTGTTGTTTTGGAATAGTTTGCAATTTTCATTACATGAAGGATTGTGTGTTAGTGTGTCACATTTATATTGTCTTGATTATGTCAACAGAGATATAGAAAGTTTTTTCTTGAGAATGAACAAAGAATTGGTAAACTCAATTCATTTTTTTGCCACTAATATCAGTTGTTTGGACATTCAACACTAAGTTGTCCTATCTTCATAAAGAGGAAGGCTCTATGATATGAGAAGAGAATTTTTAGAACTCTATGTCTCAGGGGATGGAGAAGAAAGATTATGTTTTTCTTCCAAGTCATGCAATTTGTCTACTTCATGAAGCAATGTGAAATATGAAAGTACAGTGCAGTGAATGTTGTTTTGAGCAGAATCTTACTGTTGAAATAACAATGAAAGTTATAAAAAAAAATTGGATTTGCAAGGTTTCAAGGCTTCTCGAAATAGTCTTGTCTGATGCTTTTAAAAGTATGCATGGTCTTAGGGGAAGATATTCTTATCTGTTTGCACCATTTATTTCCTTAAGCATTGGTTCAGCATGTGATTGCATCTGGTTCTTCTTAGTATTATCAGTGTTCATCTTTGACATGTTCAATGATATTCTATTTGATATTCCACTGGATGGTGTTACATGCATTTTGGTATTGCATTATGGAATAGTTGTTTAATGATTCAGATTGGAAAATTAAATTGTTTCAGGTTTCATGAGATAGTTACTTAAGACAGGACAACATCAGTGAAAGCAAAATTTTTTGCTTGGACACATGTCAATAATAAACAGTGATAATTGTGAAATAGTGATTGGATAGTGTTATATCATAGGGAGAGGCTTCTTACATATTTCATGTTACAAAATACTTTTAATGATTGGTTGTAATAAAGTTTGGTGATTTTTACATTCTCAACTTGTCATTGATGTATGGTAATGGTATTTATTACATTCTTAGTTCGTTCTTGGGGTGCTTGACAATGATATTCCTTTGTGTTTTTCACAGTGAGTTGTTATTTGCAAGTTGTGCAATTGATGCATACATTGATATTTTTGATCTCACAGTACTTGATTTTACATGCTGATATTTCCTTGGTGTAAGGTAACAACTATTTGGGGTGTTGTGACTTGATCACTGCTAGTTGCATGTTGAAAGTGGCAGTATGTTACAGGTTTTCCTTGGTGACAGTTACATAATGAGTTGTTTTTGTTTCAGTATGCCATTATTGAAAATGGTATCCTTGTCATTTAAGGTCTTTGTTCCCAAGGCTGATGATTCTTGAAATTATTGTTATCTCTTTTGTTCCTATTAATTTATTTGGAGATTTCAGTAGGCTACAAATAAAAGAATAGTGTCCAAAAAAGTAAGCAAAATATTCTCAAGGTGGCATTCAAAAAATAGTGACAGTATGATAACAGTGACAATATTATGGCTACAGAGATATTGTGTTTGCTCATGTGATTAACATAAGGAGGTATATGACACAGAGTTATTTGATTATGACTAAAGTAATAATATGATTCTTGACTCCTATTTTTAGATGGTTACTATGTTGGTTACTTTCAGTTGTTTATATTCATGGCATTTCACATTCTCCTCTATTATTCTTTGTCATTAAGGCAAAAAGGGGGAGAGATGATGTGTTTTTCCATCAAGGACAAAGGGGGAGTGTGTTGGCTTTCAGTTGTTTATGTGTTAGTTTTTCATTGATGTCAAAAGTGGTTGGTTTGTTGGCATGGAGAATATATATGTGATGATATGCTTGATGGATGTTGATGCTTGATGGATGTTGACAGGATGCATTCTCAACTTGTTTTGATATATGATGATTTCAGTTGGTTCACATGGTGATTTTATATGATCTTGGTGGCACATGATGTTTACAAGCATCTTAGATAATGTACAATGGCATACATACTCTGGATGACATATTGGAAAGTACTTGTTGAGGTATACATTTGCTTATACTTTCATGCAAATTTATTTAGGTATACATTTTCTTATACTTTCGTGCAAATTTATTTATATATGGGCTAACAATACAAATGTGATGTGAATTCTTATGTTTGAACATACAAGTTGCAAGAAAATGCAGTTTACAGGTCAAAGTTACTTGTACATTCTCTCCATGGAGTATTTTTTTTGCTAAATGGGATCTTCAGATATAAATCAGTATGAAGCATATGGCTTCAAACAGCTTGTACTTCATTATTACATTGTATATGTCTTTGAAATATTTCATAATTGATGTGACCTATGTTGAAGATATTGAATTATTTATATTTTTCACCATAGAGGTGTCCAGCCATAAGATATTTTATCTAAATAGCAAAGAGGGGGCCCTTGTCGGGCATGCTAAACATTGAGGAGTTGGAAAAATTAAAGTTTCAAAAGTTTTTTTTAAAATTATTAAGTAAAATATTGGTTTGATACTTCTTTTTTTTCGGTCACATTAATCATGTGACAACGGGTGCTATGATTTAAAAGGTTTTGGCTTAGTTTCAAAGTCACTTGGTAGTGACATGGGTATCGATAGCCATCATAAGTTAATTTTTTAATCTTAGACAATAGATTCAAATGTATTATGATGCTCAGATTCTAAATGATTATACTCTTTTGAAAAGTCTTTGAAAGACTTGGGGGAAATGTAGGGTAGAGTTATTGTTTCATTGTATAAAGTTCTGGAACCTTAGCCACCACCATAGGTATTTTGTGAATGCAAATTTCTATTAAAAACTTCATAGTCAAGTATTGTAGATAACAAGAATAAGTTCACTATTTGAGCTTAGTGAGTTAGTGAAAGGTTTTGAGCTGGATAAAGATGTGACTTGGTTAGAGAAGACTCGATGTCGTTTACCAACTAGGTAGTTATGGAACTATTCGACAAGTTTTTATGGTTTTTATTCATTTATCTTCCACCGTGATAAGGTAATGCAAAATTTGTATGGATTTGAGTAAAATCTTGGTTTTGCATATTAACTCTTGTTGATTATGGTTAAAATAAACCCATTAGGGTTTCTAGGTATCTCTTCTCGAATTGCAATAGAATATAATCTCTTTTGTTTTGAGATTAATGTATTTTCTTAGACTTGTTAAAAGAGTTTGTTAAAAGCTCTTAACCTAAGTTGGTCTACAATTATTCAAACTGCATACAGAGGTTATCATTCGCAGTATCTTTAAAAGATTGCTTTCAGGCATTTTTTGTGTAATTTGAAAGAGGAATATGATGTTTCATATATACTGTACAAAATTTGTATTGCATTGAAAATATTTATATTGATACTCAGATTATTGTATTTAAGGAAGATTTTGTCATTCTCATACAACATTCTTCAATATTGAAAATATTTATAGTTTTCTATTGAAATTCTAGGACTACATATTGCACTTCTAATTTTTTGATAGAATATTGTAATTGTGTTGCATTGTAATGGAGTTGGTGCTCCTATATTCGGTACTCCTTGGAGTGGGTGCTCGTGAGTTGTGTAGAGCTGGTGCTCTATCTGAATAAAGAAAGATTTTTTGAGTGGTTTTTATTCCCCTAGAGGGTTTTCCACTCAGGACAAAATTTTGTGTTATGTGTGTGATCTTTTTCTTATCAATCTAATTTTAATGTTTTATGCCACATTTCATATCAATATTTCATATCTATCAATGCACATTTCATGCATAAAAGGTTCTATTATTAATGTGAGCTTTGATGCATGTGAAAGTGTTAAGTTCATCCTCTATTAATGTTGCATGTTTAATTCATGGTTCATGCAAATACAATACTGTCCATGCACAAGTCAAATTTATTCTTTGAACTGTAATTTGGTGTTTTGATTTAAAAGTTAAGTTCACTTCACATACCGTCATTTGTCCTCTTGGTTCAAAAGCAAACAAAAATTCTTATTTTTGAAAAAGTTTGTAACTTTTATAATTCACTGATTCACCCCCCTCTAAGTGATTTTAGTCTTCCAACAACTGGATGTTCACTTGTGTGGCCAATATTGCATGTAAGCATTCTATGTTAATGAAGATTCTTATTTTTGCATTAGTTCTTTGTGTTAATTTTGTTGTGTTGACTCATGTTGCACGACCTAGAATATTCCTTCTAGAACCCTCCTATTGTGACTACACCAAGTGGTATTAGAGTGATTTTTCAAGTCTTGAAGGCATTCATGGTTGTAAATAGATCATCGACTTGAGGCAGATTGTATTTGTTTTCAATCGATCATCGATTGTGAGGTAGTTGAACCCTGTGTAGCCAGATCATCAAATTAAGGTAGTTGCACCATTTTGAGGAGAGACATGCTGCCAAGGAGAGTACCTGCTATGGCGAATGTTTCTAGAAGAATGGATGAGATGTTGGAAATTATGTGTGAGATGCGAGTCCAATTAGATGTTGTTATGGAAGATAGGAGGCAAGGCCTAAACCCTAGGAAAAATGATGAGAGTGATGACAAAGAAGATCATGTGAATCAAATTACTGAAGCCCTAGGAAAAGAAGAAGAAGAATCAGATTAGGAAAAAATATTGAAAGTGATCTCAAAGATTGGGAAAATACCTAGAGTTGAAATTCAAAATTACACGGGAAATTTGAATCATGAAGAATTGATTAATTGGATCAATGAAATTGAGGAATACTTTGAATATGAAGAAATTGAAGATTTGGAAAGAGTTAGATTTGGAAAAAATAAGGTTGAAAGGTCATGTTGCATTATGGTGGAAAGAAGTCCAATTGGATAGGAAAAGGAGAGGCAAGGAAAGAATCATCAAATGGGATAGAATGGTAACAAAATTAAAGAATCAATTCATACTAGTTGACTATGAACTGGAATTGCTAAAAAGATTATAGAATCTGAGACAAAAGGAGTTGACTATGAAGGAATACACTGAAGAATTCTACAAGATAATAATCAGAACCAGCCATAGTGAAGCAAGCAAAGAAAAGGTTGTGAGATATATCACCAAAATAAGAACAAGCATTCAAGAAGAGTTGATCCCAATGAAAATGACATCAGTTGAAGAAGCATACCAAATGGCATTGAAATTGGAGGAGAAGCTGAGAAATAAATTTGAACAGTGACAGAGAAGTACAAAAGGAATATTTCAGAAGATTGGATCCCAATCTAGAGAATGAAAACCCTATATAGAGTAGAACAAGGATGTAAAACCCTATCAGAGTGAGGTGAAGGATAGAAATTCATACTATGGACATAGAGGGAGTCACAATTCATACTGGAATGATGGAAGATCTAAGAGAGGACCATTCAGAGGGACCTATTTTAAGTGTGGAGGAGGACATAGAGCTTTTGAGTGTCATCAAGATAATACCAAAAAGAAACCAGACCATACTGATAGAACAACATATGTGGATGAAGAACATGTTGAATCCCTTAATTCAATTGGGAAGCCGAAGAAAGGTGAATCATTGGTGATGAGGTGAGCTTTGTTGCATGAAGAGGTGATTGAAGAACCTTCGCAAAGGAAAAGTCTATTTAGAACTAGATGCAAGTCCAGAGGAAAGGTATGTAAAGTTATCATTGATAGTGGTAGTACTGATAATCTAGTTTCAGAGTAGATGGTAACCAAGTCAAGGATTTGAAGATATTGAAACACCCAAACCCCTATAGGATCACATGGATTCAAGATGAACATAAGGTATTGGTAAATGAGAAATGTTTGGTGAAATTTCATATTGGATCATATAGGGATGAAGTGTCATGTGATATTATGCCTATGGACGCTTATCATTTACTATTGGGAATACCATGGTAATATGATAAGAAAGTTGTTCATGATGAAGAAATAATACCTACACTGTGGCATCAAATGGAAGAAGAATCAAATTAATACCTTTGGAAGAGGAAGACAAGAGTAAGGTTTGTAGCACCACCAGACTATGTTTGGTAGATGGAAGAAAAATTTTGGATGGTTTGAGGCATGAAAATGTGTGTTTTGCATTGATCCCAAAGAAAATCAATGAACTGAAGATAGAGAATCTCGCCAGAGAGAGTGAAGAAGTTGCAAAATCGCTGGCAGAGTACAAAGATATCATCTCAAACAATGTACCAGATGGTTTATAGAGGTCTAGAGCATCATCCATCAAAAAGATCTAATATCAGGAGCTAGTTTTCCAAACAAAGCAACACATAGAATGACACCGACAGAGATGCAGAGTTGAAGTAGAAAAAACAAGAGATGTTGAAGAAAGGATTGATTAGAGAAAGTTTCAGCCCATGTGTAGTACCTATTGTGATTGCACCAAAGAAAGATGGAGAGTGGAGAATGTGTAGAGATTCAAGAGAAATTAATAGGATCACCATCAAGTACCAATTTCCATTGTCAAGGATGGATTGTTTGAGTGGAGCAAGGTATTTCACAAAGATTGATCTCAAGAGTGGATACCATCATATCAGGATCAGGGAAGGAGATGAATGAAAGACTGTATTTAAGACAAATGAACAATTATATGAGTGATTAGGGATGCCTTTCAGATTAACTAATGCACTAAGCACTTTGATGAGAGATATGAATGAGGTATTGAAGAAATTATTGGGTCAATTTTCCATTATTTAACTAGATGATATTTTGATTTTTAGTAAAACTAGAGAAGAGCATTTGTTGCACCTTAGGCACGTATTACAGAAGTTGAGAGAAGAGAATTTGCTGATAAATATCAAGAAGTGTAGTTTCATGAAAAAAAAAGTTAATGAATCTTGGATTTTCTATTTTTACTGAAGGACTAAGAAATGGATCCAGAGAAAGTGAAAGCAATCTTAGATTGGTCTACATCGATAAAAATTGGAGAATTGAGATCATTTCATGGACTAGCTAGTTTCTACCAGAAGTTTATCAGAAGTTTTAGTAGTGTTTGTAACCCTGTGACAGAGACAATGAGAGGAGACAAGAAGGATTTCAAGTGGGCGTCTGGAGCACAAAAGAGTTTTGAACTATTGAAGCAAAAGGTGACAGAGCATATAGTGTTAGCACTATCGAATTTTGATAAAGTATTTCAAGATGATTATGACACAAGTGGAAATATAATAGGAGTAGTATTGAACCAAGAAGGAAGACCTATAGCCTATTTCAGTGAGAAATTGAATGATTCCAAAAGATGATACTCAATTTATGATTAGGAATTTTATGTCGTAATTCAATCTTTGAAAAAGTGGAGATATTACTTACTACCTAAGGAGTTTGTGTTGTATAAAAATCATCAAGCTTTGCAATATTTGAATAGTTAAGGGAAGCTCAATCAGAGACATATGAGATGGATTGAGTTCTTGCAAAGTTACACATTTTTGTTGAAGCATAGGAGTGGCAAGTCAAATAAATTTGTAGATACACTAAGTAGGAGAAGGAATTTTTTGACAGAGATGAGAGTGGAAGTACTAGGATTTGATGAATTAAGACATATGTACGAAGAAGATGCAGATTTTGGTGAAGCATGGAAAGCATGTAAGGAACCTGTTGTAATAGACCGAAGTTAATGGTTGGACAACTTAATTTAGGCAGGTATGTTGTTCAAATGAAATCAATTATACATTCCAAGGAGTTCAATGAGGGAAATTTTGATTAAGGAAAAGCATAGTGGAGGTTTAGCAGGACATTTCAAAGTGGATAAGACAATAGCTTTGGTGAGCGAACATTATTTTTGGCCTCAAATCTATAAGGATGTGAAGAATCATGTTCAAAATTGCAGGATTTGTCAAGTTTTAAAAGGGAACATTCATAATACTAGATTGTATAAACCTTAGACAGTACCAGAGAGACCTTGGGAAGATTTTAGCATGGATTTCATATTGGGATTTCCTAGAACACGGAAAGGACACAATTCAATAATGGTAGTTGTGGGCATATTTTTAAAAATGACACATTTTATTCCTTGTAAGAAGGCTAATGATGTTGTGCATGTGGCTGATTTATTTTTCAAGGATATTGTGAGATTGCATGGAGTACCTAAGAGTATAGTTTCAGACAGAGACACCAAATTCATTGGATACTTTTGGCGAACATTATGGAAGAAGATGAAGATAGATTTGAAGTTTAGTTCAACATATCACCCACAGACCAATGGACAAACAAAAGTGGTAAACATAAGCTTAGGTAACTTGTTGAGATGTTTGGTCAAAGATAAGACAGGAAATTGGGATATAGTTCTATCACAGGAAGAGTTTGCCTACAATAATCTAGTTAATCAAAGCATAGGGAAGACACCACTTTAGATTGTGACAGGAAAAGTCCCAGTGGTGTTACTAAGTTAAGAGACATAATTATGGAGAACAAAAGGAGTGTAGAAGTAGAGGAGTTTGCAAAAAAACATTTGGAGAACATATGAAGTGGAGTTACTAGAGATAATGGGCATATCACCTATATTTAATATTGCAAATACATACAAGTTTCATGAAGGAGAGTCAAATGTCAGTAGTGATGAAGTTGATTTTGAGGGGTAGTTACCACATCAGGAACCAGAGGAGATTGATAAAGTCTTGGATACTAGAACTAAAAGGAGCACTAGGAGCAAGCAATACAAAGAATATCTTGTGAAGTGGAAGGGTAGACCGGTAGAGGATTCATCATGGATATCTTAGGTTGAGGTGGACCATTTTGGTTTTCCTCTTAGTCCTAGAAAGTGAGGGACTCAATTTTCTTCCAACCCTAGGTGCCTGATGCAGGAGCATCCCTGTTTGTAAAGCAATCTTCCATAAACCAAAAATAGTTATTTTCTCACATTGCATTAAATAGCAGTTTCACTATTTCACTCCATATTTCACTGTATTATTGTTTCTCAGCTCAAGGTGCAAGATATAGCATCTATACATGGACATCTATCACATATTTGTATTTTAGATCATTTGCATATCTATTAAAAGTTGTCACTCTTGGGATTTCATTATATTTTACTTGACAGAGCATTGGGACTGACCTGGTTCAGTTTCTTAGTGTAAACATATTTTATGGCCATACAGACCTAAATGGAATATCATTATATCATCTTGGGTCCATTGGGACCTATCTTGGAGATCCATAAGTTGCATCTCTCGCGTGGAGTTATCTACTCATGTTTTGGGGCCGACCTTCATGTTTGATATTTTATTGTGTTATTAACCCCTGTGGCCGACATAGATCTATTTGGGGAGCATGATAAGAATATATATAGGAGCTTTGAAATCATTTAGGAGATAATTAGGTAGTTAATAATCAATCATTAGCACTTAATTTAGTTCTTAGTCGTAGGTCCTTGTTTGTGTAACAACCCTTTGGGGGGGCGTGTAAGAAGGCCTGTTAGCCAGTTGTATATTTGTAAGCCTCTAAGGCAAGGCCTGTGAGATGGGATTCTCACTTGTGTGGAAAATATTGCATGTAAGTGTTCTATGTTAATGAAGATTCTTGTTTTTGCATCAATTATTTGTGTTAATTCCACTGTGTTGACTCATTGTTGCATGGTTTGTACTATTCCTTTTGAAGCCCTCCTACCGTGATTGCACCATCATGATACCAATCTATATTTTAAGAAAGAATGCACCACCACTTGTACTTTTCTTGTCATCAACACAACCAATGCAATCTACATCTTTGTAAGCACTCAAAGTGAAGTTAGTATTCTTTGGATACCACAAGCCATGATCCAGAGTGCCCTTCAAGTATCTAAATATCCTCTTCACTATTGCAACATGTGACTCTCTAAGATCTTCTTGAAATCTAGCCACAAGAAAAACTACATGAATGATATCTGATCTAGTAGCACTTAGATATAGCAATCCACCAATTATTAATTTGTACTTTCTCTTATCAACCTTAGCAACCGGTAACCATGGGAGTACATACCAGTTTGGAGTCTTCCATTCCAAACTTCTTCAAAATTTATTTGGCATACATGAATATACCTTTATCTATTTGATTGATTTGTAGCCCGAGGAAGAAATTCATCTTAGAAAACATAGACATCTCAAACTCTTTTTGCATCTCCTTTACAAACTTCTTACACATCCCTTCATTGCCTTCAAAAATTATATCAACATATACAACCACAATCAAGATTTGATCTTTTTCAACTTTAAAGTAAAGATTACTATATGTGGTACCTTTATTGAATCCTTGTATCAAATACCTATCCAACCTTGCATACCAAGCTTTAGGAGCTTGCTTCAATCCACATAATTCCTTTTTCAATCTATAGATCATATCTGGTTTGTCTGATAATTGAAATCCTTCTGGTTGTTCCATGTATACTTCTTCCAAATCTCCATTCAAGAAATTAGACTTCACATCCATTTGATAAACTTTAAAATCCTTGTGTGATGCAAAAGATAGAAACATCTTGATCACTTCCATTCTTGCAATCAGAGCAAATGTCTCCTCAAAATCTATTCCTTCAACTTGTGAGTAGGCCTTACACACAAGTATTGCCTTGTTTCTTACCACTTCTCCATTCTCATTTAGTTTGTTTCTAAACACCCACTTAGTTCCAATTATGTTTTTTTTTGTAGGTCTTGGAACAAGTTCCCAAGTCTGATTCTTTTCAATTTGCAGTAGTTCTTCTTCCATAGCCTTCATCCAATGTTCATCTTTTCATGCCTCAATCACTATTTTAGGTTCAACTTTAGAAAGTAAACAAAAATTGACCTCTTCTTCAACATCTTTCCTTCTTGTTAGTACACCTTTTCTTTTTTCCTCAATGATCTATTCTTCTGAATGATTTCTATTCACATACTTAGGGGTTCTAGGGGTCTTTTTCAGAGCATCTTCCTCTTTAATCTACACATCCTTTTCCTTATCCTTTTCTTTTTCTCTATAAATAGGCTCATCTAATTCATATCCATCTATCACCGCCAATTTTTAAAAATCTTCATCAACCTTGGCACTTGCACTCTCAAAAATATTTCTTAGTTTTTTGTTGTAACATTGGTAGGCTTTGATTTTAGTAGAATATCCAAGGAAGATTCCTTCATTAGACCTTGCATCAAACTTTCCCAAGTTTTCTTCATCTCTTCTGATATAAAATTTGCTTCTAAACACTTTGAAGTACTTGACAGTAGGGATCCTTCCATACCACAACTCATAGGGAGTCTTTTTGTTGTTTCCTTTTGCTTGAACTCTATTAAGTATGTAAACAATAGTATGAATTGCTTCTCTCCAGTATAATTTCAATATATTTTCTTCTTTCATCATAGTCCTTGTAGCTTCTTGAATAGTCCTATTTTCCTTTCAACCACTCCATTTTGTTGAGGAGTCCTAAAGTGCCTCTTTATGCCATGATTCTCACAAAACCTGTTAAATTCATTAGAGTTGAATTTTCCACCTCTATCAGACCTCAAACAATCAATCTTCATATCCATTTCATTCTCAACCATAACTCTAAATTCTTTGAACTTATCTAGAGCTTCATATTTTTTCTTTAAGAAAAGTAACCCATGTCATTCTAGAATAATCATCAATCAAATACATGAAATACATGTCACCTTGAAGAAGACTTCTTATTCTTGTACCTAAACACAAAGATTTGTATGCACCAATTCTAGTAATTCGGTAGAAGATTGTTCTTTTCCTTTGAAACTTCTTGTTGTTGCTTTCTAATTTGACAATCCTTGTAGACAACATTGATAGGCTTTGTAATCTTTGGTAGATCTCTTATTTCTTGAATTGAATTGATTCTTACTAGATTATCAAAATTAATGTGCCACATCCTCCTATTCCATAGCCAACTTTCATTAATCTGAGTCATAAAGCAATGACTACCAGCACCCTCCAGTTGATAAACATTTCCATCTATCCTTCTTCCAATAGAAATCACAATTGTAGACCCTTTTCTGATCTCACATCCATCATCCTAAAACATAATATGGTATCCTTTGCTACACATTTTTCCAACACTCGAGAGGTTATGCATTAAACCCTTAACATAGTAAACATCGTCAATATTATTCTTGCCATCAAAACTTATTGAACCTATTCCACATGTCTTAGCACCTGAATCATCGCCAAATCTAATAATTCCTCCATCATATTTTTCAAGTTTGAAAAACTTAATTTTGTCTCTGGTCATATGGTTAGAGCATCCACTATCAATGATCCAATAGTTCTTATCCTATCTAGCATGAAAAGAAAATACCAAGGTACCTTCAATTCTTTCCTTTGTCTCCAGAGGGCATTCATTCGCACATTTTTTAGAGTTAGCAGAAATAGATTCATCTTTTAAATCCATGAACAAGCATTCATCATTACCTCCATAGTTACATTCATTATCATAAATACTTGTATCCTCTCTCACATAATAGCTTTTCTTAATCATCTTACCTCTATTCTCCTTGTTTTTGTCATTCACAACTCTGTTTGGACATCTTGAAGCATAGTAACCTATCTTTCCACAACTGAAAGATTTGAAAGGAAACTTACCTTTGTACTTACCAGTACTCTTTTTCATTTTTCTCACAAATTTAGCTTCCACATCATCAAGATCATCCTAATATGATTCTTTAGTTTTCTCTAATTTTTTAGCCTTAAATGCAGTCTCAACTTTTGCACCATTATTGGTACCAAATTATCTCATTTCAAATGTAGTTAGAGAACCATACAATTGATCTCTAATGTAATGCTCTATATTTTGAGATTCCACAATAGAAGAAACTTTATGACTGTAAGTTTTAGGAAGGGTTCTAAGAATTTTCTCTACCACTTTTGGTTCTTTGAGTTTTCCACCAAGACCTATGATGGAGTTGACCACTTCATCTACCCTTCGCATATAGCTTGTAATGTTTTCATCTTCTGAAATCCATAAGTTCTCTAATGTGATCTTTAAATTTTTCATCTTAGCTTGTTTGACCATATCATCTCCATAAATACTTTCCAACTTTTCCCAAATTTCTTTATCAATTTTTAGATTCATAATTTTCACTAATTCAGAATTTTTAAGACCACTCAAGAGAGAATACCTTGCTTTACTATTGCTTTCATAGGCTTTGAGTTTAGCTTCAGTACTAAAACTATTTGTAGGCATAGTATATCCATTATGAATTGATTTCCAAACATCATATCCCAGATAATCTAGAAAGCCTTCCATCCTTGTTTTCCATAATGCATAGTCTATTCCATCAAATATAGGGATCTTCTTCTTGTGCGCCATCCCGAATCTACCTTAAGCGATTTAGCTTTCTTCCAAGGAACCTTTCTCTGATACCAATTGTTGAATGCACAAGAAAACTAAGAGGGGGTGAATTATTTATACCTTAAAACTTCAAAATCCTCATTAACATTCGGATCCACATTCATTCATTAAACCCTTAATCAGTTATGATGAATTAACATGAAAAGCAATTAAAAAAATTGAAACAACTCAACACCATACACAAGAGAACACCAGATTTACGTGGAAAACCCAAGAAGGGAAAATCCATGGTGAGGATTAGCTCACAATATAAGTAATATCAACACCAAATACAATAGGGCTCACTGCCCAAATAAAGAAGGCTCATTTCTAGAATAGAAAAGAATATAAAAAATAAGTGTTACATAGAGAAAAGCATCTCAATGCAACAAAGAATCCACCACAATGGCATCAACACCTTCATAGTCTAATTGAAGAATTGTAGCCACCTTCTACTCACTGCATCTAGTAAACTAACACATGAAATCTCACACTACACTTCTCAATTTCACACTCTAACACTCTCCACTTCACATCATTCACATCTCTCGCATCTATCTTGTCATCCCTCAATAATTCAACTCATACTATACTATCTTCAACCTTGAAACCTTCTCCAAGGTCGACTTGTTGGCTTTGGCATAGTTTGTCATTGATGTCAAAGGTTGATGGTTTATGAAGTAAGTTGATTGTGTTAAAGATTTGCATAGAGATTGTGAGATGTGAGTATTGATAGTGATTTGGCATAGATGTCAAACTGTGCTTTACAAGGTGTTTTAGTGCTCATCATTATGTTGGTTTTTATTTGAGAAGTCAAACACTATGGGTTGATTACTATGCACAAGACTTTGTAATATATCATGCCTTGATTATTATTTGCACAAGGTATAATGAAGTTTGAAATTGACAAAGGCAATGATAAAGTTGTTTTACTAAGGCAGCAATAATGCATAATGCTATGGACTTAGACCAACACAATGATTTCAGCATTATAATGTTTAGGTCTTCATGCTAAATGAGAAAACATAATGATAAATTGTTTTTTTGACATAATCATAACCCTAAAAGTTTCTATCCGCTAAACACAAAGGCAATTTGTTGATGAGGATGATGGCTAATTTATGGCTCGATGAAGATCGGAAGAATGGTGGTATGGTGGCTGAAAATGAAGAGAAATAATTTCAGGTGGTTTGCTCTCAACTTCTACAAGGTGACATCAACCTCATTTTGTAAGGTTTCAACAAGTGGTAACCCAATTTCTTGTTTAAACCCTAGTTTGGTTTCTAGATGAGTTTGCATAATCTAGAAATGTTCTTTTGATTCAAGGTCAATGGTTTAAGTCCTATTGTTTTTACAAGGGATTTTAGTGTATTTGTTATGTTTGGGTCGACTCATGTTTTTAGCAGTCAAGTTTCTAAAGTCCTTTATAATGTCACAAGTTATTGTCATTTGGGGTTCCTTGTTGATTCAAACATTTGGGGTCTCATGTTTGAAATAATCTACATGTGAAATGTCGATAAGGGTTTGTTCCTTCAGTCATATATGTGTTTATTGTTTTGGTTTATACAATACCTCGTTACTAAGGCATGGGCTTACATGAATACATTGTTGTTTATTGTCAAATGTTGCTTCATAAGGGTTTTTGCTTAGCATCCATCCATGGGTTATTGTGTTTGATAATAATGTTGTCCTCTACTAGGGTACGAGATCTTATATCATTTGGATTTTTTTAATCCTATGTAAAAGGTCATGTAATGCATCTGTTGTGTCGATTTGGACACAAGTTTTGTGCCATATACATGTTGTCTATGAATGGTATATACTAAATTTTGTTGTATTGTGTGTTTATAGTCATATCATAACATAGTCGATGTCGACCATGCATTAAATGTTTAGTGGTTACATATGATGATGTTATTCGAAGGATGATATACCACAATGATTCAAGGGGTAGTTTTGAAGACAGATAACAGGTTACATGTGGCATTATTTGAAAGGAAATTTATAGCAGTTACCATTCTTGGAATGCTTATTTAAACAGTGGTTTATCACTATTTGAAGTTTGGTGCTTTCACAGAGTTATCATGCTGAATGTATAAATAGAATTTTGTAAAGAATTTTTGCAAGAAATGTGCAAAATAGATTGTATAAACTGATATATTTTATATTTTAAAGATTCCAAGTGAATGAGTCTTTAGGATATGGAATGTATTGGATTGAAAGGGGAAAATGTTTTACAATGAAATGGAGAAACCCTCTGTATTGTTTATTTTCATTTGATCTTTGAGAAGTTGTAAGTGATCATGTCAGTGAGACAATATGATCATTGTTAGTGAGGCTTGTGTTGCCAGTGAGGCATTTGTAGCCAGTGAAGCTTGTGTTTCCAGTGAGGCATTTGTAGCCAATGAGGCATTTTGATTAAGCCAATGAGGCAATTCTGAGTAGTTTTTCTACCCCATGAGGGTTTTCCACTCCTAAAATTTATTGTGTCATGGTTTTAGTTATTGTGTGATTTACTTATCATTCATTTCTAAGCATTTTGTATTGATTATTGTTCGATATTTAGATTATTACATTGATGAAGCATGCCAAATTGATTAAGTGTTGTCAACATCATTATTTATGTTTACAAATTTGTTGAAAGAAATTAAATTTAAGTTTTGAAATCTACAACACTGATTCACCCCCCCTCTCAATGCTATATGTACTCCAACACGGCTATGCACCTCAAACGTGCAAATTCAAATTAGGTCAGAACCAAAACATTCTTGCAGTGGAAAGGAATGAAGGTGCACCACAAAATTCCTTAGCTAGGACCTAAAGCCATCCTGACATGCCATGCTACGCTTCCACAGGCAACAAAGTATCTTCACAAGTAGTGTAAACACCAAGGTCAGTCGATACCCGTGTAAACACCATTAAAATTTTAAGTACACACTTCCTTTGATCTTACCATAACTTGCAGATAACAAATTTCACCTAATCACACTATAGAATATTCTATGAACACCCTGAAATCCAACAAACTCCTTCACAACAACTTCCACCTGAAGAATGTACACACCTAGTTCACTCAGGAAACTCTGCCATACACTTTTACTTGAAAAAATAACTTCTGAAGCACCAAACCTCAAACCATATTGACTAAAGTAAAATACCAGCACAATCAACACTCCTTCAAATTTGCAAGACCTGAAACATAAATACAGAGAAACGTGGAGCAAAAACATTTCTCCCAAACACCTCTACAAAACACAATCACACTGGTGAACACAACTTCTTTTGTACATCAATCCAGCAAACCAACTCTTGAATGCAACACCTCTAAAAACCTCTCACCAACATATCTGAATCACACAAGTAGATATTCAACCTAGAAGAAATGCGGAGCAATACAAGAACACACCTCTATAACCCAGAACACCACTACAACACACTATTTCCACTTTTTATCAAATTTTGTCAAAAACACTTGGAAACCAAGTACCAGAGACACATCCTCATCATCTTCAACACTTCCACAACACAATTGAACCAATAGCAACTCAACCATATATCACAGAAGCTTATCACAACAACAATAGAGGTTGATACTAGTAGCTTTACTAATGACAACATAATGAAACTAATCAAAGCATCAATTGCTCATACTCTTGCAACAATCTTATCCAATAATAGACATCCATGACAACACAAGCTTGTTGACATCAATGAAAACACTAACTGCTCATACTTGTAACATAGTGTGTTTGGTAAATCATAATTATGATACATTTTATCTTAATTATTTATAAATTTAGAATGGAAATATAATCTATATTTTGTTTATCATCTTAATACTATGAGTAGATAGAATCAGTGATATGATGTTGTGTAGTTGAAATTATGTTAGGAGTTGAATTATGCTTTTATGATTGTTGCACTTGATTTATGATGTCAATGCTTTGAACATTGCTATGATTATAGAGTGGATTTTGTTTATGTTTTGCATTTGACTCTTGTGAGAGTTAGGACAAATTGTCTATGCATATGTCATTCATAAGGAAAATGAGTATAATATTGAATAATAGCCTTTTGGGTTATAATTATTCTTGATCCTTGAGTGTAAGTAAATTTTTGGTTCAAATCATTTATAATTAGCACTTAGTTTGATGTTTTTATTCCTTATTTTGAGGCTAGTTTGCAATAGGCTTATTTGGCATGGCTCTAAATTTGTCTTGGTTTATGTGACCTCATTTTTTATTTTTAGGTTCCTTGTAAATTATTCACTCCACAATGTGGCTTTGTGTTCTTATGTGTGTTTCCAACTAGTAAAAAATGTGATTGGTTGATACCTTATATATCCTAATTGATCTATCTCTTGAGGGGGTAACCCCATTGAGTGGATGGAATTCCCACATGATCTTGGATGTTGATTGTGTCATAGTTGATTTTTAAATGAATAATTGGTGTTTCACTTCCATTCCAATCCTTGTGTCTATAAGACAAGATCATGAACTAGTGTCTTATTATCCTCTCATATGTGTATGATGGTGACTTTTTCACATGACATGGTTAATTATTCCACTTGTATTTTTATTCTCATTAAATTAGTTTTACATATTCTATGTGTTGTTGTGTTCTATTACAACATATGAGAGTATAGGCATGTAATATGACTTGTTAATGTCACATTTACATCACACACAAAAAAATCCATGTTTTGATTATTAATGACTTGGATAAAAGCTTGGGTCATTAGATTATAAAAACAACACCTAGGTAAAGGAAGAGATGTGGGAAACAAGGAAAGAAGAGATAATTCTATCATGAGGAGATGACCAGATATTATCAAGGTTAAGAGTGAGTGATAAATTTATTGCTACAAGTGTTGCATGCTATATAATACTTGAAAAAATAAAGGTCTACTAAAGAATCTCAAGGGAAATGGAGTACAAATATAAAATCTATGGATAAATCAATACCAAAGCCATAAAAACTTATATTTTTGTAGAAAGAATCAGAGGAAGAAAGTTCCCAAATAATCTCCTTTAGAGGGAGGTTCCAAAAGAATTGAGTATCAATGGAAATTTAATGCTTTCAGATCTTGATGCAGGAGCATCCAGTGGTGTAAGGGCAATCTTGCATCACCCAAAAATAGTTAAATTTCAAGTTTCTCAATTTTTAGATGTTTTTACATTTTTGGATACCCTTTTCATAATAATGAAATTCCTAATTTATGGTTTTTATTTTCTATTCCTGGGTGGAAAGATATTGCAGTTTTAGTTTCCCATATTTGCACCTGAAAATATTTTGAGTTAGATTTAAGGCACTTAGAGTTCCAGGATTGGCCCTGAAACTTTCTAAAATTGGTGTAGCAATTTCAAGCATGTTGTTGACTTTGAGACCTTTCCAACGGTTCAAACGGTTCACGAATCGGAGTCTCGGATCAAAAGTTATGGCCCCGGGAAGTTGGCGCACTTTCTAGAAGATACAATTGCAAATGTTCTTTTGAAATTTGAACTTCAAGTTGTAATTTTTTGGCGCCAAAACACCTAAACTCAAAATTTTAATGTTTTTTTTGCTCCAAACTAAAGGGGAGCTCTATTTATGGGCGGGTTTCTAATTTTAGGGTAACTTTTTGGGGACAAGCTCGCATATTGCGAAAGGATTATTCTGTAGCTGTCTGTAACTTGCATGTGTTATAGAACTTGGGATTTGAGATCCTCTGCATGTAAGAAGCTCCATTTTCTGAATAATAAAATTATTCTCTTGT
>VDFB02056351.1:19429740-19511261 GCA_007258455.2 Sequoia sempervirens
TAGAGTTTCCGGATCGGCCCCGAAACTTTCCTAAATCAGTGTAGCAAATTTCAAACACATTGTTGACTTCGAGTCCTTTCCAACGGTTCAAACGGTTCACGAATTAGAGTCCTAGATCAAAAGTTATGGCCCCGGGAAGGTGGGGCACTTTCTAGAAGATACAATTGCAAATGTTCTTTTGAAATTTGAACTTCCAAGTTGTAATTTTTAGTACCTTCAAACCACCTAAACTCAAAATTTGAATGTTTTTTTGGCTCCAAACTAAAGAGGAGCTCTATTTATGGGCGGGTTTCTAATTTTAGGGTAACTTTTTGGGGACAAGCTCACATATTGCGAAAGGGTTATTTTGTAGCTGTCTGTAACTTGCATGTGTTGTAGAACTTGGGGATTTGAGATCCTCTGCATGTAAGAAGCTCCATTTTCTGAATAATAAAATTATTCTCTTGTTTGTGGGTTATTTTCTATGTCTTGAGTTGTGCCCTCATCAGATCTAGAGTTATCTTGAAACTTGCTTGGAGATACTTAGAAAATGGACTCAGTACAAAAGAAGTTTCAATGACAAAATATGAGAATTGAATTAGACAAATGTAAGACCAAAACTAAATCCACAACAAGCCATGAAGGGACAAATATTTTAGCATGAGAAAGAGAATATTTTCTTGTAGAAGGAAAAAATAATGGAATCATAAGTTCCAAAAGAGAAGAAGGAATCCAAATTGGATGTTGAAGTCAATGAGATGTTCGTAGTACATGTTGAATGTGAAGATTCTATAATTGAAAAGGTTGTTTTAGTCATTTCAAATGATGTCCAAGAATATCCCTTTAAGGTTTCAAGCATTGAAAAGATGAAACCATTGCCATGTGAGAATGATGTATGGGATAACCATATTGATAAACATGACCTATAAATATTTATTTAGTAAAAAATATATATTAATAATCTTTATTTTTAGAATGGTAATATTGGTGCACATCTCTTAAGGATTCCCAAATCAACAATAGAAGGTAAAAACCATGGTTACCATTTTGATTACAAATCTAGAAATAGGGATGATAACAATAGCAAATATTTATTGAATTAGTATTCTTCCATATTAGTACATAGTTCTTATCATTGTGGGGAGCATTCTAACAATGATAAAAAGATAAAGGGTACAACTAGTAGAAAATGGCATAGGGATCCCTTCTCTCAAGTCCAATATTGCTAATGTAAGATTGTGTGGGATCTGGTGCTATGACCAAATAAATCCAGAAAGAAGATATTGAGAGACATAATAAAGTTGAAGATTCTCATGGACTCAATATCATTTTTATTGATAAATAATTCATTCTATGCACCTAGATAAGTAGGAAACTCAATGTATCAATGGGTGACCATCAAGTATATTATGAATCCTATGATGTGAAAACTAGCATGGTTATGGGTGTGCAAGGGATACATTCTCCTGGAAAATTTTCACATAATCAAAATTACATTAAACTAAACTTTAAACCGAAATAAAAATACGTGGTTCTTAAAATTATCTGATGGATCACCAGGAGTATTTACAGCTAAGATGAATTATTACAAGGGTCAATCTAGTGAAGTAGTAATTTTTTTAGTGATTTAAGGAATTCATATAATTTTATTGTCTAGTAAGCAAAATAGTCATAATTTTGATATTCAAACCATTTTGAATTAGCATAGTGTGATGGTCAATAATATGCTTCCAAGATTGACTTTATATAGGGGATTCCAACATGTCACAAATTCAGAACTATGGTCTAAGCATGTCATGATCACTCCTCACCATCACCTAAGGATATGCAAAGAGGACATATCTCTCAAGGAGTTGCTTAAATTGATCCACAATAATTCTCTCCTATTTTATCCATTGATGGTCCTTGGGAAGGATGAAGATGGCACCATGGGTTGCACATAAAATTCATATCATTACACCAAACAATAAACATATACCCCATTTCAAATATTGAAGATTTCATTTTGAGTTGTAGGGGACAGATTACTACTTATATATTTTTCTAAGATCAAAGAACCATTAGATCCATATACAAGAAGAGGACATGCACAAGATATTATTCAGATTTCAATTGGGGAACTTTAATTTATTGGTCATATTGTTTGGTTTGACTAATGCATTGGCCACTTCCAAATCTACAATGAATTAGGTAATTCAATAAATGACTTGGTCCTATATGAATTGGTCACCACTCCCATATTAACACAATTGAGAGGACTATTGGTACTATACACCTACTGCATGAGGTTTATTAAGGGTCTTTCATATCTATTATAACTTTAACCAACATGAGGAAGAAAGTAGTGTTTGCAAGGACAAATACAACAAAAAATCTTTTGAGATTAAGGATGTCATTAGCTCATTCCTTATAATTTTTATTCCAAGTTTCCCACTATTAAGAAAAAAGGTGTCTCAACCTTGTGATTTTATATTTTATCATTGTAAATCTTGGTCATTTATCATTAGGTCACAAATCTGATGGTAGAGATTGTCTTGGCTTGTCTTTCCCTAGAAGGTAAACTTTTTTTATGAGGGCATTGTATTACAGTTGTGTACTAGCACTTTTGTATTGTGTTTGAAAGTGTAATATTTGTTGAGTTTCCTTTGGATCTCTAATTGTTGATACTTGTATGAAAAGACTACCCTACAAGTATATTTTAATCTTGTTCATTCTAGAATAATATATTGGATTATTTTTGGAGTGTGGGGTATTTCTCCTAAAATGGTTTCCCCCACAAAAATAATTGTGTTGTGATATGAACGATATTTATGTTTATTTTGTTTAATTTATGTAACTTTTGTAAAGATCTAAAAAAGTTTTGTGTAACCCTCCTCTCAATATTAGTATAGGAAGTTGTTCTGCTACCTTAGCTTTCTTACACTCACTACCTCTTGTTGTAGAATATGATATTTTAAGAGAGAGCTTGAGTAGTTAAGATGTAAAATATGCACCCCATAGAAATTTAGAAAATAAGGTTGAAAAAGTCAGAAAAGGTTCTTTCATTCATGATAAGGAGACTCTTTCCATCATGTATGCTTTGGAAAATTTTAGACAACATTTGATTTTTGGTAGATTTGTGATTGAGACAAAACATAATATTTTTAAGTTTCCCCTCAGTCATCATCAATTATGTGATCATCAACAAAAATGGGTGAGTAAACTACAAGTCTATGCTTTAGAGGTAGTTTTTTATGTCCTTTCTAAAAAGTCCACACTTGGTTCAATTTCTATTTTTTTTTGTTGATCGAAAGGATTCTAATATGGTATAATATGCCTACTAATATATTAGATGAAAATGTGAGGATGATAAATATGTGACAACAAATGGTTTCATTTTGATTAAGAAAATAATCTTGTTAGTGCCTAGGTCTAAGATGAAATATAATATTCTAAAAACTTTGCATGTTATACTTGTGGTAGAATAGTATAGATTATTCAATGTTTTCAAGAAAATAAGAGAGACTCTCATTGAATAGTTTCAAGGAGGATGATTTCAAGCACAATGGGGATTGTACCACCTCCCATTATAATAAAGAAGATCATGTATTTCTTGGAGATTCAATTCAATGACTTACTCTATCCCTGGTCAAGAAGGCGAAATATGTTCATGGACTTCATCACAAGCCTTCTAAATGTGTTGGATTTAATATTTAGAAAGAATTTTAGGCTACATGGTTTTCCTTAAATCATTTTTAATGATAGAGATAATAGATCAACTCTTTCTTGCAAGATTTTTTATATTTGACTAATACCAAGCTCACTTCTAGTACTAGTTATCTCATATAAATAAGTGAATAGGAAATTTCAATCAATGTGGATGGAAGGAGACTTGATGACATATGCCCATATGTAGCATGGTTCAAATGGTTGTATCCAAGAGAATGCTACTACAATGTCACCCATTATATGTTCATCGATGTCATTAGTGTCACAAGGATAAAGAGGTTAGAAATAGATCCATCATAAAGTGTCTAGTTTATTAGAAGAACCCACCTAAAAAGGATACCACTTGGGAAGAATAAAAAATCTCAGAGCATATAAATTTATAATTTCTTAATGAGAATAAATTTTGGGAATGGTGGACTTGTATGATCCCTTTACAATCTACTAAAGTTGGAGACTGTTTGGTCCACTTTCCTACCTTGGGTGGGACTTCAAGATTTATCAATATCTCATGCCTTTTTTATATTCCTCACACCCCTAATTTCTTGATCCTTTTCCTCTATGGTTTTCTAATATTTCTTTTATGTTGGTACCCTTTCCCCCCATTCCTCAATCCATGATCCCCACTAGTATTGGATATGTTGAAACCCCAATCCCCATTCCTCACTCCCTTATCATTTGTGGACATTTGAACCTTATCTTCCTCATTAATTTCCACTACCCTATGCACTAGGTATCTCAATTCCTTAATCCCTACTTCTTCCTATATTAGGTATTTCCAACACCTAATCCCTACTCCCTCGTATATCATATGTCTCTTAGGATCAATCCCTACTCCCTCTAGCATTTGGTATCTCCAAATATTGATCCCCATTATATTTTTTTTCCATTTGGGCTCATATTACTTTCCATCCTCTCACATCTTAGCACCCTTGCATCTCATTCCATAAAGAACATAATACCAATATATATATGAAAATACATTTATTTTGTATCCCCAATCCTAATTTCTTGGTCCCTCTTACCATTACATACTTCAAGTATGCATTTCCCCATACCATCTATAGTGTAGGAAATTGTATACCTTTACAATTTCACGCTATGTTTGGGTCCCTTAATTTATTAGACTTAATTAAGCTTATAATTTTTCAAATTATGCATTCCAAAGCCTTATTTTTCCCATTTTCTGAAAGGAGAATTGACATTAAATAAATGCAATCATAATTAAATCATCCTAGAATATGTATCCTAGACTTATAGGCCATGACCCTTTCACCAATGGGTGAATGGGTCCCCTTTAAGTGCCAATACCCATTTTAAAATATGTTTTTGGCAGAATGTTAATGATTCAAATTAAATTTTCAATTGTCGGATTTTAGAATCTATTTTTTGGGAAATTAGATAAACACCTATAAATATAGTCTTTTTATCATTTGAAATCTAACACACATGAAGACTTTATGAAGGCACATTTCAAGAGAGAATATCATTATCAAGAGCATTCAAGAGTAGATTTATCAGTCATTAATTGCAGCAATCAAGATCCTAACATCATGTCCAAGTCTATGTGTGTTCATGTCATCTTGTGAAGGCTAATATGCATTGTTGATCCTAAAGCATCCAAGCATTTCAAGTATCCAAATCCATTAAGAAAAATAAGATCAATTTCCTTGGAGTGATGTGTTTGACTTCAGTCCTCTAAGGGAATCCATTGAAGGGTGGTGAGTTGTAGCAAGCATCTTTCTTTCATCATTTCCTTCTCCTTTTTCATCTCTTTCTATCAAGGTTTAATTACCAAACTTGGGGTTTGGCCAAGGAAAACCCCCATACAAACAAAACATTTTTTCCTCTTTGTGTATGTGCAGATTATAGGTTGATGAATAATTGAAGAGATCTTAAAGGAGCAATTTTGCATTGTCGCATAAGTTTTCATCATTGTTGTCAAGCCACGAAAACTAAGTTGCATAATTTATTTCTAACTTTCCGACAATGGGAACTGTGTTAAACAAAAGCCAAGACCCAGCATCAAAGGACTATCAAAAGTTATTTTGGAAGCCCTAACAAGGACCCATTCACCCAAGGGTGAATCAATCCCTCAACTTCTCTCAAAAATAGCTTTTGGTGATAGGTACATGCTATCAAACCCTTCTCAAATTTTCCTCCAAACTGTTGTTTCCATTTTTGTACATTCGGGAATCTACATTTTAAGTATTAGGTCTTATTGTTCATTTAGTTTAAGTGCTTCAAATCATTTTCGTTTATTTCCAGATCTTTTCTATTATCCTGAGGATTGAGATCCAAGTCAAACTGACTCACCATTGAGGTTGAAAGTCAATCTCTACACCTTGTGATCTCTTTCCTAATGAAATTTGTGGGGAAAGGCACCTATTAAGATCCCTAAAGTTTTATAAACAACACAATTATAAATCCCTTGGGGATCCCTTTTTCCCTACATTTCACCCTCACCTTTAGGGAAAAAATTCCTTGGATCTCCAGGTCATTCAAACAAAGGATTCCACCTATCACCAAGGTTGACTAGGAATTTCATTAATGGGCCTCAATTTGAATGTGATAAGATGGTAGGAAAATTTTATGTGGACCCAATCTAGGCCTTAAAGGTATATATAAGGTGGGAAGTTTCATTAGTTTGCATATTTTAACCATTTTCATCAAACTATAACCCTATTTTCACCACATGTGTTCATCTATTGGATGTAAGGATGGAACCCCTTTGGTTCTTACTTGATTAGTGCATGAAACTCCATTGATTTCCTAGAGTTTGAATAATGAAACCCCTTTGGATTCTTGAGGGTAGCTTCATATGGAGGTTAAATCTACACTTCTAGTTTAGAGGATTTCAACATTTTGGGCATTTCAATATTCTAGTATTTTCAAAAATATTTATAATTATTGTAGAGGCAAGTATTTATAATCATTTGTAGTATAAATGTACTTGAATAAAATGTTCAATTCCAAAACTATTAATTGGGAAAATTTGTTATATGTGTTGTTAGTATTTCATGTCTTTATTATTTTTGCAATCTATTTTGGTAGATATTTCATATTTGAGAAGTTTATGTATATTTTTTTACGTATTTTATATCTAAATTTTTTTCACATGGAATTTTAGCTAACGAGCATTGGAATCCTTGAGGTGATAAGGTCACGTAGAATGAAGAGACCTTTAGGAGAAACTAAAATAAATTTTGTGTAATTTTAACATTAGGACAACCTTTCAAGATGTAGGAGAAGTATTTTTGTACATTAAGGATAGAGGAGAATCATCAATCTTGCATACACAGTGGAGGAGAAGTGATGCCTTGTTCCCAAAATGGGGCTCAATAGGGAGGGGAAGTCTTTCCCTATGCTTGGGTTGGGACGGGCGACCTAAAGGAGAAGTCTTACCTTGAGAAGTCTAATACTTTTGTTTAATTTAAAAAAAAATAAGGATCTTCTTCTCTACCTTTTAACCACTTATATAAAGTCTCTAAATTTAATTTTTCACATATTACTCTCAAATCCACTTGCAAGCACAAAATATCAAAGAGAACACCTAAAAAACAAAGGGTTAAAGGGGAAGCTACCTCAATCAATCCCCTTATAGGTTCTCAACTAGAATCAACATGACATGAAAATAAAAATATATATTATTATACAAGTATTTTTTAATAAATTTCCACCAATTTTTATGCACAAACACTAGATTTGAAACGCAAAGGAAATTAGGATGAGATGTAAAAGGCTAACAAGAGGTGACTTGGGAGATAAAAAATATTGTTCAAATGGGAAAAAAAAGTGTGATGCATAGATAGATATCCAAAAAAAGAAGATGGAAAAATTAATTTGGTGTTAAAATGAGCATTTATAGAAAAATTATAAGAGAAATGGTTATACTAGGTGTTTTAAGGCTTACAATGGTGATGGATGAAAGACAAAGACCAAAAAACACAAAATTGATGCCAAAAGAAATTTAAAAATAAGAATAATGTAGGGACTAATATAAGTAATATGAAATGATATTTTTTTATATATAAATATAATAAATTCAAAAATATGGGGTCCTAGGGTTGTAATAGAGGTAGGAGGATATGGATTGTAATGCCCTACCGTGCGAACCCCAAAGGACAACTAAGGAAACAATTACTGCACAATTTTTTTCTTTTAAACATAACATACATGAAATGCACATTAAGTTAGGTCATTAAATTGATTTAAACAAATACACTAACACTTATGTCCCTTGGGGTACACGAGGTGACATTATGAAACTTAATCCCATACAAGAACGATAATGACTAAAAGCCAAGAGAATAAACCATGATCAAATTTATGATTACAATAATAACACATACATTAAAATTCATTAATAAGAAACCATCCACTTAAGTAAACACAACATATAAAAGATTAACTTAATCTTAATATTGATAAACACACTATCATCACATGAACTTAATGGAGCATATTTCTACATATACAACACATTAATAAACAATTGTTAGGAATCAATATTCACATAAATTTTACACAAATAAAATAATACATCACATCCTTTTTATTACATTACAATGATACAAACGTGTTCCCCAATATGGATGGTAACCACATGACTAGATAGAATGATACAATTGAGCAGCAGAACACAAGTATCATAATTGGCTCCAAGATGAATACAACTCTGGAGTCACCGCAAATGACACCAATTCGCACCTCTCGATCCTTGACTACAGACCCAATGGGGTGCTTAGCACGTTCCACCTGACAATGTGGGTTCGAAGACCCACCCCCCATGCTAAGGAGCTGACAAGAAAGAATCCTTGACCAAGAACATCTCAATAGTGAACAACAAGACTCAACGCCATACAACAATGATGAAAAATACAAAGATAATTACAACATCAATAAACCACTCGCAAATATAACATCAAAAGATCATAAAACACAACATCAATAAATCACTTCCAACATAACAACAATAAACCATTTCCAAAACATAACAATAATAAACCATTTCCAAAAACATAACAATAAATCATTTTCAAAATATTACAACAATAAGTCACAAAACATATCATCAATAAATCTAAAGTCATAATATCAATAGCCCACTTCTAGAGGCTTGCAAAGATAACAAATCATAAGGGGTAATAGGGGAGAGTGTCATCATAGAGTCCTACATGGGTTATCCTGGCCCTTCCTCCAAGCGTCGGCTTCTCCTAAATACCTAAGGCGTCGGCCCCCATCTATGGTTATCCTAGCCATTCCTCCTACTTGAGGCGTCAGCCCCATAGGGTGACTCATGTAGAGTCATTAACCTCTCATGAGGATGAGGTAATGACGTTGCCAACCATGGCCTTCTCAGCCCACCCTTAGTCTGTGGAAGCCCTAACCGATGGACGAGGCATCTATTCTTATCTTGTTAATGTTATTACTACCCAACCCCCTAAATTATTTAATTAAGTTATCACTTTTTACTCTAACTCTTGTGTGGGTTATCCTGGCTCTTCCTCCTATTTGAGGCATCACCCCCACAAAGAGCCACTCTCCCTAGAGACCCAAAACATCAAGGGGTTGTACCAATACTGCAAGAAACACTAGATCTCAAAACTGAACACATGTGAGGCATATACCATCTTGCCAATAACCACATACATAGATGCTCATAAAATCAGGTACAACCCATACATAAATCCAAAATCACCATAACGATCAAAATCTTGGAAAGAACCAAATCAATGAAGAGTCAATATAAAACAAGGTTACCCTCGCCTCTAGAAGCCCAAGAAAAAAAATGACTACCCAAAAACTCATAAACAACAATACAGGTTCCCAAATAAAATTGCATTACAAATTAAATGAAAGAGGTCTCCTCGAATCAAAACTGAACACACGCGAGGCATATACCATCTTGACAATAACCACGTACATAGATACTCATAAAATTAGGTACAACCCATGTACATAAATCCAAAATCACCATAACGATCAAAATCTTGGCAAGAACCAAATAAATGGTCAATATAAAAAAGGGTTACCCTCACCTTTAGAAGCCCAAGAAAAAAAATGACTACCCAAAAACTCATAAACAACAATACGAGTTCCCAAATAAAATTGCATTACAAATTAAATGAAAGAGGTCTCCTTGAATCAAAATCAACTCAAAGGCAGTCACTTCAAAATGGAACAACATTACTCTATACTCAACCAACACTTCCAAGGTACAAATTTTGGAAAAACACTTCAACTAAACAACCACATCACAAGAGTGCCAAACAACTATCCATGTAAAGCAATTCACGAATAAGAGAAAACAACATTCAAAGGATCTTTTATCTTCATCTATTTCCATCGAACTTTATTTATCAATCATTCAACCATCAAAAAGAACAACGAATACAATTAAATGTTCTTCCCCATTCTTAACCAATTATTACAAGTATACATAATCTTTGCTTAACTATCCAATCTATGCATGTAGATTGTTTTCTTATTTCAATTAATGAAGTTATTAATCTATAAGATGCAAATCAAATTCTTTTAGTACACTTTGATATATTAACAAGTTTTCATCTATTTAACTAATTTTTAGAGTTATCAAAAAGCTCATTTATATAATAAAACATTCCTCCTCTAGTTTCATACCTTTAATTTCGTTTTCCAACCCAACCATATATTAATAGACTTATTTTAATTCTACTTACTTTTACTACTTATATAATTCATGTTTATCACAACTACCATATCAACAACTAACAAAAAATTCATGAGGTAACAAACGTTCATTATTTATACTGAATTTCCCAAAGCTAAATTATTTATATTGAATTTCCAAACACACCTAAAAGGGAAAGTACATTGCAGAATAAACATGAAATCGACAAATCGAATACCCCAAATTAATAGAAGTAAAATAAATATCAAATGCCCCATAAAGCATATATCAATTTTTTTCCCAAACTAAAGTATAACCACCGAATATACAATATATATCGCAGTATCAAATGTAAATACAGTGAACAAGACTGGGTAATGAAATATAACCAAAGTATTCTGCATAAGGCAATACATCTCCATCGATTACCAAGGATGACAAAGAAGAAGTTCACAGTTATCAAACTCGAAGAAAATAAGAAACAAAGACCAGCCATGCATAATATATTTCCACTGAAATCCATTCACACTATAAAATAAACAAGGACCGAATGTAATGCTTAGCGAAAACCTCAACCTAGATATGAAATAAACCCACAACATCAAGGTAATTACAAATGCAATGAATTTTACAAGAGATTCACTTTCTAACCAAGCCCAAAACCAACATTATGCCATGTCCATCAAATGATACAAAGCAAGCATGGACTAAATAAAACGAAGGCTTCAATGCAAATCAAACCTACAACCCAAACTTTCAAGACGCAGGAGAAGAAGTGACTACTGGGCATCAATTACAATCAGTTAAGCTTTTCAACGAAAACCAAACTTAATCAATCGAATGCAAATCATTTTTCCAGTATCAATCTCACATGTATTTACAAGAATTTCTATGCTCTAGAATAATAAAAAAATGGCAATAAGTGAAATGCAGGCAAATAGACTAGGCATGTGAGGTGTACTAGGTGCATACAGACACACAGGTTAGTGGGTGAGGACTGCCATACTTCACACATCAGTAATCTCTATTGCACTATATATACATAAAATTCGAATCCACATAATGCATGGAAATAGAATCCCATGGAACCTACAAACTTCAAACTCCAACAACATATGGTGAAATGCTATCTTATAATGCTTTCATCTAACTAACCATGCTACCGAATACTATTATCTTGATCATTGATATCCGATACGCATGAAACCAAGTTGGTAATGAGGGAGATCTATCTACAGATCGGACCATAAAAAAGGAAGGCACCATGAGATGAAGGATTAGGCAATACAAGAGAGGAGGCAATATTCGCTAGATGTAATCACATATTCAACTCATGCAGTATATTAATTCCATTTACGACATGGCGGATTGGCTTGCAAAAATTGTATGATTAGAGCATATGGAAAACAAAGAAGGAAAAACACTATTTATATTCATCGACAAGAAATCATACATTACAATGAAAAACTAAGATTCTATCCATGGCTTCCAAAGGCATATGTGAGGAATAGCTCCACTTATTTGCTTCCATCCTCTAATACGCAAAAATGGGAGCTTTCATTCAACGCATATTTCTATTACAAAGTGTTGAATCTTGAAGACTCAATCTACAAATAGAGAAGTCATGATATAGAGAAGAGATCAAATCTCATGCAAGGAAAAATTAGGATAAAAGGACATATATAGATAATCGGCCAAAGACCAAGGCATTTATTTAATGATTCAAAACAAAATAACTATACATACTTCAGATCTATGGCAAGAGTGACCAGTTTAAATGCATATCGATGCCAGAACAACATGAATTACAGAGGACTCTATAGAAATTCAATTTTTCAGGGAGTAACACATTATATCAAAAGAAAAATTAGGCATCGCAAAACAAAACACAAAAGACCCATAAATAATTTTTTTGGAAAAACTTCAGAAACTTATAGGCAAATTATTTAATTGTTTTTGGGAACCACATAGAACAGTTTCACTTCAAACGAGATTCAAAAACCTAGATCCAAATGATTGGGATGAGTGAGGATTTGATGCCAATATCTCCATTTCCAAATTGCAGCTCCAATGATCCTATCTCGAACTCCCGAGAACAGCCAGCCTGATAATCTCCCATCTTTGATTTCCTGAAAGCTATCGTATGTTCTCAACACTTTTACAAAGATAGATTCCTTTTTTCAAAGTCCCCCCCCCCATTCCTATCTTTTCAAAATCAACCTATATAATCCCCAAAACACAACAAACTTTCGAAAATCAAATTAACAAATTTCTTGTTCAACTTCCATTTTGAGTCATGCATGTGCACGCTTTCAGCTTTCTCCATCTTTTTCTATTTCTATCTAAAGTAACTTTAGTTCAAAACTTATCTTCAAAATTTATTTAGAATAATTATCCATCTTTTCCCAGCTTTTTATAATTTGAAGGCTTATCTATTTTATCAAATGTAAAATTAAATTACTTTACTAAGTTAATTACCTTATCACAAAAATAAAATTAATTTATGTACTTTAATGATGATAATAGTAATGTTTATCTTCATTTATTCTCTCATTTTGCATTTATTAATTAAATTCAATCATTAAACCATAACTATCTTTCCTCATTTAATTCATTTACTTACGATTTTATTACTTTCATCTTTAAATAATCAACTTCCAATGATAATACAATTTAACATTTATTATTAACTCTAATTATTTATTTAATTCCAAATAAATCAAGTGCCCTTATAATTAAATTAATTTGATTAATCAAATCTAATCATAATATTAGTGTTATCGCATACCCTCAAAATCAAATTAAATAATCAATCACAAAATCATCAAGACATTACAAATCAACCAACCACACTTAAGAAACGAAAATGGCATGACCACACAACAAACAACTTACTTGTGTTTCAAGGACGACCGCAATGGAGGGGCACTACATCCTGCCCCCCTTAGGCATCAACTTACTCCTGGAAGTCGAGCTCAAACATAAACACCATAATGCAACAAACAGTAATATCTACAATCATACGACATTAATTGAGCAAGAAAATTAAACAACATTCAAGAAAAGAAATGATACCAAAAATGAAGGTGGGGGTTGCAACAAACTACAAGGACGAGATGATGAAAAAGGATGGGGAAACTTTCTTGTCAGCTCCTATTTTCCACATGAAACCCATTGGGTATTTATGATGCTCACCATGTCCTAACAATGCAGGTGGAATCAAGGCTTAGTTCTTGCAATCCTGCATACAAACAAACATTGTGTACAATATATATCACAAACACAATGTGAGAGGAAATGACAGCATAGTAGGGCACCCGTGAGTGAGTGATACTGCATTGTCCCTCTCACTAGGCCACACACAATATTCAAAACAACTCTAATAATTCATAAACAACTTGCTACTTATTAGTTAGAAAAATATTCACATAAGGATTCTAACCATAAATCTAGTTCATATATTGTATCAAAAATGGGTTACTACTTGACATTATAAATATCTTTCTCTATAGATCCCAATTTTGTTACCTTTATTACTGAGTTTCCGAAGCCAACTACCTGAAAATTCACAAACTACGATAGAACATAACACATTAGTATCAATGATTCAAGCTTCATCTTAACCTCAAAATATTGCACTTCCATAAAATCATAGAATGATTATCCACACAAATGCATATTTTCGTTAAATTTTATTATTTTTGCACAAAGCACTCCAATTTATTCATTATTCAACACCAATCCCACAACAATTTCAACAAAAAGATCAAAATTTTACATCTTCACATATTCAAGACAACATAATTCATCACTCCAAAAACACAAAATTGCAATTTTCATGCACACTCGACATACTCACACACATAACTCACATCACTAAGGAACACATCACATGAAAAAATAAGGGTCCATAGTGCATCCCCCACAAGAAGGATATCAGTGCATTGCACACGACAACGAGGGTCCTATCCTTTCCCATCAATTTTCTGCACCATCGACCCGACACCAGCTAACAGAAGAAACATAGGTTACACCATCAAGACAATAGAAAGGTAAACTCTAGACTTGAGGGTATAAACACAAGGTTACATAGTGAGCACACATAGTTCCCAGTGTATGAACCTATGCTTTGATACCATGTTGTAATGCCCCGCCATTCGAACCCCAAAGGACAACTAAGGAAAAATTACTGCACAAAAAAAAAATTAAACATAACATACATGAAATGAACATTAAGTTAGGTCATGAAATTGATTTAAACAAATCCACTAACACTTATGTCCCTTGGGGTACACAAGGTGACATTACAAAACTTAATCACATACAAGAATGATAATGACAGAAATCCAAGAGAATAAACCATGATCAAATGTATGATTACAATAATAGCACATACATTAAAATTCATCAATAAGAAACCATCCACTTAAGTAAACACAACATATAAAAGATTAACTTAATCTTAATATTGATAAACACACTATCATCACATGAACTTAATGGAGCATATTTCCACAGATACAACACATTAATAAACAACTATTAGGGATTAATATTCACAAAAATTTTACACAGATAAAATAATACATCACATCCTTTTTATTACATTACAATGATACAAACGTGTTCTCCAATATGGACGAGAACCACATGACCAGATAGAATGATACAACTGAGCAACATAACACAAGTATCATAACTGGCTCCAAGACGGATACAACTCTGGAGTCACCATAAATGACACCAATCTGCACCTCTTGATCCTCAACTAGGGACCCAATGGGGTGCTTAGCACATTCCACCGACCACATGGTTCTGAAGACCCACCCCTCATGCTAAGGAGTTGACAAGAAAGAATCCTCAACCAAGAACATCCCAACAGTGAACAATAAGACTCAACACCATACAAGAATGATGAAAAATGCAAAGATAATTACAACATCAATAAACAACTCACAAACATAACATCAAAAGATCATAAAACACAACATCAATAAATCACTTCCAACATAACAACAATAAACATTTCCAAAACATAACAACAATAAACCATTTCCAAAAACATAACAATAAATCATTTTCAAAATATTACAACAATAAGTCACAAAACATATCATCAATAAATATCAAGTCATAATATCAATAGACCACTTCCAGAGGCTTGCAAAGATAACAAATCATAAGGGGTACTAGGGGAGAGTGTCATTGCATAGTCCTACATGGGTTATCCTGGCCCTTCCTCTAGGCGTCGGCTTCTCTTGACTGCCTGAGGCGCCGGCCCTAATCTATGGTTATCCTGGCCCTTCCTCCTACTTGAGACGTTGACCCCATAGGGTGACTCATGCAGAGCCATTAACCTCTCATGAGGATGAGGTAACGACCTTTCCAACCACGGCCTTCTCAGCCCACCCTTAGTCTGTGGAAGCCCTAACAGTTGGACGAGGTATCTATTCTTATCTTGTTAATGTTATTACTACCCAACCCCCTAAATTATTTAATTAAGTTATCACTTTTTACTCTAACTCTTGTGTGGGTTATCCTGGCTCTTCCTCCTATCTGAGACGTCGGCCCCCATGAAGAGCCACTCTCCCTAGAGACCCAAAACATAAACCAAAACATCAAGGGGTTGTACCAATACTACAAGAAACACTGGATCTCAAAATTGAACACATGTGAGGCATATACCATCTTGCCAGTAACCACATACATAGATGCTCATAAAATCAAGTACAACCCATACATAAATCCAAAATCACCATAACGATCAAAATTTTGGTAAGAACCCAATCAATGAAGAGTCAATATAAAACAAGGTTACCCTTGCCTCTAGAAGCCCAAGAAAAAAAAGACTACCCAAAAACTCATAAACAACAATACGGGTTCCCAAATAAAATTGCATTACAAATTAAATGAAAGAGGTCTCCTCGAATCAAAATCAACTCAAAGGCAGTCACTTCAAAATGGAACCAACAACATTACTCTATACTCAACCAACACTTCCAAGGTACAAATTTTGGAAAAACACTTCAACTAAACAACCACATCACAAGAGTGCCAAACAACTATCCATGTAAAGCAATTCATGAATAAGAGAAAACAACATTCAAAGGATCTTCTATCTTCATCTATTTCCATCGACCTTTATTTATCAATCATTTGACCATCAAAAAGAACAACGAATACAATTAAATGTTCTTCCCCATTCTTAACCAACTATTACAAGTATACATAATCTTTGCTTAACTATCCAATCTATACATGTAGATTGTTTTCTTATTTCAATTAATAAAGTTATTAATCTATAAGATGCAAATAAAATTCTTTTAGTACACTTTGATATATTAACAAGTTTTCATCTACTTAACTAATTTTCAGAGTCACCAAAAAGCTCATTTATATAATAAAACATTCCTCCTCTAGTTTCATACCTTTAATTTCGTTTTCTAACCCAACCATATATTAATAGACTTATTTTAATTCTACTTACTTACTACTACTTATATACTTCATGTTTATCACAACTACCATATCAACAACTAACAAACAATTCATGAGGTAACAAACATTCATTATTTATATTGAATTTCCCAAAGCTAAATTATTTATATTGAATTTCCAAACACACCCAAAAGGGAAAGTACATTGTTTAATAAACATTAAATCACCAAATCGAATACCCCAAATTAACATAAGTAAAATAAATATCAAATGCCCCATAAAGCATATATCAATTTTTTTCCCAAACTACAGTATAACCACCGAATGTACAATATATATTGCAGTATCAAATGTAAATACAGTGAACAAGACCGGGTAATGAAATATAACCAAAGTATTGTATAAGACAATACATCTCCATCGATTACCAAGGATGACAAAGAGGAAGTTCGCAGTTATCAAACTCGAAGCAAAAAAGAAACAAAGACCATCCATGCATAATATGTTTCCACCGAAATCCATTCACATTGTAAAAGCAACAAGGACCAAATGCAATGCTCAGTGAAAACCTCGAACCTAGATATGAAATAAACCCGTGACATCAAGGTAATTACAAATGCAATGAATTTTACAAGAGATTCACTTTCTAACCAAGCCCAAAACCAACAGTATTCCATGTCTATCGAATGATACAAAGCAAGCATGGACTAAATAAAATGAAGGCTTCAATGCAAATCAAACCTACAGCCCAAACATGCAAGACGCAGGAGAAGAAGCGACTACTAGGCATCAATTACCATTTGTTAAGATTTTCAACGAAAACCAAACTTAATCAATCGAATGCAAATCATTTTTCCAGTATCAATCTCACATGTATTTACAAGAATTGCTACACTAGAATAATTTAAAAAATGGCAATAAGTGAAATGCGGGCAAATAGACCAGGTGTGCGAGGTGTACTAGGCATATATAGACACACAAGTTAGTAGGTGAGGATTGTCATAATTCACACATCAGTAATCTCTATTGCACTATATATACATAAAATTCAAATCCACATAATACATGGAAATCAAATCCCACGAAACCTACAAACTTCAAACTCCAACAACATATGGCGAAATGCTATCTTATAATGCTTTCATCTAACTAACCATGCTACTTAACTATTATCTTGATCATTGATATCTAACAGGCATGAAACCAAGTTGCTAACCAGGTAGATCTATCTACAGATCGGACCATAAGGAGGGAAGGCACCATGAGCTGAAGGATTAGGTGATACAAGAGAGGAGGCAATATTCGCTAGATGCAGTCACATATTCAACTCATGTAGTATATTAATTCCATTTATGACATGGCGGATTGGCTTGAAAAAATTGTATGATTAGAGCATATGGAAAAATAAGGAAAAACACTATTTATATGCATTGACAAGAAATCATACATTACAACAACAAAGTAAGAGTCTAGCCATGGCTTCCAAAGGCATATGTGAGGAATAGCTCCACTTATCTGCTTCCATCCTCTAATTCATAGAAATGGGAGCTTTCATGCAATGCATATTTCTATTACAAAGTGTCAAACATTGAAGACTCAATCTATGCATAGAGAAGTCATGATATAGAGAAGAGATCAAATCACATGCAAAGAAAAATTAGGAGAAAAGGACATACAGATAATCGACCAAAGACCAAGGCGTTTATTTAATGATTCAAAACAAAATAACTATACATACTTTAGATCTATGGCAAGAGTGACCAGTTTCAACACATATCGATGCTAGAACAACATGAATTACAGAGGACTCTATAGAAATTCAATTTTTTAGGGAGTAACACATTATGTCAAAAGAAAAATCAGGCATCACAAAACAAAACACAAAAGACCCACAAATAAATTTGTTGGAAAAACTTCAAAAACTTACAGGAAAATTATTTAATTATTTTTGGGAACCACACAAAATAGTTTCGCTTCAAACAAAATTCAAAAACCTAGATCCAAATGATTGGGATGAGTGAGGAGTTGATGCCAATATCTCCATTTCCAAATTGCAGCTCCAATGATCCTATCTCGAACTCCTAAGAACAGCCAACTTGATAATCTCCCATCTTTGATTTCCTGAAAGCTATCATATGTTCTCAACACTTTTATAGAGTTAGATTCTTTTTTCAAAGTCCCCCCCTTCCTATCTTTTCAAAATCAACCTATATAAATCCCCAAAACACGACAAGCTTTCAAAAATAAAATTAACAAGTTTCCTGTTCAACTTCCATTTTGAGTCGTGCATGTGCACGCTTTCAACTTTCTCCATCTTTTTCTATTTCTATCTAAAGTAACTTTAGTTCAAAATTTATCTTCAAAATTTATTTAGAATAATTATCTATCTTTTCCCAGCTTTTCATAATTCGAAGGCTTGTCTCTTTTATCAAATTTAAAATTAAATTACTTTACTAAGCTAATTACCTTATCACAAAAATTGAATTACTTTTTGTACTTTAATGATGATAATAGTAATGTTTATCTTCATTTATTCTCTCATTTTAAATTTATTAATTAAATTCAATCATTAAACCATAACTATCTTTCCTCATTTAATTCATTTACTTACGATTTTCTTACTTTCATCTTTAAATAATCAACTTCCAATGATAATACAATTTAACATTTATTATTAACTCTAATTATTTATGTAATTCCAAATAAATCAAGTGCCCTTATAATTAAATTAATTTGATTAATCAAATCTAATCATAATATTAGTGTTATTGCATACCCTCAAAATCAAATTAAATAATACAATCATTATAAATCAACCAACCACACTTAAGAAACGAAAATGACATGACCACACAACAAACAACTTACTTGCATTTCAAGGACGACCGCAACGGAGGGGCACTACATGGATGAGGGAAAAGATGGGGAAAATGGAAATGGGTATTGATGAAAATGGTTGAGAAGGGATTAGAGATTACCTGTAAGTGAGGTTATGTATAGTAGGAAACAAAATATGATGAAATAAAACTATTAGAGTGTAAAATCTAAGCTAGCCAATGTGAACACTCAAGAAATAGTCACCTAGCTTATATGATTTTCATTCAGAGACTACTTTAGTGCTCCAAAAAACTTGTAATGACAGAGATGAAAGATAAAAATATGTTGAAATTTTCTAAACCTTGACATGTACTTATTTAGAAACCATTAAGGCATAGGATCTCATCAAATAGTTTGATTAAATAAATAAGGCGTGAGGTGTTGTGAAAGGGATCAATACCTAGGACAAAGCAATAAAAGACAATAAATATAACATAAAACTAAACACATAAAAGGGGTCAAGGGGATACAATAAACTTGGGAGTTACTAGGGATGTTGACAAAGGAGGGTCAAAAAGTGGTCAAAACACATGTGACAAGATGATTGAAATGTACAAAATGTGAAAAATTAAATTATAAATTATACAGTTTCAATTCATTCAATCAATAAGTTGGGTACCAAAAACTTGATTAACACCATTTCTTCCTTCTTGTATATTACATAGAGCAATGTATATCCTATTGAATTCTTGTGTGTAGTTCTATATTTCCATAACATAGAAGACACTCATTCATCCTAATCCCTATGCCTAACATCACACATCTTAATCAACATATTCGATAAAATTTTGTTGAAAGCCTCCACTATTTCATTTACCTAAGGATGATAAGGCATGCTTTTGTGATAATAGGACTTGAAGAGTTTGTGTGATGAATTGTGTACCTTGAGTAAATCTTAATGGGGAACCAAAATTTGTGATGATATTCTAAAAAAATAAGCACTTTCCTTTGATGTACAATCCCTTGTTATTATCACTTTCGTTAGAATTGTGAAAAACACAAGCCACGGGATCAAATAATGAACAAAGACACCTTCCACACAAAAGATCTACAAACAATATATGTAATATTCCTCAATAAGAAAAAGCTACAGAAGAACCTCAAGAATCTTCAAGGAAAACAAGAGTCCTCAAAGCTTGAGATTTCTATCAAATGGTATGAAAGCTCAAGAGAGCAGAGGAGAGATAATACAATGAGGGTTGATTGCTATATAGGAGAAACCCTAAATGGTAAAGGGATTAGATCAGAACAAGTTTCAACATCACATACGATGAGACATAATGATCTAATAATAGTTCACTTTAGTTAAAATAAAAAGAACTTAGTTAACTTAATAAAGAACTCCTAAGTTTAGCTGAAGTGCATAAAATGAATGAATATAATAAATTAAAGATTAATTAATTATTAGCAAATGCATGATTACTCTAATACCCCCCCTTAAGATGAACTTAGGGAGTAGCTAAAAACCCTAAAAACAAAATGCATAATGGGTCTCAACAAACAAGGCTTGATGAGGCACACATGTACAAACAAAAGATCTCTCAAAATTGGAGAGAAAGAGAAAACCACGGTGGGAGAAAAATCCTCTCCAAAAGAGAGAAAGGCGAATGAAGGACTGAAAAAACCTCCAAATCAAGGTGAAGGACTAAGAAGCCTCCAACCAAAACAATGTCCCAAAAAATAGGAACATGTAGAACATCATTGAAGCATGAAGAAGTTGTAGACTAGTATTGAATGATGACCGATATAGTGTTGCAATGAAGAACCCCCAGAAACAAGAATGAAAGAGTGTCCATATGGTAAATGATCCATCTCATTGAAATGCATGTAACTAGTTGATAATGTACACTACATTTGAAAGTACATAGGAACAAGAACTAGATACATAGATCACTCCAAAAACACGAAACCAAGGAAGCATTAGCACCAATAGTAGAAACCCCCCCTAAATGCTGAAAAAGGAGAGCCATGGAAAGAACACTAAAGTTGTGTAAAACCAATAAGTGCATGGAGGAGAAACAACCTACAAATAAAAGGATGTGCAAACTAAGGCACACACACATGAGGAAAGAATCACTAGGATTCACTATTATTGTGGAAGGGACACTCACTTGAAAAAGGTATGATGGAAAACCAAAGAAAAACATCAACCACCCATGGTACTTTATATCATAGTGCAAGTACAAAAGGCACAACAAGATGTGCAAAAACCCCCAAACAATATACACTAGAATGACACTTTATCTCAATGCGTCTACAAAAGAGAATGTGCATGAAAAAGATGTTTACAATGCTCAAATATGATAAAATACTAGAAATACATATAAAACAACCAAAAATGAGTCATGCCACATAAACAAAAAGTTTCCAAGAGCTAAGACGTCCAAGTAATTCACCAAAATGTGAAAACACAAAAAAATGAATAAAATGTACTTGGAGAGAAATTTAGAAAAAGTACATGGATGGTTGTGAAGAGCTCTGAAAGACCCTCCCAATGCCACTAAAATTGCAAAAAATAGAGAAACTAGTCAAAAGTTATGAGTTCAAGACTAAAAACAACACCTCTAAATTCAACAGACTATAGAATGAAACAATAGAAAAAAAAACTGATGAGACCCACACCATTACAAAGTTGATGAAACCACCTTTCCAACGATTCTTGTTTGCCAATATCTGACATCGTACGCCTAAGTTATGGCTGAATGAAAAAAAACACCTCCTTTAGGGAACAAAGAGAATCAAAGGGGGCCAAGGTATCATTTGTACGCTAATGTTAGTAGAATATTCCCTGGTCATCAAAAAAATCTAGCCCTCGAGAAAAAAAAATCGCCGAAATATTCCTCTTTGTTCACCAAGAAATTTCGACGAGCATCAGAGAAATATTCGCATTGTAGCCATATATTTTTTCGCTCCCCAGAAAACGGACTGCTAGCCAAAAAAAGTTGAAACCGCTATGTAAATTTTTGGTAGCTAGAAAATTCCTCCAATATTTGTTTTGTGCTAGAAAAATGTTGCAAGGGTTGAAAAAGTCGCTAGGAGAATTGTTGCGGTTGTTGGTAAAAAAAATTTCTAACCGCTGATGGGGGAAAAACAGCAAGTGTCAGTGGTGAAAGTGGTCGACAGGCAGCAAAAGAACATCATTGATTGGCATTAAAGTTGCGGGAGGGGTGGTACGGGCCCACATCTATTAATTACCTACAGTTACCCCAATATACTCACCCCCAAAAATCCAAACACTAGTATCTTTTTTTTATAAAAAAGCTTTTTAATATTTTTTTTTCTAATTTTTATAAAATTTCTAAAAAATAAGAAATTTTAAAAACCAAAAAAAAAAGACCTTTTTTTCTCTTTTTTAAACTCATGCACATGAATCCATATAGGGGTCATATGAGCCCCTGTACAAAAAAAAATTGCCTTGGAAGCTCTTGATGCCAAAATAGGGCAAATTTATAGTCAAAATTTGTTGAATCAGCCTCCTGAATCCAACGACAAGGTCCTTTTCACGGCAAAATGCACAAAAATCACAACTACCCTTTGAATCTAGAAAAAAAAACTGCTTCAAACCCTCATAGATCTAACCTCAGGAGTCTAAATCAGGACAAACAAAAGCCAAATCTGACTTTTTCGACAGCTCAGAATGCAATAGAAGACTCTATTTTGATCCTAGATGCACCAAAATTTTCCCACCTCCAAAATTTGGAGAAAAGAAAAGGGGATGATTTAGATCTGCATCCTATAACCCTTGTTGAAGAAAAAAAATTCCCAAATTGAGAAGGGGATCGTTGAATCCATGCTCTAATGCCATGTTAGATTGTTAAAAGCATGAACCATGAGATCAAACAACAAACAAAGACACCTTCCATGCAAGAGATCTACAAACAATATATGCAATATTCCTCAATAAGAAAAAGCTACAAAAGAACCTCAAGAATCTTCAAGGAAAACAAGAGTCCTCAAAGGTTGAGAGTTCTATCAAATGGTATGAAAGCTCGAGAGAGAAAAGGAGAGATAATACAATAAGGGTTGAGTGCTATATAGGAGCAACCCTAAATGGTAAAGGGAATAGATTAGGACAAGCATCAACATCACATGCAATTAGACAAAATGATATAATAATAGCTAACTTCAGTTAACATAAAAAGCACTTAGTTAACTTAGTAAAGAACTCCTAAGTTTAGCTTAAATGCATGAAATGAATTAGACTAATAATCATCTTAAAGATTAATTAATTATTAGCTAATGCATGATTACTCTAACAATTTTTACCCACTTAAATGAGAATTTATAGCCAAAATATTATAACACATTCCATTATATTATGTAAGTGGATGCATGGGTCCCACAAAATCAATAGCCTACTTATCAAAAAACTCTTGACATATGATTGATATCAAATGCATTGCATCCCATTAATTGGCTTGTCCATGTGTTGATAAGTATAATAACTACACGCAAATTCATACACATTCTTCCACAATGTAGGCCATCAAAGACTTGAATGTGGTACGTTTTATGCAATTGCATGTTATTGATAGTGACCACCTACTCAACCTTCATGGAACTCTTGAAGAATTGTCTTACACTCATGAATTGAGATGTGTTGGGTGAATATTTTGTAATTCCTTTACAAATTACAAAATAGAGATTTCAGCCACAACTATGATGAGAATGTTCTCTCCTCTCTGAAAGGGGAGGCTGCCTTCTTACTTATCATTGGAACTGTTGATGGTGTTTTCTGCACAGCAACAACTTAGACATAATACAATATCCTATCTCTCTTGAAAGGTAATCTTCAACAATAAATTACTAAAAATCACCCCAAGGTCTCTCGGGTGTCAGGTCATGACAATGCATAAACAACTCAGATAATATGTGAAAATGCTAGTAATCACAATCAGACCTTACTACAAACAAACTGTATCTTTTCAATTTATCAAATCTTGCAATATGATGATCTTAGATCCTAAGTCTAACCAAAATAATAAGGAAACAACAAAAGATGAGGGTGTAAGAGATGTAATGAAATCTAAACTATAAAAATATTTCTAGGATGAACAATGCAAATGATAAATTCCTGGAATGGACCAATCTCAAATAACCAATTCCTGCTTAACCCACAATGCAATATCACAAGAAAGGTGCAATCTTCTAAGGCATATAGATTTTCAAATCATAGACATTCATCCACAATCGAACTAAGCACAAATAGATGTATGGTCCAGGTTGACTTCACCAGTCTACTACAATCAGATAGTTACTGGGAGTATAGACCATAGATTGCTACAAACATTCCAAGCATGAAATCATGAACACTATTCACCAAACTAATCTAATTCCATATCTAACATCAAATCTTATATCTTCAAGCAATTTAAAAGATGGAACAACAAGAACCATGCAAGATAAACTAACACAAAGGAATTCACCAGAGAAACCACAATGCCTTCAATCGTATTAGATCACCAAAATGTAGCAACAATTCCACTGTTCTGTGTTATAGCATTTGCTTCAAAGAACTAACTACTATCTCTACTATAAAATGCTCTTAGCTCTTCCTTAATCTAGCTTGTCTCTTTTAACTATCTAACTAACCCCTTACAATGAGGCAAGAATGCCCTTTATAGAGAATCCTCAAAAACATGTCGGCCCAACCAAACATTTACAAAATAAAATAGCCAAAACAAGTCGGCCTTAGGAATTTCAAAATAAGGCACACATTAAATGCTGATACATCATCAAGGTCGGCCCAAACACATTCCTCAATGTAGCCTAGATCAACACATGCCCTATAATAATAGGGAAGCACAAATCTCAAAATTGGCATTAACTACCGCCTCCCTTATCCTTGTTCTGATCCAATGATTCATGAACCTTCAAAAATACCCTATCCAACTCAGCAACAGGTGGCAAAGGTAGGACTTTGAGCTGACATTCAATGGAGCCAATTTCTTCCTTTGACTGCTTAACAATTTTATCCCACTCACCCCTATGTGCTTGGTACTTGTCCATCACAGCCAAGTAAGTTACCGCATCATCCAATTGGTGCCCTGTTACAACATTTTCAGAATCAGGGGCATAGACATCATGCCATCATTCCCTCAATTGTTCTAATCTCAAGTACTTAGGGGAAATCTTCCTCCTGCCAGTCATTATTTCAAAGAATGCAATACATCCATCATAAACACCAGTCAGATCACCATCTATTTGTTTCTTTCGCTTATGAATCTTCCTGATGACTTTCTGTCAAATTTGCAAGGCCTCGAACCATTCCCAAGGCTCATTAACTCTAGATGAAGAAAGGATTCTATCTACAACCAACTGATCCCTACCATACTCCATGATCACCTTAGCTTTCTGCAATAAAAGGTCAATATCCTCCTTATCCTAAGATAAAACATGCTCTAATAAATCTTTAGCTCTTACTGCATCCTTTCCAATTGAAAGGATTTACTTTATTGCATCATCTCCTTTCACTTGTACATCTTTCAACCAATCCACTTTAGTCTAAGTAGAAGCCTTCATCCTTTCTATTTCAGAAATAGTCTCCTTAGGCAAGAAACCAGTAGCAGTAGAAGAGGATAGGTGAAGAGATTGCAAAGGCTTCATCAAATCTTCTAGACATTTCCTAAGCCTTTCATTCTCCCTTTTAAGCTCATGCTTGGACTATGTTTCTTTCCTTAATCTCCCAATTATCACTGCACTGGACCCTTCATACTCTTCAATATCCTGCTCCATAGAAGCGGGTCCAAGATTGATAGTTTGTACATTGTAATCTTTTCCAGTGACCTCATCTTTACTTTTATCAGCAGCAGGGGTGGCAATATGAATAACCTTGTTACTCGCTTCATCTCTTTCTATCTTTGAAACTACCTTGGTCATCTTCTTCTTCTTTCCTTTGCCAATCTTGGCCAAAATTTTATCCCAATCGAGGGGGGTGTCCTCAACAATTACCTGTTTCTTTCTTATCTCTTTATCTAACCAATCCGGGACAGCAGGATCCACCTGGACTTCATCTTTCTTGACTTCTTCATGTTGTTCCGTTGTCTCATCCTTTTCTTTTTCAAGGGACTGATCACCTTTGCTTTCCAACTCTGGCTCTTCTTCTTGCAGGGGTGATGGAGTCTTAATAGGAACATCCTCCTCTTCAGGGGATCTATTATCCTTACTGCTCACAGGAGAATCCTCATACCTCAAGCTCAGCTGCTACACCAAAGAGTTCTCCTACCTTGAATGGTTCTACCTCCCCACTGGTCTCACACTCTTCATGGGCTGACTGCTCAGGTACACTTAATGAAGGAGAAGTAGCCTTCTGTTGCTCCACAGTGGATGCCATTGGAAGAGGATCTATTTTTTGCATGGTCTCCTTGGGAGATGGAGTCCTTGATTTCCTCGAATAAACCTTGGTTTTCTCTCCTGAGATTTCCACATCAACCACTGGAGGGTTTACCTCATCCTTAGGAGCTTCCTGACCTTTCTTCTTAGAAACCCTGGTTGTCCTTGTCTTTTTGGGCTCTAGAGGGGTATCTTCTTCCTCTGCTTTCTCAAGTTCTTCCTCCTCAGCAGACTTACCTATTTTCAGAGTACAACTCCTCTTTTCCCTTTAGGTTTCCTCTTCTTTTCAGGCTCACTCTCCTTATGACCTCTAATTTTAATCTTGAAAGGTGAGCTCACCTTAGTTTTTTCTGCAAAATCATCCTCACCAGATTCCTCTAAGGTGGAATGAGCATTCAGATTTCCCATTAAATTGAAGGTATAGGGTACCTTCTCGCTTTCCAATTCCCATACTTTGTGCTTCAACCATGACTTAGTAAATTTCATGATAGGAGCCATTAGTTCTTCCAGCTCGGTTACCTCATTTTTAGACAAATTTATCTCCCCAATGGACCTGTCTTTGACTGATTCATATGCATGATCTTGAACTAAATTCCCATCATCCTCTAACTGGTCAGGGATCAACTTGACATTGTACATTCTGATCACATCAACTGGAAGCCTAAAGTATCTTTTCTTCCTCGCCTCAAAGTCATCTTTGATGTTCGCCTAGTAATCATCTAGATCACCCTTGTGGTGATATTCTTTAGTTGCCTTCTTCTGCGCTTCACCAGTAATGTCAAAATTTGTCCTCTTCGAATGGAAAGAGAAACCATAAGTACTCAATTCATCCCCTGATGCCTGAGCTGATTGGATTGAAGGGAAAACCTCACTTATACCAATTTTCAAAGGAAATCTCCACCAAACCCTGTCTTATGTTTTTCCCTTTTAACAATAGCATCAAAATCACATATCTACCTCATAACCTCTAATAGCACAATGTGGTCAGTAGGATATCTTGGCAATCTGTATGGAGCAGTTTGACATCCGTCAATTCTAATATAGGAGAAGGTGGGGAATTGTATAAACCAAGCTCCATATTTTTTGATTAGCTCCTTGGCTCCATCAGATATTCTCACATGCTCTGCATTTTGAAGCAACCTAGTAATATGCATTGTGAATGCATCATTTGTTCTTCTATAATTCTGATTTCCTAAGTGTAATTCAGGGTATATCGCATAGACGATATCCTGTCCAAATGTTCCCTTTGGATTCAAACCCCTGTATGGGTAGAATCTTGCCAACACATATATCACATAAGAGGACATGGTGAATTTCTTTGTTTCTAACACATCTCTCAGCTGCCTATCAATCATTGCACTGATGAGTCCTGCCCAATGGTAATTAATACCCTGCTCAATCTTGTTAATCACATGGACCATCCAATTCTCCAATACCCCGGCACTCCTCAAGCCCACCACTCTGCTCAATAGTGTAATTGCATCATATATGTCTTGTCGAAACTTGATCCTGTGTAATTGCTTGGGAAATTTCAAAAAATGAGACTTTGGTTTTTCCAACCAGGAATTAATCATCTGCTGGGCTTTGGTAGGCTCATCCTCATAGTAAGTTCTGGCCAAGTCCATATCCAAGGCACACACACATGGTAGATCTGGCATATCAAATGCTTGGTCAATAGAAACTGGATTGAAGTTCGCCAAGACTCTTCCTTCAGAGCTAACAACCCTCTATGTATCAAGGTCATATTGTCAGGCACACTCCAATATCAATTCATAGCACTGAACCGCAGGAGGGAATCCTGCTACATGGACCAGTCCGGATTTCATCATTCCCTTAGTCAGGGCCGATAGATCTTTATGAGTTGTCCTTGCCTTGAACTATTCATACCTCCATGCTCCTACATTGGTGTCGGAGACTTCAGACCATATTAAAGCTATCTTACTGTCTAGAAACTGAATCTTCATATCTATCCTCAACCTTTTTGCATCTGTAACTGAGGATCCTTCTGTATCACCTTTGGATTTCCTACTGCAGCTTTGCTTGATTCAGCCTGCATTCACAAAAGAACCTCATGAGCATCCAATTATCATCCATATTTCAATCGAAGGTTAGCCTGGAAACCACATAAAACAATTAAGATCCATCACTAATCATCAGTCTTGAAAATCTAGAAAAAAGAAGTAACCCGGGTAAATGAAGTAAATCCAGAAAATCCAATCGGGGTAGAATTCGGAGAAATCCGACCCAGACGGACTCCTGCTATCAAGACATCATTCATCAGATAAATCATTAATATGGACAAAAGAGTTGTGTGACTACCATGAAATCCATTCATTAGCAACAAGAAATCATCATTTTACATTTACTTCCTTATCCCCAACATCGAAAATCAAAAAGAAGTGGAACCAGGCAGAAAATAGGAAAAATTTGGACAGGTCAAATTTTCGCGAGCAGCTTGAAATTCCAAAACTCATCATATTCTGAGGAAATGGCAGAATCTGAGAAAATCCAGGTGTGTAGAAATTCTACGGACACCTCAAAAACCCGACGATTGCTAACACGCAAACCACTGACCGAATGATCATGCAAACTTCCCTATGCAGATTCCAATGGTCCTAAAATCAATCCCAATAAGCCAAATTTCGATTGCACATGAATTTGAATTCCAAAAACTCTCAAAGGACTAATCCTCATGATGAAAACAATGATGCCCTAAATTCAATAATTAGACCTCCGCCATGAAAGCTAGGGTAAGCTCGAAGTTTCAAATACTATCCCTCAAGATGATCAAGCTAAAGCACACCGGGATCTCTCAAGACATAAGTAGGGTCAAGCTAAACGCAAGACATGAAGATCGTGACAACTCCACTGATCTTAGCAAATTCAGGCAAGCCTATCGAAACCCTAACCTCGCAATATAGCAAACTACGCGCCTAGAAGGCAAAGCCCTACCAGAAATACCTAGCCACAGGAATATACCCCACATTCAATTGACAAAAGAAGGGATGCACAATGTGGGTGATAAAACCTATGAAAAGGTGGGTCAAACCCTATTTCACTAAATACATAATCATGAAACAAGCAAGGGTCGACCTAAAAAGCCCACCAATCAACAACCCGAAAGACTTGATCAAAATGCAAACAAAAAGGAGAAGTCGGCAATGACTTACCATGGATCAATTCTGAATGAAGCTCAAACCTGAAGAAGTCACTGCAAAACAGGGTACCCTAGCAACGAAAACACTCAACACAAGTGCTCAAGCAATCCACACGCAAGCAGCTCAAATCCAACAATCGAAACTCAAAATGAAGAACTCCAAGCACTAGAGCAGATGATAAATGAATAATTAAATTATGAAAAGCACTAAAAGACTTTAAATCCACTCACAATCGCACCAGAGAAGACGTACCTCAAGCATTAATGGCCGATAAGACGTATTGAGGAAATCCAGAAACCCGAGCCCAGAACGAAATTTCAGAAAAAACCAAGTCGAACGGATAATCCAGGTGAACACGAATTCTGCGGATAACGCACCCTTCAGGACTCTAACAAAGTTCAGGAAAATCCGCTCAAGCCGGAAAATCCTGAATTCAAGCAGAAACCCGAACTTCAGAAAATTCAGCAATAACTAGATGATGGACCAAGACCCGGGAAAATCCGACTGAACTAGAAAATCCCAGACCCAAGTCAAAACTCAGACTTCCCTTAAAAACCAAGTTTAACCAATTCAATCCTCAAGGCAAGACCAAAGTGAGCAAGACCAACATCCCAAGACCTTGAAAGGACAAATCCAATAAAAAAACAAAGATCCAAGAGACATCCGAAATCAAAAAGAGGGTCCCCACTCCAAGTGGGGCGTGTGTGCAAAACTGCACAACAAGAACAAAAGTAAATTATGCTAAACTAAAAGTATTTACACTAGATTTAACCATGTGGGGTGTGTTACATTCACTATTTTCTCTTATTTTAGAAAATATGTTTACAATGTTCCACGGTAATATTCTGCAATGCTCTACACCTCTAAATATCTACCTAAGTAGTAATCACCAATATTCTTTATTAAACGTAAGAATAATCAAAGAGTACCAATATAACTAGATTAAAAGTAACTAGAAGACACACATAAGCACAAAGTCTTCTTGCTACCTTCTATCATAGTTCTGTAATAACAAATGATGCACGTTGTAGCACAAAGTCTATCAACCCACTTCACCAATAGATCCACACTTAAAGTGAATAACTCCAAGCTCAAAGTCTTGATAATATTCACCAAGAAACACTTACATCACACAATTCCAAGTAATCCATATAACTCAAAGTTTATATAAACTATCTTGAACATCCTTTCAATCATAAGAATGAATCACCACTTATCTAATTAACTATAAGAGAAATCGGCAAGAAGAACATTCTCACTCATACAAACTTGATTCAAAACAAAGGTTGAAATCAAAATTCGCCTCCTTTTATTAACTGAATTTGATCTTACAATTTGAACACAAAGTTTCAAAGTTGAGTCACAATTTTAGGAGCACTTTGTTGCATAAGATTAAATTTCCCAATTAAAAATGAGATCTCTCATATTTATAGAGGAGAGCAAAAGAGCTAATCTATGAAAGAAATAACTACTTTGACTTATTCAACATTGGAGTCCAAAATTATTAAAGGACTTCTTTGTTTTTATATGTATTTACAATTCTGAAAAAAGACATGTAAATAGTATTGGACTAACTACACAAAGCAAGGAAATACTTTAAAATAAACTAAGGCAAAAATCAACTATTTACAACATTCTTCGTTAGGAAATCATCATGCCTTTTCAGGATCATTTGCACTTCATCTTTTTATGACCCTGAGGTATATTTCGGGATGGTAAGAACTCTTAGGATCAAATCCTTTACCATGTCATAAGCTTCATCATGCCTTCCCAAAAACACTCTCAGGTTCTCCAAAGTCAACTGAAAATCCAACGACTTGTCCATTGCAGCCACTGAAAAGGCTTGGTCTTCAAATTTCCTTTGGACCATGTTGGTGAACTATCAGACAACTGCATCAAAGGAAAGAAACTTTCGGTTGTCATCAAGCACTTTACAAGGAAGTTCCTCGACCCTGTTAACAAGGTTCAAATCGTGATCCCCACTGATCTCTTGAACACTTTGCAAGTCCTCGATCAAATCCTTGATGAAATTTTCTTCAAGTATCATGGCTTCTTTCACCTCTACAAACTTCTCCCTATTGGGAATAATCCCAACTTCCACAAATATCTCTATCTTGAGATCTTTCATTTTTAGCCAATCCTACAACTTGTTCTTTGTTTCTCCCTTCTCTTGAATAAAATATTTTATAGTTTTATCTAATTATGACCTTATCCCTTCCATTTTCTCCTTATTTTTCACAGATGATCTCAGGAGCTCGGTACCTTGTGTCACCATTTGGTCAAGAAAATCACCAACCAATCTACCTCTAGTGTAGACCTCCTCCACCTTTTGAATTATAGGATCTTCAACACCAACTACCACTACCACAAGTTCAACAGACTTAGAAGTTTGGGTAGTCTTTTGTAGTACAGTCGTCAGTTGTTTTGTCTTTTCCTTGTAATGATCCTTTGCCTTCTTCTCCTTGTCAAACCTCTCTATGAGAGAGTTCAAGGTGTATTGAACATCTTCCTCCACACTCTCATGAGTAACCATTCCCAACTCAACTCTTGTGATGAAGTAATCTATGATATCTAGCTCTTCCAAGGTCTTGTTAGGGGGGGTTGAGCTACCTCTACATACATGTTACCTTCTTTATCAACTAACAACCTTAAGAGAGTCTTCGCCTTCTTCTTTGTTTTTTTTTTCATAGATGTAATTTTTGTGAAGTTGAAGTCATCTAGGGAGATGGATTATTTCTTTCTCTTTGGTGTTTGTGAAGAGAACCAAGGTGGAAGGGATGAATTATCTTTTGGATTTGTGGCCATAATTGGATTTGACACTGCTGTATCAAAAAAAGTAGTTGCTACAATAGGAGAGGTGTTTGTCAAAATAGCATTAGGAATCTCCACATTTGTCACTTGTGCTAACTCAAACACGTATTTTTCTAAGTTAGATTGAGATGTAATGTCAAAGGATTGTGAGGATAGACTAGGAAAACACATCAGTGATCCAAAAATATCGTCCAAACCTTGTTTGGGACTTTCAAAAATAGACCTTGTGGAAGGGGATGAAGTACAAATTGGACTGTAATAGTAGGAGGCACATTGACTGTAACTACAGGGGTAACAATAGTAGCACAAATATCAGAAATAGGTGAAGATGTGGAAGGAGGAGTGGATACAACAGTGGCAAAGGGAGAAGAGGAAACAGGTGGTTCTTCAGGAATGTTCTCATGGGGAGATACTCACTCTTCCTCATGTTGTCCTTCTTCTCCCTGCCTTTCCTCCTGGATAGACTCTTCTTGTCCTTCAGCAAATGATACTTGTGTGGTTGTTTTTCTTTTCTTCTTATTACCTTTTACCACAAGTGTGATATTGGGTTTTGAAGGCCTACTAGAACTAGGAGCATCACTCTTGTTCTTTGTCCTTAACTCTAACTTTTTCCCTACAGGATCTTGTGTTTCTTCCTTCGACCCAGTAAGAAATTGTTTCAACTGAATTCCCCTTTCTAGCAACCAAACATTGATGTTAGAAAGAATAATCTCAAATATTTTTCTAATTGAAGTTACCTCCTTTCTAGACCACTGAATAGGAGAAAGAGGAGATCCCACAATGTTTGTCTATACATAGGTAGCATCCAAGATATCACCATCATCTTTCATGACTTTAGGAATATCACCCAAGTCTAGCTCCTTAATATGTTGTAATGTTAGTTTGCAATAGTCCATCTTTCTAATTTCCTCCTCTATCCTAATATCAGCCCATACATCTTCAATCTGATGCATATGTGAATAAGCTTTCTTGATTTGATCCTTCATATCTCGATAATAAAAATCAAGTCTTCTCTTGAAAATTTTCAATGTTACACATTGTATTTCTGGCTCAACTGCCTTGGCCTTAGGAGAAGTCTGGATGGAGTACCTATCAATTGTCAAGGGAAAATTGAGTCCTGGCTTGTGGGATTCTATTTGCTTGCTATGCACATCAATTATTTTCCTACACAACTCCATCAAAACAATCTTATCATTGGGGTAGCAAGGAAGCATGTAGGGATAACTAGTGAAACAACCAACGCTTAGATATGTAAAGGTATGAAATTGAAGATACAGACATCCATACTTATTCACAACCTCCCAAGCCTCATTTGATACTCTCTTATTTTCCAATTCTAGATCAAAAGCACATAGGAATGGCTCAGCAAAGAATTCATCATTCACCCTTCAAAAATGGTGAATGTTGCCATTCAGAGTAATCTGTAGAAAGTATTTATGCACTTGAATCACTTTCCTATCTCCTTTTGTTGTCAAACCAACAAAGTTCCTCATGGCTGTAGCGACATACACTAAGTAAGATGTCATGTAGAATTTGATGTAGAATGCACCTTGGTCAATTGAGCATGAATGGAATCACTAATTTTTTGGCCCCAAAAGATATGTTGTTTCCCCCTCATTATTATCTTGATGTAGAGATACATCCAATCTTCAAATGTAGACGAGGTAGGTAAACCTTGCACTCTACTAAGAAGACTGATTAAATCATTTACCTCCTTAATGAAATCACTGCGAGGGAAACTCTTGGGCCACCTAGAAATTTTGACCAAGGTGTCTTCAACCTTTTATTATTAATTTCCCACTTAGTAGTGTCTGGATCCTTATCATACTCTTGTTGTGCATAGTCCATGGTGATATAGATGTGTAGGAATCAATTTTGGGACATAAGAAATCCTTATCAAGGAATTATGCATCTAGTCTCATGACTATGTTGTCATTGGTGTCCCTAACACTTTTGTCATTCCTGTTATAATGTGATGCCACTTGAAGAAAAAAATCTGGATTATGAGCAACCAAGAATGTAGCTACCATATGAATATTACTCTTAACAATCTATCTCATGCCATCACTGAATGGTTGCTTCCTTGTTCTATCCAGAAACTTAGACATGTCCACATGCCCAATTTCCATGTCCTTAATATCATCAACATTTGATGAAACCATTGTAGCCAGAAACACACCCTAATACTTATATTTCATGGATTTTCCTTTGCTAGGTGATGGATCCATCATTGGCGAGATACGAGCAACTAATCAGGTACTTGCAAGAAAGAAAGCATGAAATTCTTGAAGTGTGTGCACAAGAAAATGTATGACAAATTTTAGCATATTTGTAGTGTTAGGAAAAATCGCACATTGGAAATTGTAGTGAGGGGAAAAATCAGAGCGTGAGTGGTCAAATTTAGCAATGAAGAAAAATTCCTCAGAGTTAGAGAAATGGTTGCCATTTTTTTCCAAGTCGTTGGAAAACAACACTTCTGTAGGTGGAATGGAGTGAGATTTGTAGCAATGCTGAAAAATGGTGCCATTGCAAATGAAAATTGATGTTTGCAAAATTTTTGCATAGTCGCCAAAATTTAACTACTATGCAAAAAAGGAAAATCACTTTGTTTCTTCCAAGGTTGGAGAAAAACTCCAATCTTGCAACTTGGTAAAACTTAGGTTATGTTTTGAAGTTGGGTAGGGGTTTTTAACCGACCCTACATCCTTGTAAATTTTTTATGTGCACTAGCGAAGAAAAACCCCACTCGTGCATTTTTACTTTAGAAGCTCTCGATTTTGCATGAGCGGCAAAAATCTCCGTCGGTGCAAGTGAAAAGGGAAAACTCAAGTTAGCGGGTTTCATGTTTTGCATTATTGGAAAAAACCACTAACAATGCAAAGGAAGACATTTTGAAGTTAAATGAAAAGTTAGTGAAAAATACCGACAATGCATAAAATGAAAATTGGGGTCTAAAACCACCAATGTTGAGATAAGGGTTTATATGCGAACTCAATGAAAAAAACCGTGCATGATGAGATGACTAATGGGAAGATTCAATGGCAAAAATCTTGGGACTCGCGGGATTTAATAGCCACAATGCATAGAAAGGAAAAACAAAGGTTGTGTTTTCCATCATGTTATGCAAAGCTTGGGAAGTTTGCATTGAAACAAATAGTGAAGACAAGCGGAAGCAAAACTTACAGCGAAACCATACTTTGAATGAAAATGTAACACTAGGGTTATGCTTTAAATAGTAGACATCGCGCAATGTAAAATGGAAAACAAACAATGTGAAGGTGTAAAAAAAACCCTAGATGATATCATCATTCAAAATGAATATACAAAAATGTTAAGATCATAAAAAACCCTAAAATATTTAACACAAACCAAACATATGTAAAAAGAAAATATTGAACATAGTCAAACATAAAATGAAGAAAATGGCGAAAACCCCTTCTTGAATCCATGAGCAATACACTTGAAATCTTTGAACTAACGAACTCACAAATCTTTCTAGGGCACAAAGGAACCAAGAGGGCGAAAAACAACTCAAAACGAAAAAATAAACAAACTTTAAAACCAATTTAAAACCCTCTGAATCATAAATGAAATCACATTAATTACTAACTCGTGTGAAGCCAGGTTTGTAGGGGTGGGAAAAATCAACGCCTGTGCAATTTGAAAAAGTGAAAGATATGCAAGGTCACTAAAAATTAGCGACCTTGCAATTTTATTAAATTTTTTTGGATTTGCTTTGCAAGGGTGCTAAATTTTAGTGCTCTTGCAAGAGCAAAAAAAAAATCTAACTTTTAACAAATGGATTTTCACAACTTGCACCAAAAGGCTAATTTTGACGAAACGAAAAGGGGAAAACGCTCGAAATGACTTTCTAAGGCTATGGGACCATGCACGAGGACCAATGCAATTCACCTCATTTTACATGCTTAGAGTTCATGAGCTACAAAACAGACAAGTTTCGTAGGGGTTATCCCATAAATTGAGTGTAGCTAAACATGAGGGTAACAAGATGCAATGAAATAATACTTCATCTATGCCTATCTATATAACTGACTATTGATTAGTTGATAGGGTTTTGCACATGCCACTTATTGCTTTCATTGTGCAATTGTATAACTAGGTGGTGTTTATTATGATGTAAAAAAAATACAATATCCTACATGGAAATAGATACTACATCCACACATAATACTTCTACATTGAGTAAACCATCCTCAATAGTTTGTTTTTTCTTATTACTATGCATGATAAAAAATGAAGCCCAACATGATGCTTACTTAGGTACAACATAATGTGAAAATAAAATTCTTGAAAAAGATCAACTAATGGAATATTCACACTTGAATAATTAACTTATATGTTGGTGCTTGATGATCTATGAGAAACACAAATGGACTAGCTAATAAATATGGTCAAATCTTTTGCATGACATAGACCATGACTAAAGCTTTGTGTTCTATGGTGGTAAAGTTGTTCTCTATAGATGTAAATTTGTAAGTAGAAAAATATATAGAATGATATAAATTCCCTTCTCCTAGTTGTGCAAGTACTACACCAACAATAGTCCTAGATGTATCAAACTGAACATAGAATAGGGTGTTCTAGAACTTAAAAATTACAAGATAGATGTGGAAGCTAACTTTTGCTTCAAAGTTTCAAATACCTACCAATGTTTCTGTTGGAATATGTGCCTCAATTCTTACTGACATGTAACTCCTATAGGGAAAAGTCGTTGTGACATTATTCATGCCTAGCCGACTAACTATTCTGAATCTTGTTGAAATGTCCATGTCACCAAGACAGAGGTGATGTCTTCCCGAATGAAGTCCATCGCTATAACATAGAGCATTCATTGTACCTTTTGTCATTTGGAGACCTCTGGCTGACAGTATGCTCCTATCGGGTGTTAATGCAGATTTCGGAGTAGCTCAAGCGCTCGGGGAGAAGTCCCAGTGATTGGAGAATGTCTCACCGATAGCATATGGCTATCGGGGTAACTCAAGGGCATCAGGAAGATCTCTTAGTGACAAATGAAAGGTCACGCCGTTGGGATTTTTCACTTAGTGCCTTCACGATGACAAAAGACTTCGATATGAAGTCTTGGCGAAGGGTGCCTAGTCTCGCCAACGGGGATGCAACTGAAGTCATCAGTGTAGCTCTCGGTGCCTGGTGAAACGTCTTGGAAAAGTCAAATGTCTTGCCAACTCAGTAAGACATGGGTGCTTGGTATGTGGTCTTGGCGGGTGACTTAAGACCTTGGTATAAGGTCTTGGCGAAGACGATAAGTCTCACCGACTCTTTGATGCTTTGGTGTGACATGTTCAGCCGGTGTAAGGTCTTAGCGAAAGACTTAAGTCTTGCCGACTCGGTAAGACTTGGATGAACTCAATATGAAGTCCTGGTGAAAGACAGATGTCTTACTGACTGTCAGATGCTTCAGTGAAACTATGGGGAGACCCAGTGAAACATCTTGGCGAATGGAAAGTCTTGTCGATAGCAAAGTGGAAGTCGTTGTGACCTTGTGAGCATCAGCATGAGTCTAGCCGATAAGAAATCTCTTGCCGATAGAAACACAATGGATGTCGATGGATTCAGTTTGACTCATGGCGTTCGGTATACCGTCTTGCAGACTGTGAACCTATGCCGATAGTGATATGAACACTTTGTAGCATCGGGGAGACACTGTTAGTGTCTCATCGATATGCCAACAAAGTTGATCGCCCTTGACCAGTTTGACCATCCTATGTGGAGCCTCGTGGACCAATCAAAGGAAGCGATTTCAAATGGGTGGCAGTTAGATTTTTGCAACTGTTGCAATGCTAGAGCTTAACAACATGCAAGGAAAAATCAACGCTCGAGAGGAAACTTTCTATGATGGGGCAGTGGCGGATAAGGATGAACAAAGGACAGAAATTAGAATGTGTTAAGTTTTAAGAAAGAGCATTCTAAGTTAGAAAAAGAATTAGTTTTTTTTGTTGAGATATTTTTTATGTAAGAGGAAGAACAGGGAATGAAGCTACTGTGAACTAATACGAGAGAGTTGTATCTCTGATTGTATGTAATTGTTGTTACTGTAATACAAAGAGATTCAGCTTGGTGTGGTGGGTTTTTTCCCGAAAGGGTTTCCCACGTAAATCTGTTGTTCATTGTCTTTGAGTATATTCATTGTTTCTACAAATCTTTCATGTGTGTCTTAATTGGATTGTAATTAGAAAAATTAAAAGTATTGTCTGCTTACTTCCCTGTGTTTTTGACATTAGGAAAGTTGTTTCTGTACTATTGCTTTCCTTACAAGTGGTATCAAAGCCTAGCCAGTTGTGTTGTCCTTGTGAGTGGGTTGGGATTTTTGTGTCAATCCTTTTCCAGTGGGAGTTTTGTAGAGTTCTAATAATTTAATTACAGATTAATATGGCGAGTACATCCGGAAGGGTGGAAATAGAGAAATTCAATGGTAGCAATTTTGAGCTGTGGAAACTCAAAATGGAAGATCTGTTAGTGTATCGTGATCTGTGGCTTGTTGTGTTTGGAACAATGCCTCAAGGCATGAAGCAAGAGGATTGGGATCTTGCAGATAGAAAGTCTAAGGGGCTGATAAGGCTTTGTTTGGCAGACTCTATTCTTCTGAACATTCATAAAGAAAAGACTACCTCTTCCTTATGGAAAATACTAGCATCCATTTAACAGGGCAAGTCCTTAGTGAACAAGTTGTTCTTGAGGAATAAGTTGTACTCTTTGAGAATGCAAGAGGGAGGATCTGTTGCTGATCACTTAAATGCTTTCAACATGCTGATTGCTCAGTTAACATCTGTTGGTGTGAAGATTGAAGATGAAGATCACTGCATGTTGCTGCTATGTTCTTTGCTAGATTCTTGGGATCATCTAGTGATGGCTATTGGGAGTACGACATCCACTTTCAAGATGGAAGATGTTGTTGCTTCTTTGTTGTCAGAAGAGATGAGAAGAAAATCTTCTGAGATTACAAAGGAGGCTCTGGCTGTCAGAGGCAGATCGAAGGGGAAAGGCAAGAAGAAGGACAAGAAATCCAGATCAAAATCAGAAGGGAGATCAAAGTCTCCTGGCAAGAAGTCCAAGGTGAAGTATTGGAATTGTGGGCAACCTGGTCATGTATGAAAGGATTGCAAGGAGGAGAAAAAGAAGAAGAAGAACTCTTCTGAAAATTATTCTTCTCAGAGTGATGCAGATGCCTTCATTGTAGCTTTGGCTACACGGGCATTAGATGATGTCTGGCTAATTGATTCTAGATCATCTTTCCACATGACATCTCATAGAGATTGGCTCATGAAGTATGAAGAATACAATGGTGGAAAGGTGTACTTAGCAAGTGATTCATCTTTGGAAATTGTTGGCCGTGGAAGAGTCAGAATTCAATTCCCTGATGGAAGAGTGAAGGGAATCAATGATGTGATGCATATACCAGGTCTGGCTTGAAATCTACTTTTTGTAAGTAAGCTGAATGATATTGGAGTGCAGGTCACATTCTCTGGAAACGGTTGTAAGATGACTAGAGGCACAATGGTGTTGGCTAAGGGTGCTCGAATTGGTACCTTGTACAAGCTAGATGCACTGGTTGTCCAATGCAATAGTGTCTTTGCAAAGTCACTAAAAGCTGCTCATGGAGAAAAGAAGGAAAACATTCCTGATGGTGTAAACTCCATGGAGGTTAAACTTCCAGCAGAGAAGACTATGCTTTGGCATCATAGGCTAGGCCACATTGGTGAGAAAGGTTTAAAAACCTTGAAAAATAAAAACCTGGTAGAAGGGCTTAAAGATTGTAACCTTGAGTTTGAATTTTGTGAACATTGCATATATGGTAAACAACACTATGTTTCATTTTATTCCTGTCCTCACAAATCTTCTGGTTTGCTTGATTATATTCATTTTGATGTTTTTGGTCCAGTGAATGTTCCTTCTCTGTTTAAATCAATATACTATGTGTCATTTATTGATGATTATTCAAGAAGAACATTTGTATATTTTCTAAGAAGTAAATCAGAAGTGTTCAGTCGGTTTAAGGAATTTAAAAACCTTGTTGAAAATAAGACTAGTAGGAAAATAAAATGCTTAAGGACTGACAATGGCAGTAAGTTTTGTTCAGATGAATTCAAAAGGTACTGTACAAATCATGGGATTAAAATACATAAGACTACACCTTATACTCCACAACAAAATGGAGTTACTGAAAGGTTCAACAAGACAGTAATGGAAAAATCATGAAGTATGCTAAGCAGTGCTGGTTTGGAGGAGAAGTTTTGGGCTGAAGTAGTCTCTATAGCATGTTACTTGGTAAATAGTTATCCTAACTCTGCTCTTGTTGAAAAGACACCTTCGGAAGCATGGTCTGGAAAGAAGCCCTCTTTGAGACATATTTGTGTCTTTGGCTGTGAGGCATATGCATATGTGCCTTTTGAAAAAAGATCCAAGTTGGAAAACAAAGTTGTAAAGTGTATTTTTATTGGCTATAGTGCTAGCATAAAAGTATATAAGCTTTGGAACCCTGAGACTGAGAAGGTTTTGTAAAGCAGAAGCATCATCTTTCGTGAGCTGAAAACTTCTACATTGGATCTGTAGTCAGAGAAGAAATCAGAAAATGAAAAGGATGTAGCAGGAATTCCTCCGACACCAGATAAAGAGGAATTGAAAAATCAAAATGTACCTGATACTGAGGAGAGCTCAAGTAGTTCTAAAGAAAATGAAGAACCACCTCAGCCTCAGCCTGTGAGGAGGTCAACTCGTGAAAGAAAGCAACCTGATAGGTGTGGGTTTTCTTTAATAGAGTCTACTTGTGCCTATGCTTTAATATCTAGCACTGATGAACCTAGGACTATGAAAGAGGCATTTAAAATGTCTGATTCAAATTCTTGGTTGGAATCCATAAATGAAGAAATGGCATCATTAGAAAAGAATGATACCTAGAGTTTGGTTCCATTGCCTAAAGGCAAAAAAGCTGTGAGCTGCAAATGGATATTCAAAAAGAAAATTGGTCTAGATGGCAGTGTAGAAAAATATAAAGCAAGGCTGGTTGCAAAAAGTTATTCCTAGGTAGAGGGAATTGATTATGGAGAAATTTTTTCTCTTATAGTTAAGCTGACATCTATTAGATTTCTTTAGTCACTTGCAGCAGCGTATGACTTAGAAATTGAATAGATGGATGTGAAAACAATGCTTCTTCATGGTGACCTTGAAGAAGAAATTTATATGTCCCAGCCGGAGCACTTTGTGGAAAAAGGTAAGGAAAGACTGGTTTGCAAGTTAAAGAAATCTCTATATGGGTTAAAACAGTCTCCTAGAATGTGGTACCAGAAATTTGACACTTTTGTTTTGTCATTGGGATTTGTAAGATCAAAATGTGATCATTGTGTATATTACAAAGCTGAAAGTGATCAAGTCCTTATTATTGCTCTCTATGTTGATGATATGATGTTCATAAGCAATAGTAAGCTAATGATTTCTGATCTTAAGTCTCAGTTGTCTGCAAAGTTCGAAATGAAAGATCTTGGTGCAGCAAGGTACATTCTGGGAATGGAAATAACCAGGGACAGGAAAAATAGAAAACTTTGGCTCAGTCAGAGTAAGTATATCATGACTGTTCTAGAGAGATTTTGTATGACTGAGTGCAAGCAGCTAGTTGTTCTAGTTACACAGGGAATGAAGCTATCTATTGAGGATTGTCCAAAATCTCCTACTGAGATGGAGGACATGACCAGTGTACCTTATGCTAGTGCAGTCGGCAGCCTTATGTATGCAATGGTCTGTATAAGGCCAGATATTGCCCAAGCAGTGGGAGTTCTTAGTCAGTTTATGGCTAATCCTAGAAGGACACATTGGGATGCTGTGAAAAGAGTGTTTAGATATTTGAAGGGTACTTCAGGCTATGCTCTGTGTTATCATGGGAACTTGGTTGAATCACAGAGGACTCTCAGTATTCTAGGTTATGTGGACTCTGATTGGGCAGGGGACATTGACAATAGAAGATTCACCAGTGGATATGTTTTCATGATGAATGGTGGTGTAGTGAGTTGGATGAGCAAGCGGCAAGTTGTATTCGCTTTGTCCACTACATAGGCAGAATACATGGCAGCTACACATGCCTGTAAAGAAGCAATTTGGTTAAAAAGTTTGTGTTTTAACATTGGTTTTGATGTAGGAAAAAATACTATTTACTATGACAATCAGAGTGCTATATGTTTGGCAAAGAATCCTACTTTCCATGCTAGGACGAAACATATAGATGTACAGTATCACTTTGTACAAGATATGGTGGAGGATGGAAAGGTCTCTCTGGAGAAAGTGGATACTCTAGAGAATTATGCAGATGCATTGACGAAGCCTATGAGCACAGACAAATACAGGTGGTGTGCCAGTTCGATGGGCCTCTTGGCCCATGCTTTTCAGTAGTTTGATTATGCTCTAGAGGTGTCAATAAGATCTTCGTCAAGTGGGAGCTTGTTGGAATATGTGCCTCAATTCTTACTAACATGTAACTCCTGTAGGGAAAAGTCGTTGTGACATTATTCATGTCTGGCCGACTAACTATTCTGAATCTTGTTGAAATGTCCATGTCGCCAAGACAGAGGTGATGTCTTGCTGAATGAAGTCCATTGCTATAACATAGAGCATTCGTTGTGACCTTTTGTCGTTTGGAGACCTCTGGCCGACAGTATGCTCCTATCGGGTGTTAATGCAGATGTCGGAGTAGCTTAAGCACTCAGGGAGAAGTCCCAACAATTGGAGAATGTCTCACCGATAGCATATGGCTATCGAGGTAACTCAAGGGCATCGAGAAGATCTCTCAGCGACAAATGAAAGGTCACGCCGATGGGAGTTATCACTTGGTGCCTTCACGGTGACAAAATACTTCGGTATGAAGTCTTGGCGAAGGGCGCCTGGTCTCGCTGACAGGGATGCAACTGAAGTCATTGGTGTAGCTCTCGGCGCCTGGTGAAACGTCTTAGCGAAGTCAAATGTCTTGCCGACTCTGTAAGACATGGGTGCTCAGTATGTGGTCTTGGCGGGTGACTTAAGACCTTGGTATAAGGTCTTGGCAAAGATGATAAGTCTCACCGACTCTCCGATGCTTCGGTGTGACATGTTCGGCCAGTGTAAGGTCTTAGCGAAAGACTTAAGTCTTGCCGACTCGGTAAGACTTGGATGAACTCGGTATAAAGTCCTGGCGAAAGACAAATGTCTTGCCGACTATCAGATGCTTTGGTGAAACTATGGGGAGACCCGGCGAAACATCTTGGCGAATGGAAAGTCTTGTCGATAGCAAAGTGGAAGTCGTTGTGACCTTGTGAGCATCGGTATGAGTCTAGCCGATAAGAAATCTCTTGCCGATAGAAACACAATGGATGTCGATGGATTTAGTTTGACTCATGGCGTTCGGTATATCATCTTGCAGACTGTGAACCTATGCCGATAGCGATATGAACACCTTTGTGGCATCGGGGAGACACTGTTAGTGTCTCACCGATATGCCAACAAAGTTGATCACCCTTGACCAGTTTGACCATCCTATGTGGAGCCTCGTGGACCAATTAGAGGAAGCAATTTCAAATGGGTGGCAGTTAGATTTTTGCAACTATTGCAATGTTGGAGCTTAACAGCATGCAAGGAAAAATCAACGCTCGAGAGGAAACTTTCTATGATGGGGAAATGGCGGATAAGGATGAACAGAGGACAGAAATTAGAATGTGTTAAGTTTTAAGAAAAAGCATTCTGAGTTAGAAAAAGAATCAGTTTTTTTTTATTGAGAGCTTTTTTCTATAAGAGGAAGAACAGTGAATGAAGCTACTGTGAACTGATACCAGAGAGTTGTATCTCTGATTGTATGTAATTGTTGTTACTATAATACAAAGAGATTCAGCTTGGTGTGGTGGGTTTTTTCCCAAAAGGGTTTCCCACGTAAATCTGTTGTTCATTGTCTTTGAGTATATTCTTTGTTTCTGCAAATCTTTCATGTGTGTCTTAATTGGATTGTAATTAGAAAAATTAAAAGTATTGTTTGCTTACTTCCCTGTGGTTTTGACGTTAGGAAATTTGTTTCCGTATCGTTGTTTTCCTTACAGTTTCTTTGTCTAGTATGAAGTATCATCTATGCATAAAAAATCCTCAAGAGGTACTAATATGTATGCTTAAAATGATGAATTTTCTATAATACCCCATATTGTCCTAGAAATGTTTGAACTTTTCAAGAAATATCTTACAACTCCAACTTTAAAATAACACACTTTTTTAATCTTCTAGAACTTCCTCATTGCAAATGATTTGACCCAAAAAATACCAAAGGGCACAATAAAGGAACACTTTCAAATTGAGAGATGTCATTTATGAGATTATTCATACACAAGGCACAAGGATTCAATATCATTAGACACCACCAAATTATAATGTTGGAAATTTCCCACTTTCCAATCTTTGCCTTATGTTTTTACACTCAATTTAGTATTCACACCCTAATGTATAGTTGTACTCTATAGATGTAAATTTGTAAGTAGAAAAATATATAGAATGATATAAATCCCCTTCTCCTAGTTTTGCAAGTAATACACCAATGATAGTCCCAAATGTATCAAAATGAACATAGAATAGGGTGTTCAAGATCTTAAAAATTACAAGATAGATGTGGAGGCCAACTTTTGCTTCAAAGTTTGAAATGCCTACCAATGTTGCCTTTTTCTAGTGAGCAGTATCATCTTTGCACAACAAACCTTTAAGAGGTGCTAATATGCATGAATAACATTATGAATTTTCTATAATACGCCATATGTCCTAGAAATGCATGAACTTTTCAAGAATTCTCTTACACCAACTTCAAAATAACACAATTATTTAATCCATTAGCACTTCCTCATTGCAAATTATTTGGACCAAAAACTACGAAAGGGTACCATAAATGAACACTTTCAAATTGAGAGAAGTACGAAATTGTTGAGATTATTCTAAAACAAGGCACAAGGATTCAATATGACCAAACAACACACCATTACAATGTTGGAAAGTGCCCACTTTCGAATCTCTGCCTTTTTGCACTCAATTCAGTATTCACTCCCTTAGGTGTACTATAAGAATCATTTTCCATTTTTTTAGCCTTTCCCTAATAAAAGGTTGATTTACAACCATATTTGACCCTTTTCCAAAGCCTAAAACCTACTCTAGAAATTTTAGATCAAAATTCAAAAAAGATGTTTACAAACAAAAACTATGGTGTTTGGGTAAATTCTAAAAAATTTAAACAAGGCTTCTAACCTAAACCTAGACCCTTCCCAATATATTTTACAATGATCATGTAAACCTTAATGTAAGATAAAGCTATAATAATTCATTTTAAAATGGATATCACAATATACAATATCATAAGTTCTATACTCATGCCAAATTTTATTCTCTACACAAGGGTAGCAGGTTCATAAGCCATTACTAAAGAAATTTAAAAAAGATCCTTGTTGCACCTCCTCTAAGTTTCCCATTATCACGTCCTTCATCTCCTTAGTGTATTCTTCTTATTTCATTTGTTTTTCCATCCATCACTATCCCTAATTCATTTCAATGGCCTCCTAGGATTTCCATCCTCCTACATATTTATTGATTTGCTATGCATACAAGCAATTCAAATTATTGACTATATAAATTGATTAAATTTTAATTCACACTATAAAAATCATAAGCTAGTCAAATTTAATCTACCAAAAATACAATTACACATCATGAAAGCTCTACATGTAGTATTTTCATTTGTGAAACGCTCACTTTGGAAGGAAAAGCCCAAGTTGATAGGTGCAACAATAGTCCTATTAGATTTTTAATAATGTGCAAATACAAAGAGTAGGTAGAATGTTTATATTTTCATGTTCTCCCTATTCTACTGGTAGGTTAAATTGTTCATCCAATGTCCACAAATTCTAGAGTTGCCTATGTCTCTAATCTATCCAACAACTACTTATTATTTTTTTCTTCCTCTATATATATTTTCAAGCTTTATTCCTACGCACTGAAGTAGCTTGGAAATGTCCTAAATCTCAAGAGTTTGATCTTCTCTTTACCCTTCTATTTTTTGACTTAGCATCACAAAACTACCACTTATTAGGTGAAGTCACCCATTGTCATTTACAAACCATTTATTCAATTACATTTTAATCTCTTTCGATTTCATTACCACCTCATGTTCACAAGACCACCTCAACATAAATGTTTTTTATTGAAAGAAAAAAATTGCACCTTTCTTTCTTAAAATGTGTAATTGAATTAGATCATATAAAATACTTTTATAAAGGTGAAAAAAAGTATCCTAATCTAATTTATTCAAATAACATGTGAGCTGGGATTGATAAAAGATGAGATTATTGAAGAAACCTAGGAATTGGGAACAAAAAAAGACTAAGCTAGGAGAGAGAAAACTTGAAATGAGTAACAACATAACTTGTGCATTGATGGAGTGAACTTTTGAAAAGAGATAGGGCTTAGGAAAAATTTGTGTAACTAATGATTTGCTCTAGGGGGTGCAAATGTAACTTAGAGGAGGCAATTTTTGTTTTTAAGTCAATCTTTATCTAATCAAGTTTGAGAGGAAGTGTATATAGAGGACTATCTATTCTTGTAGATTCCTTGTTCAAAGCTTGCAAAAAGAGAGATTAAATAAATAAATAAGAGGTTAAATTACTAAAAATACAATAAGAGTTGCAACAATAATTTGACTTTAAAACATAGAAGATGATAGTAAAATAGGAAGGTGTAAAAATAAATGATTAAAATGATAAGAGGAAGTTTCTAAGAAAAGATGAGGCTCTCATGGGTTGTCCCTTGCAAAAGGAGGGGAGCTATCCATTGAAAGGGGCATAGGTGGGAGATGACTTTAGTGGCATACCCAATTTCCCTAACCTCACACTCACTACAAATTAGGATTGGCTATCTCAATTTTATGGAAACAAAGTGGAGTTAGGTAACATGCATCTTCAATTGTGAAATTAACGTCTAATTATGAAGTGGAACATGAAGATGTATTGTTGAAGTTATTTGTTCACTCATTAAAAGAGGATGCGTGAAAATGGTAGACTAGTTTTCCTAATCATTCGATTTTATTGTGAAATGATTTTGTATATTTTTTTCTTAAATAATTTGGAGATGAGATAGACATGAATATAATACTTCAAGAGTTCACAAATATTCAAAAGAGAAATGATGCATTTGGTTTTGAATTTCATACTAAATTTATAACGGACATGAAGAAGATTCAAGAACATATAGAGATTGATAAATTAACATTTTGCTTTTTACCCTTAAGTTTAACTATTAACTTTTTAAGAATTGAAGCTTGTACATTTAAGAGCTTTGTGAAGTTTCAAACATTGAATGCTTTTTGCCAAGGGTACGAATATTGTTGAGCTTGTACATTCAAATGTTCAACCTGATAGCTTGGCTTTAGAAATTTGTGATGTTGAAAGTCACATGACAAGCTGTAATGAATTGTCAGTCTAAAACAAGAAATGTGAAGTGTCTATTGAATATTAGGCAACTTGCAATAAATGGATGCTTTAGTGACATGTTCGAAACAACTTGTGTTTACGAATGAGAATAGAATTGCGAGAGGGGAAGATGAATATATTGTTGGGGCTAAATCTGGAATGTCTGTGGACACACCCCATTATAGCAATGATGCTAATTGGAATGAAATATATCTGACATTTGTTCTTTGATTGACACTTTTTAGTTGGCAACTTCTGCGGTGAATATAACTAATGAAGAGCTGAGCTACACAAAAAGAAATGAGAAGATGAGAAAGTACCCTATGATATTAATGCAAATTCTCATGCTTGAGTCATGATATGTACAAATTCACCGATTGTACTAGCTTGCATGATTGTGAAATTTTGTATAAAAAGTGTTATAGGTAGCTTGTGCCTGAACGGATAATTTGTACAAAATTGTCTGACCTATGGAGACTTTGAACACTCTTATTGATAATGATCTGAGCTACACCATGGCGACATATGATAATAATTCATTCTGTTTGATACAAGCTTTAAAATAGAGCTTTCTAATGTTAAACTAATTAATTTAAGTATTAATATGTATGATTGCAAAACCAAATTTTGTAGAGGTAGGGGAGAGGGGTTAGGAGTCATGTGGGTTAACTCTGTGAGCATTTAGCAGTTGCATGGAAAATTACACGACTTGGACCATTTCTTTCAAAAATGTGATTGGTCTCTTATCTATTAACAACTAAGGTTTGGAGGTGTGACTCATCACGCAACTTGCCACATCAGCACATCTAATGAGAAGTGTCCAAAAATTGACTTTTTAAAGGTTCGGCTAAAATTTAATCATGATATATCATTTTTGTTAGTAGAATATCATATTTTTATTTAAAATATAAATTATATTGCACAATCTATAACATTGTTGAGGCAAGCATTGCTTTGATATTATTAGCTTCGCCATTTAAACATAAGGTCTTAGATTGGTATTGATCCTTAAATCCCATCTCAATTGGTGATTGGGAAAAACTAGGCCAAGCTATGATCAATAAATTCAAACAAATGGGAAATACTATGCCCCTAATTGAACAACTTTGTACTATAAAAAGTTCTCCTAGGGAGATACTTAATGACTTTAGTAACCAATTTTAGAAGGCTTCCAAAGGAGGTTTGACCCTTATTAGATGTGGTTTATTTATTATATAAAATAAATAGACTTTGATAAGTATCCTTAACAAGGTCAAAGTCTAACATGTGTTGTATAATAAAGAACTATTGTGTGTGACATTTAATATTGCCATGAGAGATAGTGTGGTGTTGATGACAAAATATATCACCTTGTTGTCGCCTCTTACCCTTATCTTGAACTATTTGGCATGACTAACATATCAAGCATATCATATTGGAAAGATGTTCAATGATAACATAGTTTAGGGACATCTAGGCAAATTAAAAGTTTGATAGTTAGAACTTACATCATTAGATAGATAATAAAACATGGCACAATTAAATTAGAAACAATTGGTGCTAAACTATTATTAAAAATGATCAACAGTAGTCAACTCAAGTCATATTATGATCAACTACATTGTACATAATTTTATTTCATTATTGCTAGTAAGGTCATTATAGCCATTAGACTATATTAGGATTTTGTTTGGACACTTTAATTTTTACAAATGTTATCATTCTTTTAGCACTAAACTTTTTTGAAATATGGATGAACAAATAGATTTGTACATGTACATATGTGTGTATCTTGTGTCGAATACTAATTAAGCATAAGAATTATGTAAGTGTCAAATTAATTATGTAACCAATCATCACAAAAAAGAGTATTACATTGCACAAACAAGGTCATTGGGTTTGGGCGAGGCTTAAGGGTGTGCATGTGAGATCTAAATATGATATGATATAAGTTGGGATGTGTTGGAGATGTACATGCAAAAAATAGTCAAGACCGGTCCATCCCATTGTGTAGCTATTTGAATACCAATTAAGTAAAAGCGATTGTTATTCGTTCAATCTATGAAAATGGAAATCACTTGTCTATGGTGAGAACCATCTCTAATGAGCATTGTCAAGTAACATGATAGATGCATTAGTTACACAAGGCAAGTTGAGTAAAATGAAGTACATGTAGGCATTCATATGTGGAGCATGAGGGACTATGCTCAACATTCAAACCAAAAGAAATAGAAAGTGCAAGTATAGGGCACACAAGAGGTTTATTTGATTGTGTACAAGATGCACAAGTAAATGAGAAATAAAAATAAGGGCATGGCAAAATTCTATGATGGAAGATGAATTAGATGCATTGGGATGATCATTGCATGGCAACTCAACAAGATTTGATGACTGGTATGGAAATAGGTGAATCATTAATTAGCAAAGTGAATGTTAGAATACAACTTGTAGAGAAATGACTAAAAGTTGATAAAAGGGTGCATCAAAACAATATGATGGGATGTCAAATATGCCATAAAACTTGTGCAAAATGGAGTGTCATTTTTTATGGATCTCATTATGATATGCCCTTAAATGTTGATGAGCTTATATTAATTGTCATGAGTTGTTACAATTCATACAAGGGAGTGATTTTCCTTCATAAATTCATAAAAAAAAATCTAGTTTAACCTAGGAATGAAACCCTATGTTTAAGCTTGTTACACTTTTAAGGACTAGTAAATTTCAAAAGATTAAGTGTAAACAATAATGGTGACTCATAAACCCACCACATGGCAAATCAGAGCAACAAGATGGTTAAGATAACATAAAGAAAGATCAACAAGTCCAAATAGTGCACGAGGTGTTATGTTAGCACCATCAATTATGAAATTAATGATAAGTTTTAATTCTAACCAATGACGATGGATGGAAAGTCTAAGGCAACACCACAATTAAAATCACTAAACAAAACCATATACAAGAAGTGAAGTTGTGGAAGATGTATAGAATGGAGATGGCACTATAATACACAAATGGAATGTGCATGGAAAATACCTAATCCCTGCTAGAATTTTGAAATTACATGAATTATCGTAAAAACCCTAGCTCAATTCTTGGTGTCTTTTACAATAGTATCGTGTATTTGCAAGATGACAAATAAATCCCCATAAACCACAAGACCATAAATGAGTCCACCTCTTTGTCATGCAACAAAATGAAAGAGATCTAGTCATTTTTGGAGTTTTGGAGAAAACAATGCAAACCACCACCAATGGGGGACAAAGTCATTGTTTTGTAGGTAACCACTGAGACACGAGCAATTTAGTGGTAGAGGACATGCCCAAACCATGAATTAGAGTGGCATTTTCTTGTATTGCGTTCAAGTTTTCATAAGGCCTACGAAGACTAGATTGCAATTGGACTCACATGTTGGATACCAAGTTAGTGTGAACAAAGTCTAGCATGAGTATTGAACCTACTTAGCCAATGAGATGATTGAGAATGCATGATTACCTTGGGATGAAGATGTCAGTAGAGCCAACTCTCCAAAGTTATGCAATGTCAGTGGAAGCAAATAGTTTGCTTTACGTGGTTACAATAGAAGATGCTGAGGCATAGAGGCAACATACGCTCACTAAAGCTTACGTGCCTATCATATGTACACCCCACTTTTCCTTCTACCATTGCACACAATGTAACCTACCAAAATATATGGTGATGACACAAAAAAATGCTCCACCAGATGTTAACCAAGAAGAACATATAATAGAAGAAGCACCTACATTGATTCATGTGGGTAAGGGAAAACATGTAACCACCACAACAATCACCAAAATTTGTTACATCTTTCGTAAGTAAAAGCTGAGGCTACAAAGGCCACCCTAAAATGCCTCTGACAAAAGCACATAAGGAAGTTCCCATGAAGGAAATTGAGGCATTTAAATCCACCAAGGGTGAGGCATCAACATCACAAGTCAATCCAGAGAAGTGTAGCAGTGTACGGGCACAATCACCCATTGATCGAGTGATTCGGGAATTGCATCCATCAAGATATTCAATTTGTTTATGCTAAGCCCTCTGCATCCATTCAAACTAACATAGACAACTCTTAGAATCTTGTTTTGATTCCTGAGCAGATGTCTGATGGTGATTTAGCATTGTTACATCGGTTGCTAGGTAAAAGTCTACCTGGCTATGCAGTCAACTCGGCAGTACCAAGGCACAAGCAAAGCAAGCCACAAAAGATGTATGCAAATTGAAAGAGGAGTTGACCAAGATAAGGAAGAGCACGAGATCACTCTGGACATGCCAAACCTCCTAAGTACCATATTGCAAAGAAGATTGTGCACTTAATAGCACATGTGTACCATTAAGGATAGTGCATGCTTGCAAAAGATACAATGTAAGATCGTCATGGTTCACCCAAATGTCCTAAATGAGAGGATGATTGCCCAATGGGTTCAAAGGCTTATGACAAGGAGGACCAAAATGGCAGATTCGAAGCTTGATTAATCCATTGCTAATTTGCACCAAGATCTAGAGGTGTGCCTAAAGAAAATGGATTTAGATGATCAACAAGAAGTTAAGAGGAGGGACCCAATAAAGCTACAAAGAAAAAGTTGCAAAAGTAGAGGCTAAGGTTGTTTAGGACTTAAGTAGGAGAAAAGGCTAAATTTGAAATGCTTAAGGTCGATAAAGAAGTATTAGCGCTAATTAATCAATAGTCTAAGTTATTTTCTCAAAAATTTGTAATTATACAAATTTCAACACAAAAATAGATTTCCAAAGACTTAATATACATTTTTTCTCTTCTACAACATTATACTAATTTTTCAAATCCTATCATCTTTTATCCATCTCAATGAAAGAACCACAAATAACAATCCAAATTTTGATATAAAACTAGTAAAGATATCTTATATACATCTTAAAAATACCAAAAAAATATCAATCTTAATTATTTTATTTTACTTTAAAACTGATTTAAGAATTATTTTATTTTATTTAAATTATTTACTTTACTTTTTAATTTAACTATTTTATTTATAATTATTTTTATTTACTTAAAGTTATTTTATTTATATTGTTTACTTTATTTTATTTTTATTTAAAGAATTATTTTAATTTGCTTAAAAGTTAGTTTACTTACTAAAGAATCATTTTATTTTATTTTACTTGAAAAATATTTTATAATTTTTTTAATTTATGTCCACTGTTCAATAATTTTGTTTGTCATTACATCACTCCTTTGCACTCCTTGCTACTTTGCTATCACTGTAATTGTATCTTTCAGGCTAAAAATTATTATCATATCACCACTTACAAATTGAATATATATATATATATACATTTAAATCCCACTCTAACTCGTTTAGGTACAAACCTGTAAATTGTCCAGTACACCAGATCGCATTCCTCTGAGTGAACAAGGGTTGCAGGGCAGCTAGGGTCCCTACCCCAGTATTACACTGTCGGTTTGCAAGAAATAGTCTTCGTGATTGGCCTTCGTGATTTGAAGTTTAGAAATATGTTATTTTCTTTGCCTGAAGAGGAAGAAAAACATGCATATTGCTAGCAAACTGAAAGTCGAAGCAGATTCTCTTGGCAAAGGAGGGGTCAATCGTGCCAAAGCTAATTGTCTAGAAGTGTTCATTATGCTGATGCACAAGGTTTGGACTGTAAGTAAATACAACATACTTATTTGCAGGTCTTTGTGCCGATTAAGCTAGGAGCTGCCCAAAGATGTTCAACCTGCAAAAAATGATCAACCAATATGTGGCGATCCAAACACGACTGTTCAGTCAACTTCGAGGACTTCCTCCATCGACAGCATTAGCTTTTCGTTGTGCCACCGGCTGCACCAGAAACAACTCCCTATCCAACTTTCATATCAGGTCTGAAACATGATGTAAGCAAAATTTCAACCTAACTCCAGTTTAGATTATCAAGCCATAGAATGTCCATAACGAGAGAAGTCATATACTCAATGCATGCTAGATATACATAATTACACGAATAGAAGCTCTGTAACAAGGGAACCATGTACAATTATCATCTCACTACATTTGACACATTAAATACCCCTTCCTGAATTTTATTATATATTTTTGGAGCAGTTATAAATGCCTCTGAAAATTAAGCAAATGAGCTTTTGTAAAACCTAGAAATCATTTCACATGAACCAATCTAAATCCAAAAACTCAATACCTTCTCTACAGTTTGAGCAGGTTTTTTTCTGAAGCCTCCATACAGATGAAACCGTTTTCTTTTACAAACTTTCCACACTCCTCTGTGCTCACAGTTCTCTAGTGAGCCAGGTGAGATTATTGCGTCATGTTTGCATTTCGGTGTTGGTGGGCATCCTCTAGCCAGCTTGCGTGGTAATTAAAACATTATCTCCTGGATACAATAGTTAAGATTAAAATTAACAAGATAAAGCCAGACATTTAAGTTGTGCGAAAAATGCACATAATACAATAGGTTGTCTACATATACAAATCTATGGTCTCCTAAATATATTTTAAAATTATATATACGTATTTAATCATTGGTAAATGACTTAGATTTAAATCGAAAAAAATTGTATTTATATCATTACATTTTAGATACATCTTTTAATATAATATACCATATTAATTCAAAAAACCAAAAAATCTGCTACAAAACCATGCATTGCAGGCAATGCACTAGCAATGCAAGAGAAGCCATAAAAAGCTTGCCCCAGAAGATCTATGACTAAGAAAGTGAACCGACCCTTTCATCCTAATTACATACGACAGCGTATCTTCTTTGGAGGCCTCCAATGAATTGCCTCCATTAGGCTCACATCCTCCAAAAAGCGTGCAACTTACAGCAGATGAAAGTGCCTCTTTCTGACAACTGATATTCTTTCATCAACTACAGTTGGCTATGGCGCCTACTTATTGCAAGATTATTGCAAATAAAAAGCGAGTCTAGCAACTAGTAAATCCATTATCACTTAAATTTCCAAAATTTCCTATAAGGATGGATAATACAAAAACTTCAAAGCACATCTCAAATTTCTTTGATCAGTACATTCTAAAACAAGCAAACAAGAGATGCGGATATGCGTGCAACTCAGATACCTGCTTCCAATATTGTCGCAAAGCTCAAGCACTTGCTTCTACCTTTGCAACAAGATCTTCCAAATTATCTATTATATCAAGAAATGCGGATGTGCATGCACCTCACACAAACATATAAGGTGCGACATACATCTGTAGATGCTGCCTTGTTTTTTACCTCTTTCTTCCATGAATTTACCTTGAAACATTTTTTAAAATGTTAGAATTTGAATCATCACAAAATCATTTCAAATTAATAACCATTATAGTATAGATACATCTATCTAAAAGTTTTTGAATTGAATCTGTCTTATTTACTTAAAAGTTATTTTCTATTATTTTAAAATTATTAATTTATTATATAGACAAATTCTGTCATTTATTTTGAAAATATTATATATAGACATAAATTTTATCATTTATTTTGAAAATATTATATGTATTATTAAATTTAATATTTTGACATGTAAATAGTTATCAAACTTAAAATAAAATACAAAGAATTTTTGTTAATGCATTCATATAATTACACTCCACCCCTTATTATCATCATAAAATGCCTATCAACATTAACTAAAAAAGATATTTTTTATTTACACAGATTTCAATAGAAATGATGATTGCTAATGTCTGCCAAAACAGAGGATGTTCTTTTAACAGATTTTGTTTTGTAGCATCTCAATCTAGTAAAAGGTCTGCCTATTTAAGAAAGCCTCCAACTCTTATGTGTTTCTAGTGCTATCAAATTTAGTTCCACAACCGTTTAGGCATGCCATATAACATTTGCACAACTTCCAAGTGGGCTGAAACTCTTCACAAAATGCAACAATGTAATGATAAGCCATGAGAGCTCTGCGTAAAGTACATGATATTCTCAATTAAATATAACTTGTATGTAGCTTAGTAAACAAATGAGACATGTTTTCCGAAAACGATCGAATTGATAATTCATTGAAATTTTACGAGAGCTTATATTGCCTCAACCTCAAGTCAGATGTGGCAAGTTTGTTGACTTGTAAACATTAAATCTGTATGTCTGCAACTCCACAATCAAAATGTTGCGCTACAATATTACGAGAGCTTATATTGCCTCATCCTCAAGTCAGATGTGGCAAGTTTTGTTGACTTATAAGCTTTAAATTGGATGTCCCAAGTTTAACATGTTTGCTGTATGCCTGCAAAATGTTGCACTACTATATACTTTTGCTATATTGCCTCAACCTCAAGTAAGATGTGGCAAGTTTTGTTTACTTTGAACTTCAGGCCAGATGCCCCAAGTTTTGCATGTTTGCTGTACGCCTGCAACTCCACAATCAAAATGTTGCACTACAATCCCTGGGAAACAAGAAACCAAGTGCACAAGCGATATAACAGTATATTATAGAAGGGTAAATTTCCTCAAAAAGGCCACTTGCTTATTTTTCAGATTCAAAAACAAATTTGCAATCAAGTGCAAAGTGTGTCCGTTAATTTAACCATCAAATTGCTCAATGGCCTTTCTAAAAGAAAAATCATCAAAAGGGTGCCAGCAATCCCAAAACAAGCAACTTCCCTATAAAAGTTATCCAATTTCCAATGCAAAAAACATACTGCAATTAGAATGTAATATGCCTGCAACAGCACCATAGCAGAAGACCAGTACTTATACAAATTGGAAGCCTCTGTATTGTGCTGGTGGACATATCAACCATCCTGTATGAATTGACTACTCAAAGTCACTATCGGATATAACTACCAGCGGACTTGAAGGGGATGCCGATTGTAAGCTGTTTTTTGTGGGTGTTTCCGGAACGGCAGCAGACCCTGTACCTATATTGTTAGAAGAACCCCTTTGTCGTGTTCGATGAACTTTAGGTGCAGGTGAAGGCACTTCTCTTCTTCTCTTCCTAGAATTCTTTTCTTTTGTTTCACCAGTGCATTTGTTCTGTTGCCTTACTGGTGATGATTCCACAGTCTCAACGGTTTCCTTTTCAGTGCAATCCTCCTTTGACACTTTGGCATCTATGCCCTTCACACATGGCTCTGTTATTGCAGCATTTCCCTTCCTCTCATTTGCCTTCAAAACTTCAATGTCAGTTTCCTCCAGGAAAGTGCTATGAAGAGAAGCATCATTACCCTTATGCTTGGAAGCTGGTGAATTTGAAACCACACGATTGGCCCTCGTCTCTTGCCGTTGTAATGTTTTCAAAAGAGCTTCAAGCTCCTTCACATCACCTTCTTGGTCAGCCTGTAGATATAAATAGTAACCATACACACAAAAACAATTTCAGTAAACTCTAGCTGGCCATGGTTAAGGACTATAACACTCAAAACCATATAAAATCTTACCAGCATACTCCGCAATAGCTCTTCTGAGTAGCGAGAATACTTGTAATGAAGTTCCCTGATGGCTTTTTCTTTCTCTGGATCTAAAGGCCTCTTACCAGAATCTGCATGGACCTTCTTATCAGAAGCACCTTTTCCTTGAACCTCAATACTTCCTTCATCTGTAACCTTGGAGGATTCAGATTTGTCAGCTGGTGTAAGTTTAGGTCCCTTAGAATCTTCCATCGGCTGCACTACATTGTTTTCTGTTTCCATGTCTTCATTTTCAGCACCCTCACACTGAACTCCATCTTCTTTCCCATCACCATCACTTTCAGAGCCATCTTCACCTTTATGTTTGAGAGACCGTATCACATCCTCCATTTGTCTATTCACCTGGAACATTCACCCTTATTTTATAAGTATGAAATGGGCAATCTATCTCATATTGTTTGACAGTGTACTGGCAAGGATTAATGTCAAGGTATAAGTTTTCCCCAGGCCTGCCTTGGCTGTGTTAAGTAACTAACTAGCCAGCTCTAAAGCTACCATGTATTGGCATATATAAACTATTCGATATGTAGAGAATTTTAATGCACACATCTTCAGTAACTACTGTAGACACAATGTAGAAAAAGAAAATATTACCTGTGGATTTACGAGAAAATCATTAATGTCTCCCTGGCAAGATGGACACTTCTTGACTATCTTCTGTGCTCTCAAGGAGCGACCACTAACAGTAGTACGCTCTCGCACATCTTGCTGCCCAGCAAACAAACCTTCTATACAGGACTTACAAAAATTATGCCCACATGGTGTCGATATTGGAAGAGTCAAAACATTCTTGCAAAGACTGCAGCTAAACTCTGCATCCCAACACACCAATTATTATATATTTCAATGAATAATTATTGTAAGACTAAAAGAAAGCTCCGAAGCCAACATGCATGCATCTGTAGTATATTTACAAAACCAACAAGGGGCCACTCGGCTTTTCCCCAAGGTAATCATGTAACAAGCTTGGATCATAAAAAGGTCTAAGCAAGAAAAAACCTTTAAGCAACCTCTGTTGTATTGTTAGGAATTGCCTTGGTCTATCCTTACTCCTACTTCCATCAGAGTTGAATCTTTTATTTGAAGAACCAAGTTTTCTACTTGCAGGAGGGTCTCTTATCCATCCCCATCGTTCGTCCTGAATTTAAAAAACAAACATCATATAAAAAATCTCACTATGTGTTGACCTTTCCGGTTAAAGAAAAATTAAAATACGATTGAAAGAGAAATGAAAAAAAGATAGATAAAATGCTACGAGTTTGTGAAGATAACCTTCCAATCCCAAGCTGGCTCTCTCTTTCTGTCAGTGATATCCGATGCGTTCTTAAGCTCATCTATTTTCGGTAAGGGGCGAGGTCGATCCCCATGTTCATCACTATAAGGGAAACAAGCAAATACAATCAGAAAGCAAACACAAATTTAATATGAACACCTAGTTAAATATTTATTCTGACACATACAGGAGAAAATAGCATCAAACCTGGTCCATGGAGCAGGCTCATTGTCACAGCGAACAAACAAGTACCGACAAACCTTAAACCCCTGCAAAAGAATTTCAAATACATATATATGATCTACTCAAACATAAGAATGCAACTGTTACTGCGCAAACCTAGAAACCATTTGTGAAACTAGCAAAATATGAGAAGCACGTAACTTCACACAACCAATTCTCCAGATGGATCAAAAAATAAGATCATTGTTATACCACATTTTGAACACAAACCAAAATAACTTCCACATGATCAGCATCAAGGCTATAAATCCCAACAAAGAACCATGTCATATTTGAAACCAACTACTAAATCAAACACCTGGCAATGATTTCCATTCGGAAACAAATGACTACCTGAATTCCTTTCTTACGCCAGCATTTTTCGATCCTATATATACCATCATAACGAACACCATTTTCTGGCGCATAAGATGAACGTTTTTCCTTGTGAGACCTGAAGCCAAATGACAAATAACATTCTTTTTGCTCACGTTGTAGTGACAAATAACTTAAAATATAAATGGCAGAAAACCACAGTTTTAAAAAATAACAAGAAGCGTACCTGACAACACGAACTGGATAACCCATCTTACAACTAACCCGCAATGCTTCATTATATTTGTCAAATGTTTGATCAAAGGATTGATCCTTATTTGTTCGCTTGTTCCCACTAAGATCTCTTCCACCACTGTTAAAAACAAATCCAATGGCATAGAGTGTTACTGAAAACAGCAAAGGCAATGCAAATTTTGTTTTGCAGTTTTGAAAAGAGATAAAGCAAAAAACTACTTGATTCAAGATTATTCAAATTATGCATAAGCAAAAAAAGCTGATCAGCCATGTCAAAAAAGGCTACAGTCAAATACCTCCCAGTATAAAGGAACCATTCACCATGATCCTCATCATCTTCATAACCGCCAGATAGAGCCACAGACTGGGCCCCATAGTCAGCTTGCCCAGAAATACCAGCAACATGAGGAAGATGAACTCCCCACTGCCTGCATTCCATTCTGTCTCCCCAACACTCTCCAACAAGAACACCTTGATTTCGTTCTGGATCATTCTCTGCAAGAATTGGTCCAAAGTGATCTGGTGGAACAGTAACAAAAATCCGCCCACTAGCTGCATTTGCTATGCCTGTTTTCTTTGCACGCTCTGTTGTAAAGGCCTTATCAGGCTTATTTTGATTTTCAATAGTGGCATAAACCTTGGGGATTCGTGAAGAGTCTCCTGCATTAGCTGCAGCAGCTTTTGCCATACGAATAGCCATTACAAGGGTTGAATTGATTCTGGGCTGAGAGTACATCTTAGGAGGAATGGTAGATCTGCATTTTGCACAGTTTTTCTTTCCTTGTGCCATCCACTTCTGGAAACACTTCAAGCAGAAGTTGTGACCACAAGGTGTCTGGAAAACAAAATAGATGATTTATCAATATGTGCTCTTCCTATACAAGGTATTTTACTTTATATGTTAAAAAATCAAAGTCGAAAAGGAACAGAGTAGCTAGTTAATAATAATAACGAAAAGAAGAGAAAAAACTAAGACAAGACGAAAAGACGGCATGGAAGAAACAACAATACATGTAGCTCAAGCATCAAAATGTTATAACTTTGGAGACGTGAATTCAAGCATCATAATATTTGTTTATGAAAAGAAACAAAAAAACATGCAGCTCAAAAATATAAGCGATTGCAAGAATACACTCAGCTAAAGCCTAAAATGTTATAACTTTGGACAATAATTATCATTGCTTCCTGTTAGAAGGTGTGCTTATACTATGCTGGGCACGACTCAAACTTCGATATTTAGCTGTTAAGCTTCTGTGTTGTGTAAGATTTGACATTCTACGTAAATTTGTTAATTATGTAAATTTTATCTTCCTAAATAATTTGTGTACAAAATCAAAACACTTTTCAAAATTGTATATAGGTTAATGATGCAATGCTGTTTCATGAAGGGGTTTATGGAACTATTTTCATGAAGCAGGAAGTCTCAAGATTATTTTCTACAGAATAAATTAAAGTTTTTTCTGGGAAAATAGGAACCTCTATTTATGTGAAATAAATTTCTATCAATTTAATCTACTATATTTAGATTCTGAAGGCTAAAAAATTGTTGTTAAAAAACTAATAGAACCAACAACTTCTATGAATATTGGAGCTTAAATTTTTGAACTTTCCTTTAAAAAGCTGCTGCAACCCAATAATTGACAGTAACATCAGTCTTCCTTAAAATCCCTCCCCAAAAGAATTATTGAAATTGAATGTGAAGTTTGAACGCATACCAGGTAGATTTGTCTGATAAACAGCTGCAACACCTAGGATCTAAATCAAGTGGAAGTTAAATTTGTGTAGTCTAGATCTCTAAGGCAAATTTCAAAATGTTGCCTACATAAAAATAAATAAAAAGCAAAACAATCTAACATACAAATCAAACCTAGAAACGAATTATTCCCAACAAGTAACTCCACTAAACCTGGACAATTTGCTGCAAAGTCCACATTTAAGAACTGTACTGTTTGCTTAAACTGGCAAGCTGAAATGGAACCCAAAAGATGAATAGAAAGCCTGTAACCCATGCAGTACAATAACAAAATGGCAGTATTCTTAATCGCATTGGAAACAAGTTATCCACAGAAAAAGCCATCAATAATTAGAACTAGTATTGATTTGAGTATCAAAACTAAACCTAAAACATCTCGTAATAAAGTCATTTCAGATGGATAAAATGAATAGATCTAAAATAAATTAGATGAAGCAATTAACTATTCAATTCACAAAATCTATAATATAAATTGTAAAGCTTCTGAAAATAATTGTATATAGTTTTTTTATCAACGTTTCAGATTATACATTATGATTTTCTTGCTGATAATCAATCATAAAATATGATCCAAACTTAAATGAGAAAACAACCATACACAATTGTTTCCAAAAACCTTACAATTTAATTTGCAAAGTTGGACAGTGCTTAACGGATAGTGTTATGATAATGAGGGCAGGTCCCCATGGGGCTGCTTGACTAGCAGTCACTGCTGAAAATTTTTAGGAGTAATTTGTGGGGCTGGTGGTTCCATGAATATTTAATTGACTACTTATTTTTAAGCAGTGATCTTAAAATTATGTAGTTACTATTTATTTACATGTATGAATGGATGATATCTATAATATTTTTTTGCAAATAAAATTTGGAGGGAAAATTGGAGGCAAATGAAAAAGAGGGAAAGAAACTTATGGAGCCAACTCACATTTTTCTCAATATACAGCTACTGCTTATTTCCAATCCCCCTTTTTTCACTGCCTATTTTTAATTCCTTAACAGTAGTTGATCCATTAAAATAGGAAAGATTCTAAATTATCCTTTTTTAACAATTTTAAATTTACATGGGAGCACTCCAACTGTCTAAATTTAAACAGAAAATACACTTAAGCAATTGCATGGGAACATGAGATAATAGACAGACAAGTGTCTGAGCAGTGGTCAAAAAGATTGTGTTATGATAATAATAGCAGGCGTCTGCTGCAGGTATTGCAATGGAGAATCTTTGTAGTTGAAAAGGTTAAGTGTTGTAATCATATAAGACAAATTATTACAATTTTTGCCGTTCCTGCGTCCATTATAACGAAATATTAAATATTATCATGCATGTAAAAGTTCGAAATATGTACGAGCAACCTAGATGATGAGGAAGATCCTAATGAACCAAAAAACAACTAATACGAAACATCCTGGCCTTATTTCCTTATTCCCAAGTGATCAAGAATTTTGCTACAATTGTAATGGAACTCCAAGCAAGAGGATGACCCCGTAACAAATCCTCCGAGCTCCAATAAAGCGGTCTGTAAGAACAAAGGCCCCAATAAAAGGTTTAAAATAAAGTGGAAAAGGTCTACGCAACAGGCAAGTTGGAAAAGCCCCCAAAACTACGAAAATAATAAATCCCTCCTTAAAGGCCAAGGGGTTATGGTACAATAGTAATGGAGAGCACACTGACTTTAAGTTCAATTCTTTAGGGCCCCTAATTAGTAAGCTCATACCTGTTCAGATGTTCTTATTAATGGGACATATTTGGGCAAGAACAGAGAAGCTTAGTTCCACTGCATTAAAGGCACTCCATTACCTCACCCAAAATTTACAGTAAAAGGAATCACAAACTAACTCAATACCTAAACCAACTAAAAATAACATTCTAAAATACGGGCTCAAATAAGGTGAAATTGGGACAGCCTGTTGCCGAACAACATTCAAAACCACGAGTCCTATAGTAATCCTGCAGCGCAGAACAGGTTGGGCTGGCTATAAAGTAGCAACACATCAACAAACTTTAAATCTAAAATCTTCTCGCGGAAACAACTCTGAGTAGTTGTTATTTTTTGTATTTCAAACAATAAAATATCAGCTTAACACTACTGTGTAAGTGGTAAATTATATTGTTATCTTTTAAAGGATGCAGAGATTAAAACTTAAGCCACACTCACAGTGACGGGCCGTTCGGGGAGCTGCATGCAGAAAATGCAATTGAGGCTCTCATCAAAGAGCTCGAGCAGCTCGTTTCTCCTGGGCTTGGAAACCTTGACCTCCTCCTGCCCGTCCTTATCGCCCTCCTTCGTCTTGTCCTTACCTTGGCCTCTATCCATAAGGGCCTGTCTTTTCTTCGCTTTTTCATCCTCCGTGAGATTTGGGTCGGCCTGTATTGCTCTGATCTGACTAATCAAATCGTCCCCATCACAAGAAGTTTTAACGCCACAGGGGCGCTGTTGGTCGTCACCGTTGGTGATGGAACAGTCGGGACAGAACCAATCATCAGCAGGAACCGCCGTCAAAGGGGGATTCAAGCACTGCATATGCCATGGGCTCACGCAGCTATTGCACAGCAGCACATCGCTATCGGGCGGAACTACTTTGCACACCATGCAAACCCCATCTCCATCACACGGCAAATCCGCCATTAAAACAACCCAAAGGAAAATCCAGCAACTCTCAGAAATTACAGTCAAAACAGAGCAAATGAGAGACTAGGCAGGGTAGTTGCTTTGCTTTATCAAGCAATTGTTCGTGGGGACGGCAAACCGGCACAGGCCCCAACTTCTTCCCTTCGGCCACTACCAATAAATGTTAGCTTATATAATAATAATTGCCGTTTATTGCCGTAAATTCCGAGCGAAAAAATAAATAAATAAATTTGGCCTTTTTATTTTTGATTTTTGGCCTGCTGTGAAGGGCTGTCAGACTTCCTTTCCAATCCAAAAGTATTATCGTTTTATTTTATTGTGTGGAAAGCTTTTTATACTGTTGATGGTGTGCATAAAATGCCCGCCATTTTCTCGGTTTTGAATTTTGAAAGCGTTGAATTAGGTCTCCGTTTGGCGCCGCTGCTTTCAACGGCAACGATTCGACGAGAGCCGGCCTTTCAACGGCGTCGATGGCGGGAAAAATTTCGTGGTGAAGTGGTGGAGTGGGACCCATCTTAGATAAGCTATTTTTGGAAGGTTATGTTTTTTTTTTTCCTATTTATTAAAAAATCATTAAATGTTTGGGTGTAGGTAGTGAGGTATGTACGTTGGCGGCCATCATACCAAACTCCGGTTAAACGGCACCCGGTTAAACATGGGTTAAGGATTACCTGCTAGGGTTGAAAAGGGGGACAGGTGGGCCACTGGGGAGGATGAGGGGACAGTGGTGGGCCCCACCACTGACACTAATTTGACAAGTGACCACCGATCTCTTCACCTTTGTAGATAAAGTGCCAGTGCTAGTAGTTTTGGAGACCAGGGTTTTATTGGAGTACTCTCTGCAGGAAAAAGTTTCAGCTATAAGTGAATAATATTTTTTTAGTGATTGCTATAGTTGTAGACCTTAACTATTAGGTACTACATGGTTTTGTTATAGTTTTAACAAATTTAGTCAGGTTAAGAGTTTAAAGTTAGAATTTAGGGTTGTAGTCACATCAATATGTATTTGTGGAGTTATTCAAATTATCTTTAACAGAGTTAGAGCAAAACATGTGCATAAGGTATGTATTATCAGACCTTTTATGTGTTATCATATGATTAGTTGTTTCTTTGATGTGACATGTGAAATATATATTTTTGTCAATTTATGAAGATGGAACATAATGACAACTAATGCTTAACTTACTTTATAAGTAACCAATGAAAAAAAAAAGTTGAGATAATGACTATTGAAATATTGTATCTATTAAATCATTTTCTCTTATGTTTGATTTATTTAATCCAACAATTTATTGTAATCTTTATTTTATTATTTTGATATATTAAATTTATCACTTCATTATTATAGAGGAGAAAAGTACAACCTTGTACTTATTTCTTTTTAGTTTAAAGTATTTCATACATATGTTTATGTTCTTAAAGAGATGTTTTACAATTAATCACTTTAAGTGCATGTTTATATTTTTAGGAGACCTTGAGTCTTTAAAGTTAAAATTGTATGTTTCACTTATATTTAAAAACATCACTACTAGATTATTTAGAGGATGACAGGATCAAGCATTATCAAGATGTCATTCACATAAAGTGTCAAAATTAGGAACTATTGCAACAACTCAGCTTTGTTTAATACAAAGAAAAAGTAGGAACTATTGCAACAACACATGGATGTCAACAACAAAATATCAACTTCCAACACCTTTATTTCTCTTTTTTATCAAATAGTTGAATCTATCAACAAGATTTGATTATAATTGAGGAAATGTCAAGGATTCTCCTTGTCATAACAAGACCCAATGGTGCTTCTTAGCACCACTAAGTCTTTCAATTGTAGGTACAGACATCAAGTCAACATTTTTTTTTAATTATCGAAACCATAATTCATCAAAGGTCATAACAGACGTTTCAAGTCAAAACCACAGACAAGTTCAAAGTTGTAAGAGGAAGATCAAAATCACAAGGATGGCCCTAACCTTGTACATAAACTCTAAGAACAACCTAGTTTAAATTTTGTCATTCGCCTTCTGACACATCCAATTTTAAATAATTGTGGTCTATGGTAATTCAATTTATTTATTTATTTTTATATATGGTTTCATGTGTATTGTTTTGTGTTAACAAAGAAACAAACTAAATAAAATAATCATTAGTATTGCATTATACCATACCTTTCGATTATGGATGGTGTTTTCTCACCTTAATTGATAGATGGGAAGGAAAGGGACATCCCCATGGTGGGTTCAAACTAGTCCTTGATCAATAACAAGAACATGGGAGGTTGGAGGATTTACTTCCAAAGCTGAGCTTGAAGTTCTTCAAATATTGTTTACGGGGGGCCTCATCCCCAAAATAAGAGTGAACAATAACACCCCAATAGGGTTTGAACTTTGGTGGCAAGAACAACAACACCACATTTGAACCATCACATTATGACATTACCGACATAGAAGTTAATGGAAGTTTTTATAAGTTTAACTTGTAAATTTTTGTTGGCATTGGGATGTTTAATTTGGTTAATGCTTAAGAAATTTTGAGGTTGCATTTTTGGGGTTGTTATGATTAAATACACTTCACAACCTAAACAATTAAGATAAAAGTAATTAAGCTAAGTTTGTATTAAATATGGACTAATGCTCTACAACCAAAAGTGATCAAATTATGATGTATTTACTTTGTTTTTATTGTATATATATATCAACAATAAAATATCAACTATTAACTCGTTAAGTCATATATCAACATAAAATAAACACATGACAAATATAATTTAAACAATTAAAATCCCTACAAAATATTTCAAAATATTTCATTTAAATAATAACCCTTTTCAACACACCTAACCTTCAACAAGTAAATAACTCATAAGCAAATGACATGAAAACAAGGAAAAACAAAACTTTGAGACTCAATTTAGGCTGATACTTAGAAGAGAAATATGAACATGAATTTGAATACCCATAGGATAAAATGCATAACTTTGTATATAATTCAATCTATCAAGGTTAAAAGAGAGAACACATAAAATGGTATACATTTACATTTTCTTGAACCAAAAATGAAATACCCACTAAACTTCTTACAAAATTTATTAAAAGATAATCAACAAACTAGGTCAAGGTAGATGATATTTAGCTATTATTTAAAAATAATTATTGAGCATTGTGAAGAAGCAAAGTCATTAATGTTAACAACAAACACTAGGAAAAAACTTTTTAAAATAAAAATATACTATTTTGAATGGAAACCCACCAATGAAATTTGTTGATTGTATAAAATTAAAATTGACACAAATTTGTATGCAAATGAAAAATATGTCATTATGGATTTTTAAACTTGCATGGTTGAAGATCGAGAAATAAGGATGCTCACATGCAACTATAACTGAAAGGTGTTAAACAAAATATGACTACAAAGCTTTGAAACACTTTAATACCATGAATAACCCAACAAATATTTGATTTAACCATGAGAAAATCATATTGATAAACTTGAAAGACATGTATGCATAGCTCCTACAACTACATTCAAACCATTGTGAGCATATTTCATCTTCTTAAAATAAAATATAAACGGTTTTTCATACTTATAACACTTAATATTCTAATATTTTTTTAAGAACTTCTATATCTCCAAAAATTCATATCAATAAAAAATTATGAAGATAAAATGGTATTTATCTAGATATATTTGAGAAGAAGCTTGCAAAAATCAAGAAAATTAGTGCACTTGTAGAGTCAAGCTACAAGATAGTTAATAACATTAACTCCACACCACTTTAAATGGTCTTTTCATTACCATGTTGATTATTATATAAGTCTAAACAATACTCCCAATAACTACCATGATAGTACTAAATATTCCATGGTTGATTTGGATACATGATACCACCAATGCAGAAACTTAAGAGTCCATTTAAATAGTAAACACTAAGTATAATGATGATGATAATGGCATGTCACAAGTCTCTCGATCCCCCTAAAAATCAAATGTTCATGGTGGAAACACTATCACAAACATTTCAATACTTATATAATATGGTGAAATTTAATCTCAATCATAGAGACAAAACCCATGAGAAAAAATTATTTCCTTCTTAAATATGGCTAAGGTCATAAGAGCCCATTAAGGGTTTTCAAATTAAAACCTTTAGACTATAGTCGTAAATATGAAATGGAACTATAACCAACGTTACTTTCATATCAAAATGAAGCTTATGAATCCACAACATATGTGTGTACATGATTTAAGACATCAAACTATAAAAATCATCATATTAAAAAATACAATCAACTTAGGCATTGACTTCAAAATAAAAATTGATCATAACTAAAAGTTATTATTATTACCAACTTTATGACATTATGCACATAGTGCATATAAACATCCATGTCAAATATATCAAATGTATAAATATATGTGTTAAATGTTAAATATAAATATCTAAATATAAAATATCAAACAGAAATATGTCAAATATAAAATATAAATGTTTGGATGTCAAATATAAATATAAAATAAGCATGTGTCGTGTAATATTATAAACTAGCATGTTTGATCATCAACTTGGCTCTTAGGCGAGTGACCCTCAAAGTGAGAATTGAGCTCTAATAGATGAATATATCCTTACAAAAATATACATAGACAATTATATTAGTCAATTTGATTGTAAATTCATATTTGTGTATGAAAAATATATCACTTTCCCACTAATATTGAGTTAAGCATGCATGCATGCATACCTTGCACTCAAACTAGGAATATCGATCGTTGTCAAAAGCTATATGCATGTAATTTAAAAGAAAAAATAATTTCAAACAATAATTGAATAGGAATTCATGAATATGCCATGTATTTTATAACTATATAAAATTTAACTCAAAAACTTAAAAAATTATACATGTGTTTCTATACCTAGAGAACACCATCTCTAGCCAAATCTATATATGTCAATATATGTGCACCCATAGTCTACATAATAGCCTCTACTTTTGTTGGATATCTCTCATCTAAAATGTGTAATAATGACATGTGCAAAGGACTATGAACACAATATGGTATGAAACCTAGAGACATCAAATTTATGAAACTCATACCTTCGACAAGCTCCTTTAATGTATTAGATGTCATAGGCTGCTAAGGAGTGATATAATAATTTGTAGATGGAATTTCTCTAACATGTGACTCTTTCCCATTAGAGGATTTGACTCAATTTGCATCACAATGTTATGAGTAAGTGTCAAACTCTTTGAATCTATAAGGACATGATACACATATATAGCGACACTTGACAAAGGGATGCATAATTGCAACGATATCACAAAACACACTCTCATTAGATCCTCAATCAAAAATTATTATGGCCTATGAATCTAATCATCTATAATACGATCAAGTTCCTTTAAGTATGGGATAACAACAACATGATACTTGGATCAAAGTACAATGACGATGGTCCACATGATGTAGACTACCTACACAAATATATCATTTGTTTCAAATAATCTTAGCAAGAACATCAATCACTTCCCTTTAGGAAGTAATAACCACATAATCACCAATATCATCAAGGGATGGAGATACCACAAGCATCCTCTCACCAAGCAATCTCCTATACATAATAGGTTGTCAATTTGGATGATGATGTGCTTCCCTATCACATACTTTTCCACACCTATATCCCAAGTGATGGAACCCCTAAAAATGCTTCATGTTCCATCTCAAAATCTTATAAAAATTTGGTTAATCCATCTCTTTGTGCTTAGGGTTTCACTTACAGTCATTGTTTTAGGGTTTTATGTTGCCTAGAACCCTTCCTAAATAACCCTTAAGCCTATGTCCTTGCCAAAACTCTAATTCATCATTGAATCTTTAATGTCGGTTCCTAGTCATTTAAGTTACATCTTATACCATTAGATCCCATAAAGTAACCGGCCCCTTTACCTTATTAGTCTCGGTCATCACCCGTAGTCGTATTAAAAATGTTGTTTTATTAATACAGGTCAAGGTGTGTTTAAGTTTTGGTTAGACCCTAAGTTTGGATTAATTTTTCATCCATTGGGTTAAGGTCTTAAACCCTTGCACTTATGTTCCTACCCATCGTATACCTATTTGGGTCCCTCTTTTAAAACTAACAATTTCGGCATGCACAAATATTAGGTTTTATGATGAACGATTGATCACTGCAAGCAAAATCTCAACCATCCCCCACATCCCCGTTTCGCTTCATTTTTTCATTTAAATAATCACACGGGCTAGCTCGTAGTTGTCACATGTAATTTTTGGCAGTGGGCCTAATGTTTTCAAAGGGTCAGCAGTCAGAGCTTTGGAGAAGATCAACGACAGGTATCATGTGATGTGTCTTCATCTAGACCACTACCTCAGCTACTCCAAGTCTTGCAATAAAGTAATGTCACGAGCTAGCAGGATGCAGACACATGTCCTAAGGTCAGGGGACCTATCATGTCGTAAATTGAATCAAACACTATACTGAGAAAAGATCGACGGTTGATATTGGGTGACGTGGGTCAATCCTGACCACTCCCTGCTATCTCATGTGGGGCCCATTTCTATTGCCCAACTCCCAATAGGGAAGTGGGAGAGCGCCATGTGGAGAAGTCTGGAGGGCATGAAGGACATTAGAATAATGGTAAATATTAAATAATTTTTTCAGCATGAGGCATAGGTGATAACGTGTGCACTACTAAAAGGAAATGAGGCACATGTTTTAATAACATGTGAGATCTTTTAATCTGGGTCGTTGGTTATGTCAAAGGAATATGGTCATGGGTGAGCCATCCTAGGATAAAACATGAATATATTGAAGGCATGAGATTTAATCTCAGCCCTTCCCCATCCCCCCATTGCAAGGAGTTACATGAGGGATATGTTTCACGAGGGAATGGGAAGGCTGACACATGCACATCACTTCAGTACCACGGAGATAGTGGAGCCCGCACGTGAAAATCAAGCCCCTCCATATGGCTTATTCTAATTTGATGAATGCTACGACTGCTTATAGTCAACTTTTTCAAATCATGTCAACTTAATCTAGATCGTCTGTCAAATCAACACATCCACGCGATCAACAACTGACATTCAAAGCTCAATTTGAAGGAAAGTGGGTCATTCTAGTTCACGCGAGCGAGCCTTAATAGTTGAAAGGACATTGAGCTACCAAGGCAGGATATTACATAGCTATTAAAAATCACATCAGAGTATAATTGAGCATTGAGAAAGACATTTTGCACAATTGGAGAGCTTGTGTTGTGGTTTTCAAGCCTATTCGACATCAAAGCTAGGGTTGTTTACCTGCAAGAAACCAGTAAGTGAATAATCACCTCGTTAAAATTGTTGACAAACTATTGTCTCCAAATCTTTCTATCAGTTAGGGTTTTCTTGGTCTTGCATTTCTTTTAAGGTTTGGCATTCCTTAATGAAGAATTAGTTTGTCTTGCATTGCAAATAGTTTTTGTCAAACCCTTATCTAAGTTGTAAGTTTTTATTCTGAAGAAACCATAGAACCTACTTTATAAAACCCTTGATTTATGGCTCCCGAGGCAGAAGCATCTTCATTGAAAGGGGAAGCCCCTATTCTCAAAATACCTTTGAGTAAAGACCTTGCTGACTAGTTGCCACCTTCAACCAGTGAAAAACTTAAGTGTCAACCACTTCTTCGGGTTCTATATGTAGTTGAGGGATTAATCGATAAACATGGTTTTATTAGGGATGCCAAACTAACTTGCATTAGCTGGAAATTGTTCTATGGTTGGTTCAAAAATAGAAACATGGGCATTCCAGTTGGCAACCCTTGGAATCTTGACCTAGGGAAATTGACCATCCCTAATGTGTACCTAGATATTGATTTGTTGAAAAGCAATAGTTGTGAATTATGACCCAGTCACCAGGACTGTGAGGACTTATGATGGAATTTACATGGTTAAGGTCACCAAGGAAGAGATTGCCCATGTCTTCAAACTCACCGAGTGGAGTGATGATATGCCTAAAATTGATGAAAATTCCCTTAGGGAAGAGTATGACATAACTAAGATTGCATTCAGGGTCCATATATTGCCAAGGTACTTAGTAGAAATTGGGGGCCGAAAAATCACATTAGGACAATTTGATAAAGAGCCTTTTCCTGTTAATTATTGTCTCTTATTTCTAGAGGACTTTCTACTCCATTTGCTAGATAATTGGCTATGATCCTGTCATTGGAATGCCCATGGCATGGATGTATATGGCTGCTCACATTCAACACCCTCAATATTGCACAACATATGATTATGTAGGGTTTCTAGCATAAAAAATTCATGATGGTTTGGTAAAATACAAGAAGGGTGCAGAGGAAGTAAGGTTTAGTTGGTACTCATTATTAATGCATATGTTTTTGTTCAAAGGTGCACCTTATTTTGGGAAAAATATGACATTGGATAGAATGGAAGGAACTCTAGAGCTACTTATTCAGTGTTGGACTACCATCTTGGATAAAGATGATAGGACTTGTGATTATGTGGTATTTGAAAATTTGTTTGCTCATAATTGAGAAGAGTCCTAGTTGCAAGTATGCCAAGAGTCCCCAAGGCCCTGCATGATTTCTTAAGACCCAAAGATAGGAGGCCTGAGCTAGGGATTGATCATAACTAGGGAGATGTTATCCCTTACCCTGCACATACAGTTTTGAGAGTGCATGGCTCCACTCTTGCACCTCACTTGTTGCCTAAGTATGTCCCTGAAAGGATTGGATTTCTTGAGGTGATGTATCAGTTGGGAAGTGTGGAGAACAAACACTTGTTGGAACAAGGAAAAGGAACATTTTTCCCCTAATACACATGCTTCTCCGATTTTGTGATGACAAAGGGAGGTTGGAATAAGATAAATGGTATACTCAAAACTTTGCACATGAAAAGAGCAGTGACAAGGGAGAATCATGATCCTGAAGGCTTCATGGCTTGGTTAAAGGATAGGAATAGGAGTTCCAAGTTTGTGCATATTTTCCATTTCCCAAAGGATATAATAAGGAACATCTTTGATTTGGTGGAGCAAGAGAGTAGAAAATCAAGATGAATCACTTTTAACAAAATGCATAGAAGGGGAAAGGAAAAGGATACTATATTTGTTGCTCTTGCACAAATACCTAGTATAATGCAGAGAGTGGAATATGAGTTCTAGAACTTTGAAGAAATGGTGGGTCACCTTGAAGGTGAAAAGGTGATTCAAGACAAGGGGAAGGCCCCATGGCAAAAGAATTGAGTAGAGGAGAAATCCCTGTTATGGAGGAGAGGCCTACAAATCAGCCTCCTAAAGAACAAAGAGTAAAGGTTTTTATAAGGAGGAAGAACAAAGCAAAGAAAGATGATACAGTGGCTACTCTCTCTCAACAAGAAGAGCAAAGACCTCTTTCTCCTATGCCACAAATTCCACCACCATCTCTTCCAAGGACAATTGAGCTTGAAATTGTGGATGTTGATGCCACATCACAACATGCCTCACCACCAAGAGAGTCGCCATTGAAGAAGCAAAAGGTTGAACAAACAGGTTTGGTGGATTATGATGATGATCTTGATGAGGAAATCTGGGTGTCTGAGCAGGAAATGCAACAAGGAACACCTTCTGCACCAACAAGAATAACATCACAACAATTGGGTATGAGGTTAAGTAAGGTTGACCTCACTGGGCTTAATGGTAAGGATGATGTCAAGGTGGAAGCATGCACGAGAGTCATGGATGATGATTCGTTTGTGAAGTCTCGAGCTTTCATGGAGTTTGCATATAGGGCCAAGAAAGATGAATATGTCAGCAATTTGGCCAAGGAAAGAAGTCTCCATCTAGAATTACCTGATGTTATTGTTCAAGAAAAGGTCTTAAATTAAATAAGAGCTAAGTTTCAAAGGATGATTGCAAAAGAGGGTAGAGAATTGGTAAGAAGCAATGGTATTTTGTTGTTTCCAGAATGGGATTTGGCTTTTGCTATTGCCTTTGATACAATAAAGAAATGTGAGACATCTCTACAATTTAGAGGAAGAGGTTGCAATTGCATTACAGGGATTTGCTTTCAGTGAGTAGTGTGATGCATTAGCTATTTGTCCCTAGCCCCAAGTACAAGGAAGCCTGACATTATTGAACCTACACCTAACTATAGGGAAGGCCTAATTAAAAAGAGAGTATCAGAGACATTGGCTCTTGAGGCATCCAATATGTTTGTACATGTCACTCAGTTCACAAGAGCCACAGTGGAATCCATAACTATAGAAAAGGAAAAGTTCAAGAAAGAATACAATAACTTGTTGGTACAATATGGAAGGACTGAACAACAAAAGATGCAGCTACAAACGAAAGTAGCATTATTAGAGGATAAGTTGTAAAATTTGCAATCAAGAGAGCAAAAACATACTAGTGTTGACTCCTCTACCACTCCACAAGATGATGCACCCTTTGAGTTTACCCTTCAGCAAGCTCCTCATGGGCAATTGTGCCATATAATATAGGAACTGTGCCCGTTTCAATAATAGAGCCTAGTACATCAGAAACACCATAGGCTGAGGAAGATGTTAGCAAGGAGGAGTTTCTTAAACAATTAAATGATTATAACAATAAATGTGACAATCATGATAGAGAAGTATTTGAGTAATATGAAAATTGTCACTACAATCTTGGAACACTTAAACAAATGGGTAGATAACAGATTGAATAGTATTCATGATAGTTATTCCTCCATGAAAACTGCTATAAATAATTTTGACAATGATATGGAGAGAGTTATTCTTCTCATGGAGACATGGATCCCCAAGTTACAAGTGTTGAGGATGATTTCTATTTGAGCCAAGTAGAAGGCTAACCCCCTTGAGAAGCTTAAGCCCACCATTACTATTGTAAATGAGATTCAAGAATTTAGGGGAAGTTTTGATCCTTTGGAGGCCAAGATAAGGGAATTGGTTAAAAATTTCCATGAGTCACGCCATGGTCTCCTCCCATCTATTTTAAAGGATGATGGTAGCATAAAAACCATACATGAGTGGAGAAAGGAGACTAATCATACCATTTCAAATCAAGTTGCTTTGATTTTCCGAGGGCATGATGTGGAAACGCTAAAGAGGAACATGGATATGTTGGTCCATGCAAAGATTGTCTTGGAAGATTTTGATAAGAAATCCAATCAGGTAGTTACCAAGTACTCACCTTATAGAAAAAAGGTTGTTAATGTCATGAAATTTAGCTAGCCCACTGAGGAAGAGTTCCAGGCCTGGAAGAGAAAATACTTGGATGTATTGGAGGATTAAGTGCAATGATGGGATGACAATTATGATTCTGATTTTGAAACCTACAAACATGGTGAGTAATGGATGGGAGAAATGCAATGCATAGCCTAAAATTAGTATAGATTAGGCTTTTGTTAAAGTATGGACAATATATTGCTTTCTCCCCAATTTAAATTGATGACAAGTTTGCAGACATGGACATATTCCATGTCCTTTCCTATTTTATTCTTTTATGCTTTCTTTCATTCTCATATTTTGTGGACACACTTTTTAAGCATGGGGATATTGTTATAAAAACTGCTCAAAGATGTCTTTTGAAAGGTGGGACTGGATCTCCAACGACCAATGAGGATACTTTTTGTCTCATACATGTTTCCCACCACTTGAGAATGCAAATATAATTGCAAAGGGAATATATATTATAGTGGTCCAGTAGAATGGTGACATGTGTACTTTCTGGCCCGAAGCTTGTTTTGCTCCTTTGTTTCTATAAGGAGTTCAAGGCCAAAAATACATGTTTGTTGTATTGCAATTGATCACAAAGAATTGTAAAGAAGAAAACTGAGCATATTTTGAGTTTTGTCTTAGGTGCTAAGTTTGTTAGTATGTATATAATTTTGATAACAAGACTAGCAAATACAATACAGAATGGTGCAAATTTCATGGCCATTTTCTCTCCTATGTACTTGTTTTGTGAGTTATGAATAAAATAATCAAGGATTGTTTTGTTTGTCTCCATTGATTTCCCATGGATGTAGGGTTTTTTTCTTGCTTAATTCAAAGAAATAATGTAAGTGATTGAGTGAAGCTTTTGATTCATATGAATTGAGTGCTAGGATATTCACAAGAAGTGGTGGTTGAGAATATAATGTGGAGATGCTATAATGCAGTATTTTAAAGCTTATATGATGCTATGTGTCAAGTCTTTATCAGGTTGTATAGGTTAAGATTGACTTCGTGTTTAGGATAAGACACTGGTTTGAGTAACATATTCATAATACATTTTTTTGGGTCAGTTCATTAGCTAATCACTCTTTATTTACAAACTTTTCAAATGAGGTACCATTGTAGTTCTTTTATGATGAATTTCACTGTTCTCATGCTCCAAGTGTAGGGTATTGTCAAAAAGAGCAGCCAAATCTTTTGATACACTATGTTGTTGAATTGTAATATGAGAATTATCTGGTATTTACAATGTATTTAAAGGTTAACTGCATAAGTTCTTGAATATATATTGTGGGATCACCCTCTCGGGTTTCACAGAGCCTAAAGTGCAGGAGGAAAGCTTTGTTGCTTTCACTCATTCATTGGCCAATCCCTTTAAATTGCTAAATATTGGAAATGGCAAAGTCCATAGGCAATTTTGGAGATTAACTCGGTTCTTAAAAACCAACCAACAAATTGGCGACTCTACTGGTGACTGCTAAGTCCAAAGTCTCTAGTTCAGATCCAGTGTAGTCAGAGTCGAGTACTTTCTTGTTCTTCACTGTTTGGAGAATAATTGGTTCAAATTTTTAGTACATAAGTCATGTCCAGTTTTATGTGTCAAGTTCTAGTCCATTCTTTCACCTTGTGTCAGATTATGCTCAAAATCTTTTTTGAGATTACAAGTAAGAAGCCAACTACAATCAATTTTAATTTCCCAACATTCTGGGTGGCGACTCTGAAGTCTCTTATACTTAATGTAAAGATAAAATCTCAAAGAGAACATGAGAAGGAGAATTCTGACATACAACTCGACCCCATGAGAAAGACCAGAAGCTACACAAAGAAGCATCCTGAACAAAAGATGGAGTTCGAGCACTCGAAGGACAAGCAACCCACTTGGGTGAAGAAAAGTGTTGAATTGAGTAAGTCAACTGAACTTCCCATTGATGCATCTCCTACTTTTAATAATGAAGTAAATAGTGCAAATACGCATGAAGAAGCATGTGAAGTTGAGGTTCCTAATATAGATCAAGGGAGTTTTCCCTTTGAGGAAGTTTTTGATAATGAATTTGATGTCTCAAGAGAGGAAGATAGGTGGGAGTTTTGGGATAAAAATAAAAAATTCTCAAAACTGTCAACTCCTGGATTTGCATCAGTTTTCAATGGGGATAACTTTAAGCACATAGGTGAACCTTCTAATGTAGAAGTGCACCTTTCCCTTGAGGAAGACCTAGTCGATCAAACCTACTATACTCATGCTCTAAGTGAGGCTGGAAATGTCTTAGAAGACGAGGAAGACGTAGATAAAGATATGTAAGCCTTAGAAGAAGAGGAACGTGGGATTAAAGAAGAAGAAGAATGTAGGCTCAGGGAGTTGGAAGGAAGAAGAGCTAAGGAGTTTAAGAAAAAGGAAGATGGAGTTAAAGATAAGATGCAAGAGAGAGAGATGCTCAGAGGCAAAGCATAGAAAAGATGAGAGAAGAATTGAAGAAAAAGGCATTTTAGGAAAATGTTTCTAAGTTTGCTGCTAAAATGACCCATGATCCACCTAAGGTGACCATTCAAATGGGAACCTATGATGAGTCTAGTTTATGGTCTAATTTTGGGTAGAATTTTTTATTTAGTTGTTGAAGTTACCATGGACTTTGACGTTAAGTGTTGATACTTTTATGATATTTCCTCAAACTACAGACATTGGGCCTAATCTTATTTATGCAAATCTTTAATGCTAATGGAATGTTATATGGACTTTCTATATTAATCTTTCATGTGGTTAATGAATGTTCCTTAAGGTGGTTACAAATGTGCAATCATTGTGCATACTAACATTGCCATGCAGATCTAATTTGAGGATGCTAAATTGAGGAAGACACCACCAGCTGGGCATGCACCATAATGTCCAACAAGGGAATCGTTCAAAGGTCAAAGGAGGTTGACAGCAAGAGATTCCCCATGCAAACCGAATGTAATCGCCTTGTAGTGGTCTTTATTGATGTTAAGAAAACGTGCACATTACTGCAGTGCTAAATCCACTGTTGGACATGCACGTCTGACTAGATTCCATGCATGCATAATCGCTACTCCACTTTCTCTATTTTCCCTAAATGGCATCCTTCCAGTTCGTGGATTTGACTATCTTGTTTAGTTGGTAGTATAAATAAGGATTAGATGCTCCTTCTCAAGAGGTTGCATGATTTGAGATTGTACTTGCATTCTTAAGTTTTCAGCAATACAGTTATGTTATTCTTTTGTACTCATGAATTCCAGTGAATGAAATGAAATTCTAAGTTCAATCATCTAAGTTCTCATTAGTTTTAGAGGATAATTATCCAAGGGGGCCCACTTGGTGAGTAATTCGTTCTTTAACTTAGTATTACTTTATGTTTAGTAGTTAGTTAAGAATCTGGCACCGACTGCTCCTGCAGCCAAAGCATACAAAGTAGTGTCCTATTTGTCTGCTCAAATTTTCATTTTCTGTCATGCATTTCAGCTTGGTGTAATTGTTGATTGATGGTTAGCATTTATGTTATTCCTTTCTAAGCAACTTACTTTCAACATTGTGTATTTCTTAGCTGTAGAATGAAAATGACTACTTTGGGGTTCCTAGTGCACATAATGTGCTGACCCATTTCAAGTTCACGTCACTGGGTTGACAAGTTAAATGCACCTTCATGATGATTGAAATGGCTATTCAAGTTAGATTTCCAATCTCTGAATCACGGCTGTAAAGGCCTAGTTGTTAAATCATTGTAGGAGGTAGACATTTTTGGCGTCGTTGTTGGGGATGGTGTCAAACTAGGAAGTTCTTTAGAGTCATTGATAGTTTTCTTGTTGTAGTATTTCTGGAAGTTGTTCCTAGCATACCCCTCATTTAGGAAGTAATGACCCCCTTTATTCTTTACCAATTCTTTGTGTGAGTTGGCTGATAGTGAATTGTTACCGCATGCATAGAGGAAGGAGAAGGGATGCTTTTGGGAGATTTCTTTCTAACAATCCTAATCCATTCTAGTTAGTTGAATATAAGAATCTACCAAGGGAAGAAGAAGAAGAAGATCCACACCCCTTTGCTAATACATTTCCTGATCTGACTAGCTCTGAAGTTTCCTCTGAGGACCAAAATCAACTTGAGAACCCCTTTGCTTTGGAATTACATCAAGCAGGCATGGGTGATGCAAATAGAAACAAACCTAACCAACCAGCTTTTCTTTTCCCCATTTCCCATCAAAACGAAGTTGACAACATCAAAAATATCCCTGCTTTAGCCCTTCCTAAGTTTTATGGACTTTTTACAAAAGATCATGATACCTTCTTGTTTGAGTTTGACATACTCTGCAGGAGTTATGACTATACCACTGATGCCCATAGGCTTAAGCTATTTCCTACCACTCTGAAAAAAGCTACATTAAGATGGTTCATGAGCCTAGGCAGAGATATTGTGGAAACTTGGGAAGACATGAAGACAAAGTTCCTTGAGAAATACAAATAATATTGCAAGGGCAGTGACATGAGAGGAGATGACATTTTCAGGATGTAGCAAAAGGAGGATGAGAGCCTGGAGGATTACATTTCAAGGTTTCTATTATGCTTACAGAAATCTCTACACCATGCACTCAATGAAGACTCACATAAGTTTATTTTCTTAAGAGGAATCAATGAGAGTTGCATTGATGTCTTGGACCTGATGGTAGGAAGAGATATCACCCAAGTTCCTTGGGATGACATCAAGAAAATATGCGAGAACTACTCTAGGGAAGCTTCAAAGAAAGGGGGAGCTTACCAATCCTCTATGGGTAAGTCATTTACCAGTGGAGTCTCAAGGATGGAGATCACACATATGTTGGCAGATTTTAAGCAAGACATCATAAACAATCTAGCTACTCAACTAAATCATTTTAGGCCAAGAAGAAACTAGAGGAGACAAAGGCAATGTTGGTAGAGTATTGCCCCCATTGTAGACAAAAGAAGAAGGACTACATATGCAAGATGGTAGCTAATATTGAAAGTAAGCAAATTCCACCATAGTTTAAACCAATCTAGATTGAAGAAGATCAAGTCTACTATGTTGCACAAAGGAATCCTTGGGCTCCAAGATAAGGTATGCCACTGGATCCACTATCTTATGTTGGCCATATTTCAATTTCTATTCATCTGGTAACCAATGGCAGCCCCCATATCCATCTAGCTATGGAGGATATCCACCACAACCTTGGGGTAACCCTCCAAGTGCTTGGCCCAATCATCAAAACTCTCCACCCTAGTGGCAACAACCTTAGGGGAATTGGCATCAATTTCAAGGGCATTGGCAGCCACCTCCAGGAAATTGGTAGCAAACAAATCAATGGAGGGGAGGACAACAATGGCCAACCCAGACAACCAGTTACATGCAACCAACTTCTTAGTCCCAACAACCTGCTATAATACTTCCACCTACTAATTCAAACTCAAACATAGCTAAACCTACTTAGCTACCAACTCAGTCCACACCCAATCCAAATAACAAACCACAACAACAGCCTGTATACTCTGTTGATTCAAATCAATTCTCTGCATATGTTGTGAGTGTAAGTGACATCCACTTGCATTCAGGAACTACTTTACCAGCCCCTTCCAAGCCCATTATCACTGAGCTTCATGTGGAAGAGGAAGAGGAACCATTGAATGATCCCATTCAGCCAAGTGCACCTAAAAATCCTGAACTAGTCCCAGCCAAGCAAACTAAACAAGAACCACCATTTCCTCAAAGATTGGAAGTTGCCAAGAAAAAGGAAGAAAAAGAGGATACCACTTTTGACATCTTGGATCAGCTGAAGCATATATGTGTCTAGATTCCTCTATTCCAAGCCATAAAGGATGTCCCAATCTATGGCAAGGCAATCAAGGAAGCATGCCTCAAGAAGCTAGGCAGGAAAAAGAAAAAACCCAACTACAGTTCATGTGGTGGGACAGCTAGTTGACATCATGCTTGGAAAAGTGATTGTCCCTAAGTACAATGACCCAGGTAGTCATGTGGTAGCAGTTGTTATAAACGATATCCAAATAAATAATGCTCTAATTGATT
>VDFB02056351.1:19511361-19842021 GCA_007258455.2 Sequoia sempervirens
ACAAACAGGGAGCAGATTCACCTAAAAAGGTAGCAAACTCACTCAAACAGGTGGCAAATTCACTTAAACAGGGAGCAGATTCACCCAAAAAAGTAGGAAATTCATCCAAATAGGGAGCAGATTTGCCCAAACAGGGAGCAGATTCGCCTAAAAAGGTAGCAAGCTAGCCCAAACAGGTGGAAAACTCGCCTAAACTCAGGGAAACAAGAATATTTGACTTTCAGGATCGCCTAACATGGTAACAACCTTGCCTATTTCTTGAACGGTACGGACGGGAAAGGGATGACCTAAAAATGGGATGACCTAATGGGCAAACGGGCTTGCCTAACGGACAAACGGCCTCGATGAACGGATAAACGGATCCGACGAACGAAGCAACGAACCTGACAAACAAAGAAATAGACTCTTGTAACGGAAAAAAGGACTCTTTGAACAAATGAAACACTTCTCTGAATGGAAAAATAGCCTCTCCGAACAGGTGAACAAACTCTCTAAACGGATGAACGGACTCTCCTGACGGACAAACGGACTGACTGAACAGATGAGCGAAAGACGAGATTGGCTATCCAGGGAGAAAATTTGCCCAAACTAATGGAAAATTCACCCAAGAATGTGGAAAATTTTCCCAAACACAAGAGATGGAAGAATTTGATGACTCAATGGATCAACAGGGACTTAAACAAAAAGCAAAATTTCCTCTATAGTGTGCAAATTCACCCAAAACAGTAGCAAATTCACCCAAATGGGGAGAAAATTCACCTATTCTACAAAACACAAGTGAATTTGATGAATGGGGATTGAAAGACTCACCTAACGGATGAACGGACTCGCCTATTCCAAGAAACAAGCGAAAATGGGGTCGCCTAAAAAAGTGACCCACAAGAAAATTCGCCTCTACCAAAGGAAAATTCGCCCAAATGGGGAGACCTGGATTGGACTAGGATGCAAAATAACTAACTATGGAAAAGGAAGAAAAGCATGAAAAACATCAGACAGAAGGCCAAGGCTGACTCACCTGAAAAGAAAAATACTGGTATAGCATAAAGAAAACATACCAAGCAACACGATCCTAGAAGGGTCTCTATCTAGGAAAAACAAGGTGATCTAGGGAGTCCTCGATATACACACGGTACATGAGGAACAACTGTGAATACTAGCCAATCACAAGTGTGAGTCAGGAGCCCCGGCGAGGTACTGGAAACTCGTACCAACTCTTCACGTCTTATCTAGGTCTCACCCTAGCTTCGACATTCTGCCATACATGACATGACTAGATTGGGGTACAACTTTGGCTCTCCCCCCTTTATATACCTCGCTGGTACACATGGTTGGGATCATCCCTTAGGCTGATAAAATCCCCTAGTAGGTCCCACTAAAAGAAGATACTAGACGTTATTGGCTGGTCCCTAGGCTTGCACATAGTGCAAGGGGAGAGCTTAGACGTACTAGCACCTTCTAGGTAACACAAATGGACTAGAGTGAATTATGATTTCTCATCACCCAGGATCGCCAAACGATGCAAGGGGATTGGATACATCAACAACCCACTCACAAACACAACAAACAAGTCAATTGACCTTCTAATTAAAGTTGTGTGTGCCTAGATTAATATAGGAAAACGACAAACTAACTAACTACAAATCTTGGACCGCTCGTTCTGCAGTAAATAAGTTAGTAGTTTTTCAACCGCTGGTCTTGAATGAATGAAAAACAACTGCACAAACGTTAGAAAAATGAGGCACACTCACAAATAGTTAGGTTAGCAAGTTAGTACCTAAAAATGAAACCAAAACAAAATAAAAAATGGAAGGATTAAGTCTTTTTTTTACCTCAGATTAGCCTTTGTAAGAGGAAAATTCGCCCAAATCAGTAGTAGGATCACTTGTCTGGGGACAGATTGCAAATTTTCCCAAACTTGTCAGATGGGTGAATTTGACACTTTGCAGATTCACCTATGTTGTTGCAGATTCACCTTTGTTGTTGCAAATTTGCCTCTGTTGTTGCAAATTCGCCCCCTTAGCTACAGGTTTGCCTGTTTAAGGTGCAAATTCGCCTATTTAGGGTACAAATTCACTTGTTTAGGGTGCAGATGCACCCCTTTAGCTACAAGTTTGTCTGTTTAAGGTGCAGATTCACCTATTTAGGGTGCAAATTCGCCTGTTTGTAAACTTGAACCTGTAAAACTTGAAACAACAGAGAATGTGAAAGAACAAAACCATTTGTGGGTCCCACTGGGCGTGCCAGAAATGTGTGCAGTGTGTTTTCTACCCTAAAATGATGCAAAACAAAATGAAATGCAAAGAAAGAACAACACAAAACAACACCTCAAGATTAGCCAAGTTAAACTTGAACAAAACAAAACAAAATGGAGTGATTTACCTTGTCCAAGTTGATCAGTTGGTTAGCCTTGTTGATAGCTTGATATGTGTTCTCCTAGATCAATTTCGACAGCATAACGACTTGTTTTTGCTTGATTTGGATGCAAGGATTGATGAAAATGGCTATGGATGCAAGAGTTTGGCTATGGAGATGGTGTGAGAGCCTGAGGATGTGGTTAGGGTTCTAGAATGGTGGAGAATGGCTAGGGTTCCAAAATGGCTAAGTGTTAGTCATTTAAACAAGGGAGATCCAATGGACGGTGGAGATTGAAAGGAAGAATAAAATCAATGGTTGAGATCAAAGAGTTGACTAAAAGAATTAAAAATTCCTTTTTAATGAGCATGGGGATGATAAAAGGAATTTAATATTCTTTGGAAAAGTGAAAAGGAATTTAATATTCCTTGGGAGATGAGAGAGGAATTAAAAATTCCTTCAGAGATGTGGAGAGTTGACTAAGGGGGTGATTAGACTAGTTAATCAATGATTAGAAGACAGTTAGGTGGCTAATGAGGATTAAGAGCCAACTTGCAAAATTTGGAGGATGCGACACATCCTAATCATGGATTAGGAATGTGCACACCATTAAAGATGGGATTAAGAGGTGGATTAGGATTAAGAAAAAGTAATGGAGGATGTGACATGTGAGGAATTAAATAAATGTATTATTTATTTAATTCTTTGAGGAAAAGGGGAATAAAGGGTAAGGTATTTAATTATTTAACCAAATACCTTAGGGATTTAGAGGACTTTAGGGGTATTAATCAAATAATAGTAATATTACTTAATTAATGCAGAAAAGAGGATATTTAGATGAAAAAGGATAAAATTGACCAAACGTAAGTGATCAAATTTAGATGTCTACACCTTCTACAAACATACTTGGACACCACCCTCATTGATGTGACAATTAATCAATTCAAGTGTGAGACCTAAGGACAACTTGTCATATGTACCCATAGTGATATGCATAAGATGGTGTGTGATACCCACATGTAACCATGGTGTGTACTATTGGTGTCTTATGTGAGACCCTAGTTTGTGTGTGACACGGTTGTGCTAGAAGTGCATCCATGATATTTAGTTTGTGTGTGAGATGGTTGTGCTAGAAGTGTATCCATAATTTTTTGTTTGCGTGTGGGATGGTTGTGCTAGAAGTATATCCATGATATGTATTATCCATAGCTCAGAGGTTTCTAGAGTAGAATAGGCATCTATTGATCTCAATAATGGTAATATGCTTGGGAATTAACATTCCACATTGGTCTCCATTTAGAAGATAAATTGGGAGCTTAAAAATATTTTGGTTTGATATATTTTCCATCTTGTATATGTCTTGAATTATGTAAGGGTCATAATTATTTGAATTATGTAATTGAGCGTGTAATTGATCCCACAATGTGCCCATCCTTATATTCATTATATGTGGGATTGCAATTTTAGTAATTATTGTATTATGTATTTTGGTGGAAAATGTATGTGTAGGTAGGTAATTCTATTTGAGCATCATAGATATTCCTATTCATGCTTTTGGAAAAAATGCTTAAGTAATATTTTATTTCATGGATGTGTTATACATATTAATTGAAACTTCTTTATGTTTTTTGTGTTTATCCATATCTTATTTCAAGTTATTATGAATTTGATATATCACTGTAGTATGATTGATAGGCTTATTATGATGTATTACATAGTTGAATTAGATCTTATTTAGAAATAAAATATTTAGGTGAATTAAGCATTGGTTTTTTTATCAACATAGAATGAGATTTATTATTGTATCACGCCCTTGCTTAGTTGTGATGCATTGAAACTTAGGATCTAAAGAATTTTTTAATAGCACATTAGAGTAGGTTTATTAGGTGTCTAAAGAGAAGCAATATTTATTTGATATTTGTAATGATGAATCTTGGTATTTTAAAATCAATGTTATTAGATCCTATTGTTTGGAATTAGAACCATCTATATGTGGGATGATATTGATTCCATGTTAATGCACATATGTCATTATTTAAGTAGCAATTGCTTATCATCTTAGAAGGGATTTACTATGTTGAATGCACATGACAACTAAGAGGGGGTGAATCAGTTGTACCTTAAAAATTCAAAACCCAAATTAACATGAAAATCAATTAAAAAAAACTAAAACAACTCAACACCATACATAAGAGAACACCAAAACAACTCAACACCATACATAAGAGAACACCATATTTACGTGGAAAACCCAAGAAGGGAAAAACCATGATGAGGATTAGCTCACAATATAAGTAATATCAACACCGAATACAATAGGGATCATTTCCCAAAGAAAGAAGGCTCACTACCAAAATAGAAAAGAAGTGTTACACAGAGAAAATCATCTCAATGCAACAAAGAATCCACCACAATGAAATCAACACCTTTGCATTCTGATTGAAGAATTGTAGCCATCTTTTGCTCACTGCATCTAGTAAACTAACACATGAAAGATCACACTACACTTCTTAATTTTGCACTATAATACTCTCCAATTCACATCATTCACATCTCTCACATCTATCTTGTCATCCCTCAACAACTCAACTCATACTTATATTGTCTTCAACCTTGAAACCTTCTCCAAGGTCGGTTATGTACCTCAAACGTGCAAGTTCAAATCAAGTCAGAACTAAAACATTCCCGTGGTGGAAAGGAATGAAGGTAGACCAAAAATCTAAATCCATCCTTGCATGCCATGTTATGCTTCCACAGACAACGAAGAATCTTCACAAGTAGTGTAAACATCAAGGTCAATTGATACCCATGTAAACAACATTAAAATTTTAAGTACACGCTTCATTTGATCTAACCATAACTTGTGAAAAAAAAATGTCACCTGAACACACTATAGAATATTCCATGAACACCCTAAAATCCAAAAAAACACTTCACAACAACTTCCACCTGAAGAATGTACACACCCTTTACACTCAGACAACTCTGCCATACACTTTTACTTGAAAAAATGACTTTTGAAGCACCAAACCTCAAACCATATTGAGTGAAGTAAAATACCAACACAATCAACACTCCTTAAAATTAGTAGGAACTAAAACATAACTACGAAGAAATTTGGAGCAAAAACATTTCTCCCAGACACCTCTACAAAACATAGTCACACACTAGTGAACACAACTTATTATTTACATCTATCCAACACACCAACTCTTGAATGCAACACCTTCGAACGCCTCTCATCAACATATCTAAATCATATAGATAGATCTTCAACCTAGAAGAAATATGGAGCAATACGAGAACACACATTTGTAACCTAGAACACCACTACAACACACTGTTTCCTCTTTTTATCAAATTTTCTCAAAAGCACTTGTAAACCAAGTACCAGAGACACATCCTCATCATCTTCAACACTTCCTCAACACAAATGAACCAATACAAATGAACCATAGATCATAGAATCTTATCACAATAACACTAGAGGTTGACACTAGTAGCTTTACTAATGACAACATAATGCAACTAATCAAAGCATCAACTGCTCACACTCTTGCAATGATCTTATCCAACAATAGACATCAATGAAAACATAGTATTTTTGACATCAATGGCAACACTAACTTATCATACTTGTAAAAATCTCCCCCTTTTTCATTGATGGCAACACATGATGTGAAAAACCATCAAAGGCACAATAGCTAAGAATACCAACATACTGCAACTCTTCACATTACTTCTCCCCCTGAATAACTTATCTTTTTCACATTGTTCTTTTCCTCTGTGTAGCTTGTCTTCTTTACTTGTTTCTCTCTCTCTCCCTAATAACTTGTTCTTTTTCACATGACTTTCTCTCCCCCTTTGACATCAATATAAAAAGGACCAAAATAATTGCATTGTTTATTCTCTTCCTTTGACATCAATCAACTTGCTTACTTCTACAACTTCTTTCCTTTAATGCTTTGTATACTCCCCCTTAGGAGTATACACCAAACTGTACCAAATCAACAACCACTCCACAATGACAACACCCACTCTTCTGAGTGCAAAAATTAGCAATGCTACTACCTACTCCCCCTAAGAGGTAGCCACCAACATCAATCCAGAACAAAGAATGAATCTTGAGATCCACTAGAGTGATGCATCTAATTCAAGAAAGGAGGGTAATAACCCCCAACTTCTCCCAAAGATACTCAAAAGAATCCTTAGGAAGATCCTTAGTTAATATATCAACAATTTGATCCTTTGTAGGCACATATTCAAGCTTTACTTCATTCTCCACAACCTTCTCTCTCAAAAAGTGATACCTAATTGAAATGTGTTTTGTCCTTGAATGCATCACCAGATTCTTTGAATTGTAGTGTAGGAAAAAGTATCCCTTTTTCACACTTAATTTAGAGTAAATAAATAACAATAAAATGAGCTTAATGATGCCTTAATTTAGTGTTGTAATATGTATTTTACATATTCACATTAAGTTTAGGGCCCTTTAATTAAAATGAACTTAATTGTGCCTTATTTTTGGTGTTGTAAGGTGTACCTTTACACTTTCACACTAATATAGGGCTTTATTAATTGATTCAGGTTAATTTTCCTTAATTTTCCCCTTTAATTCAAATCCATGGCTAATTAATTACAAATTTCGATGGATAAACCCGACATCCATAAATGTCATGACATAAGGTTTAACATTGAGCAATGAGTCTTAGGCAAGTGGCCTAGGACCCATTCACCATAGGGTGAATGGGTCCTCCTTTGCACCTAGGACCTAAATTTGAATTATGTTTTTAGTGAGTTTTCAATGATTTCAAATGCACATTTAGATGTTGGCTTGTGATATTTGAATTTTGAGAATTAATCTTATGATATATATAAATAAGAGGTCATTTCACTATGTTTCATCCTAGAAATTTTTTATGAGCACCTAGAATATTTCAAGCAAGCTAAGAGTACTTTCACAAGAGCATTTTCAAGGCATTCAAAGGAAAATTTATTGAATATTATTACAACAATCAAGATTCCTATCATCATGTCAAAGATTTATTGCATCATGCATGTTGTTTGAGCTAATATGGTGATATAGTATTCAAAATTTATTAAATCATTCAAGGTCATTGTTTCAAGAAAAATTTCAGGATCAAGATCTACATCCATTGAGGCTACTTCATGCTAGTTTGCATATCTACAATCCAAGGTTCAAATAAGGTTTGGTGAGTTTTTGCATATTTTTGTTCATTCATCATCCCTTCATGCTATTTCATTGTTTCATTTCAAGGTTTAGTTACCAAAATGGGGTTTGACAAAGGCAAACCCCATTCCCTAACAAAACAATATTTTTCTCTCTTTTATGTGTGATTACAAATTTTAGGTTTAAGATCCTTTGAAGAGAAAAATTGAAGAAAGTTACAAAGTTGTCAAAGTTGTAAGAAAAGTTGTCATATCACAAAAACTCCTCTATAGAATTTATTTCTAGCTATTTGATAGTGAGAATTGGGAATCTGGGAGTGCAAAAACAACAAAAGAGAACCCATAAAGCATTTTTCAGGAACCTTATATACGACCCATTTACTATAGGGCATGAGTCATTAGTGAGCTTCAAATGGTGACTTTTGGTGAAAGGTACACATTTTTTTCCCCTTTCCAGATCTGCCTTTTGATTACTGTTTTTGTTAGATTTGGTTATTGTTCTTCATTTGCATGTTATAGCTTACATTTTGGAGTTTGTTTGATGGTTTTGATCTTTCTCTCCAAATTTTTATTTAGCTTTTACCCCCATCCTTTCATAGAGGAAATTTGTTGATTCATACCTTGTTTTTGACTCACCTAAGGGTTGATAGTCACTTCATAGTTTGGATCTTATTTCCTTGAATGAAATTATGGAAATAGGTTATTTGGTGTCAATTCATTGTGGTGAACCCCTCTTTATCAACCATAATCCTATTTTTGATGTTTCAAAAATATTGATTGCACTTGTATTGTCACATAAGATAGAAATTGGTTCATTATACGCTACTATGATATCCTTCAATGTTTTCCTCATCCACAACACTTGTGTGCATCAATATTTTGTTGCACTTTACTCAAATTTTGTAGTAGATAAAGAAATATAATCTTGTTTCTTTCTTATCCATGTGATGCAAGAGCATCCCTGGTTGTAAAGCAATCTTGCATCAACCAAAAACAGTTCTTTTCTTGCATTGCATTCAATAGCAGTTTCACTAGTTCACTTTGCATTTCACTGCATTATCGTTTCTTAGCTCAAGGTACAGGATATAGCATCTATACATGGACATCTATCACATATACGGATTTTAGATTGTTTACACGTGTCTATTAAAATTTATCGCTCTCAGTATTTCATTGTATTTTACCTAATAAGCATTGGGGCTGACCTAGCTCAATTTCTTAGTGTGAACCTATTTTCTAGGTGTGTGGACCTAAATGGAATATCATTATAGCATCTTGGGTTCATTGGGACCTATCTCCGAGATCCACAAGTTACATCTCTTGTGTGGAGTTATCTACTCGTGTTTTGGGGATGACCTTCATGTTTGATCATTTATTAGGTAGTCAGATCCATTTGGTGAGCTTGAGAAGCATATATATAAGATATTTTCAATCATTTAGAGGATAATTAGGTAGTTAATCATTAATCATTAGCACTCAATTCAATTCTTAGTTGTAGGTCCTTGTTTATGTAACAACCCTTTGGGGGGGTATTTAAGAAGGCCTCCTGGCCAATTGTATATTTCTAAGCCTCTAAGGTAAGTCTTGTGGGACTGGTGTTGGTTTTCAGTTGTTTATGTGCTAGTTTATCCTTGATGTCAAAAGTGGTTGGTTTGCTGGCATGGAGAATATATGTGATGATATGCTTGATGGATGTTGACAAGATGCATTGCTTGATGGATGTTGACATGATGCATTCTCAACTTGTTTTGATATATGATGATTTCAATTGGTTCACATGGTGATTTTACATGATCTTGGTGGCACATGATGTTTACAGGAATCTTAGATAATGTACAATGGCATACATACTCTGGCTAACATATTGGCAAGTACTTGTTGAGGTATACATTTTCTTATACTTTCATGTAAATTTATTGAGGTATACATTTGCTTATACTTTCGTGCAAATTTATTTCTATATGGGCTGACAGTACAAATGCAATGTGCATTCTTATGTTTGAACATACAAGTTGCAAGAAAATGCAGTTTACAGGTCAAATTTACTTGTATATTCTCTTCATGAAGTATTTTTTTTGCTAAATGGGATCTTCAGATATAAATCAGTGTGAATCATATGGCTTCAGGCAGCTTGTACTTCATTATTACATTGTATATGTCTTTTAAATATTTCATAATTGATGTGACCTATGTTGAAGATATTGAATTATTTATATTTTTCACCATAGAGGTGTCGAGCCTTAAGAGATTTTATCTAAACAACAAAGAGGGGGCCCTTGTCAGGCATGCTAAACATTGAGGATTTGGACAAATTAAAGTTTCAAATGTTTTTTTAAAAAAGCTTAAGTAAAATATTGGTTTGATGCTTATTTTTTTCAGTCACATTAATCACGTGACAATGGGTGCTATGATTAAAAAGGTTTTGGCTTAGTTTCAAAGTCACTTGGTAGTTACATGGGTATCGACAACCATCATAATTTAATGTTTTAATCTTAGACAATAGATTCAAATGTATTATGATGCTCGGATTCCAAATGACTATACTCTTTTGAAAAGTCTTCGAAAGACTTGGGGGAAATGTAGGGAAGAGTTGTTATTGTTTCATTGTATAAAGTTCTGGAACCCTAGCCGCTGCCACAAGTATTTTGTGAATGCAATTTCTAGTAAAAAATTTGCAACCAAGTACTATAGATAGAAATAATAAGCTCATTGTTTGAGCTTAGTGAGTTAGTGAAAGGTTTCGAGTTGGATAAAGATGTGACTTGGTTAGAGAAGACTTGATGTTGTTTTCCAGCTGGGTAGTTATGGAACTATTCGACAAGTTTTTATGGTTTTTATTTAGTTATCTTCCACCGTGATCAAGTGATGCAAAATCTATATGGATTTGAGTAAAATCTTGGTTTTGGAGATTAGCTCTTGTTGATTATGGTTAAAATAAACCCATTAGGGTTTTTGGGTATCTCTTCTCGAATTGCAACAGAATATACTCTCTTTTGTTTTGAGATTAATGTATTTTCTTAGACTTGTTAAAATATTTTGTTAAAAGTTCTTAACCCGAGTTGATCTACAGTTATTCAAATTGCATACATAGGTTATCATTTGCAGTATCTTTAAAATATTGCTTTTAGGCATTTTTCTGTGTAATATGAAAGAGGAATATGATGTTTCAAATATACTGTACAAAAGTTGTATTGCATTGAAAATATTTATATTGATACACAGATTATTGTATTTAAGGAAGATGTTGTCATTCTCATACAACATTTTTCAATGTGCTTATTGAAAATATTTATAGTTTTCTATTGAAATTTTAGGACTGCATATTGCACTTCTAGGGTTCTTATAGAATAATGTAATTGTGTTGCATTGTAATGGAGTTGGTGCTCTAAATTCGTGAGGGGTTAGTGCTCCTAGAGTTGGTGATCTAAATTAGTGAGGGGTTGGTGCTCCTTGGAGTGGGTGCTCCTGAACTATGTAGAGTTGGTGCTCTATCTGAATAAAGAAATATTTTTCAAGTGGTTTTTATTCCCCTAGAGGGTTTTCCACTCAAGAATTTTTTTTGTGTTATGTGGTGATTTTATGTGTGTGATCTTTTTCTTATTAGTTTGATTTTAATGTGTTATGCCACATTTCATATCAATCTTTCATATCTGTCAATGCACATTTCATGCATAAAATGTTTTGTTATTAATGTGAGCTCTGATACATGTGAAAGTGTTAAGTTCATCCTTTGTTAATGTTTCATGTTTAATTCATGGTTCATGCAAATACAATACTGTTCATGCATAAGTCAAATTTATTCTTTGAACTATCATTTGATGTTTTGATTTGAAAGTCAAGTTCACTTCACATACCATCATTTTTCCTCTTGGTTCAAAAGCAAACACAAATTCTTGCTTTTGAAAAAGTTTGTAACTTTTATAAATCACTGATTCACCCCCCCTCTCAGTGATTTCAGTCTTCCAATAATTGGTATTAGAGCGTAGGGTCCTTTCATAGGTCTAACCCACCTAGGATAGATTCTGGTTTTGGAAGTCTGTCAAACATGTCACAAGCTTAAGAAGGTACTTCTATGACTAGAGCTCCACTGTTTGATGGTACAAATTATGTGTTCTAGAAAATCAGAATGGAATATATCTGGTTTCAATTGATCTTGATGTGTGGAGCATTGTTTTAGATGGGTATACTATTCCACCCACAATACCCTCAGATTCTACTGAAAAGAAGAAGTATGAAACTAATGCTAGAGCTAAACATGCTCTTTTGTGTGGTTTAACCAAAGATGTATTTGTTGAATTCATGCACTGCAAATCAGCTAAGGAAATTTGGGAAAAACTTAAAAAAATTTATCAAGGTAATGATAAAGTCAAACAGTCAAAGATTCTTACTCTCAAAACTCAGTTTGAGGAAATGAAAATGAATGATGATGAAAAAGTGGTTGAATACTTTTTGAGAATAAGTGAAGTTGTTAATGTAATGAGAGGTTTAGGAGAAGTAATAGAAGAGTTTGATGTGGTCAAAAATGCCATTAGAACCTTACATCCCAAATATGAAACTAAGGTTTCAGCTCTTGAAGAAAAGAAACACTTTGATAAGCTTACCTTAGATGATCTACAAGGGACTCTTACTGCTTTTGAAATGAGAACAAGCAAAAACAATCCACCAAGAAAAGAAACTACTTTTAAAACTGAAAAAAAGGAAATTGTAGTTGAAAGTGAGTTTGAAGACTCTGATACACAGGAGTCTTACTTTGTTAGAAAACCAAAAAAGGAATCAGGTAAATACAAAGGGAAACTTCTCTTTAAATGTTTCAATTGTGGAAAAATTGGACATCCTGTAGCCAAATGCCCCTATGTTGAACAAAACAGTGATGATGAAAAACCTAACAAGCAGTTTAAGAAGAAGATCTATAAACCTAAAAGGAAATTCAATTTCAAGAAGAAAAAGAGTCTATTCATCAAAGATGAATTAGACAGTGAGATAGAAGACTCTTCAAATGAAGAAGAAGAGACTCTATTTATGGGTGAAGTTAAACAGCAAGAGGATATAAAAAAGTTTGTTTTAGAAGATGATAAAATAGATCTAGAAGGTGAGACTGTATTTATGGCCACAATGAATGAAATGGAACTGCAAGAAAATAGACTTGCAGAGAGTTTTGCTTCTAATAAAGAATTGGGAGGTTTTGAGAATGAACTGAAAATTGCTAGATTTGAAAAAGGACTTAGTATATCGGAAAATTCAAATTGAGCAAAATATTGAGAATCTAGTAAGTAAGATTCTAATCACTGAAAAGGAAATTACTGACTTAAAACTTCAAGTTGAAATCCTTAAGATTACAAGGATGCAATTGGAATTCAAGGAAGAAAATTGTTGTGTCTTATAAACTAAAATTAACAATCTTAGAAAGGAATTTGATAAATTTACAAATCTTTTGAATAAACAAAGGTATTATGAATACAAGTTAGGTCTTGGTTATATGGATGATTCAAGTGATTTTCTAGATGTAAATTTAAAAGCTAAATGTGGCAGATCTAGACATGCTTCCTACAAGAAGAAAGAGAATAGTCTTTCTAAGACAACTATGCAAAACAAAGTTAAGTTGGTTTGGATGCCTAAAAGGAGCAATGTAGAATCGAAAGATATTTTTAATCAAATTGAATTACATATTAAAGTTGAAAAAACATGGATCTTAGATAGTGGTTGTTCTCATCATATGACAAGGGACATAAGTATTTTTACTGAACTTGAATTTGGTGATTTTGGTTTAGGATGGTTTGGTAATGATGATTACATACAACTTATGGCAAAAGGAACAGTGGTTTTTGGTAATAAAATTTTCTTGCCAGATGTTTATTATGCAGTAGGTTTAAAACACAATCTGTTAAGTGTGACACAAATATGTGATCAAGAATTTTGTATTCTTTTTTATGCTTGTGGGTGTCAAATTAAAAAGAAATCAGGAGAAATAGTTGTTGTTGGTTCACAGACACAAGGAAATATCTATGAAGTGACTAGTGTAAAAGTTATTAATCAGTTGAGGAGGAGTCTCTATGATCTTCCTCCTATTTATTTTCACTAATCAATCTTTGTGATTGCAGGGTGTGCTTTAAAGTTTTATCTTATATCCCTGAAAGTATAAACTGCAATCAAACCCTAGCAGTTTAGTTGGTGTTTTGGAATAGTTGGCAATTTTCATTACATGAAGGATTGTGTGTTAGTGTGTCACTTTTATATTGTCTTGACTATGTCAACAGAGATATAGAAATTTTTACTTTAGAATGAACAAAGAATTGGTAAACTCAATTCATTTTTTTGCCACTAATATTAATTGTTTGGATAGTCAACACTCAGTTGTTCTATCTTCATAAAGAGGAAGGCTCTATGATATGAGAAGATAATTTTTAGAACTCTATGTCTTAGGAGATGGAGAAGAAAGATTATGTTTTTCTTCCAAGTCATGCAATTTGTCTACTTCATGAAGCAATTTGAAATAGGGAAGTATAGTGCAGTGAATGTTGTTTTGAGGAGAATCTTATTGTTGAAATGACAATGAAAGTTATAAAAAAAAATTTGGATTTGCAAGGTTTCAAGGCTTCTTGAAATAGTCTTGTTTGAATGCTTTTAAAAGTATGCATGGTCTTAGGCGGAGATATTCTTATCTGTTTACACCATTTGTTTCCTTAAGCATTGGTTCAACACGTGGTTGCATCTAGTTCTTCTTAGTATTATCAGTGTTCAGCTTTGACATGTTCAGTGATATTCTATTTGATATTCCACTGGATGGTGTTACATGCATTTTGGTAGTGCATTATGGAACAGTTGTTTAATGATTCATATTGGAAAATTAAAATTTTTCAGGTTTCATGAGATATTTACTTAAGACAGGAAAACATCAATGAAAGCAACATTTGTTGCTTGGACACATGTCAGTAATAAGCAGTGATAATTGTGAAATAGTGATTGGATAGTGCTAAATCATAGGGAGAGGTTTCTTGCATATTTCATGGTACAAAATACTTTTGATGATTGGTTGTAATAAATTTTGGTGATTTGTACATTCTCATCTTGTCATTGATGAATCGTAGTGGTATTTATTACATTCTCAGTTCGTTCTTGGGGTGCTTGACAATGATATTCCTTTGTGCTTTTGACAATGAGTTGCTATTTGCAGGTTGTGCAATTGATGCATACATTGATATTTTTTATCTCACATTATTTGATTTTACATGCTGATATTTCCTTGGTGTAAGGTAACAACTATTTGGGGTGTTGTGACTTGATCACTGCCAGCTACATGTTGAAAATGGCAGTGTGTTACAGGTTTTCCTTGGTGACAGTTACATAATGAGTTGTTTTTGTTTCAATATGCCACTATTGAAAATGGTATCCTTGTCATTTAAGGTCTTTGTTCCCAAGGTTGACGATTCTTGACATTATTGTTATCTCTTTTATTCCTATTAATTTATTTGGAGATGTCAGCAGGCTACAAATAAAATAATAGTGTCCAAAAAAACTAGCAAGAGATTCTCAAGGTGGTATTCAGAAAATAGTGGTAGTTGGTATGATAACAGTGACAGTATTATGGCCGCAGAGATATTGTGTTTGCTCATGTGATTAACATAAGGACGTATATGACACAAAGTTATTTGATTATGAAAAAAGTAATAATATGATTCTTGACTCCTATTTTCAAATGGTTATTGTGTTGGTTAGTTTTAGTTGTTTATATTCATGGAATTTCACATTCTCCTCTGTTATTCTTTGTCATTGAGGCAAAAAGGGGGAGAGATGATGTGTTTTTCCATCAAGGACAAAGGGGGAGTTTGTTGGCTTTCAATTGTTTATGTGTTAGTTTGTCCTTGATGTCAAAAGTGGTTGGTTTACTGGCATGGAGAATATATATGTGATGATATGCTTGATGGATGTTGACAAGATGCATTGCTTGATGGATGTTGACATGATGCATTCTCAGCTTGTTTTGATATATGATGATTTCAGTTGGTTCACATGGTGATTTTATATGATCTTGGTGGCACATGATGTTTACAGGCATCTTAGATAATGTATAATGGCATACATACTCTGGCTGACATATTGGCAAGTACTTGTTGAGGTATAAATTTTCTTATACTTTCATGCAAATTTATTGAGGTATACATTTGCTTATACTTTCATGCAAATTTATTTCTATATGGGCTGACAATACAAATGCAATGTGAATTATTATGTTTGAACATAAAAGTTGCAAGCAAATGCAATTTACAAGTCAAAGTTACTTGTATATTCTCTTCATGGAGTATTTTTTTTGCTAAATGGGATCTTCAAATATAAATCAGTGTGAAGCATATGGCTTCAGGCAGCTTGTACTTCATTATTACATTGTATATGTCTTTGAAATATTTTATAATTGATGTGACCTATGTTGAAGATATTGAATTATTTATATTTTCCACCATAGAGGTATTGGGCCTTAAGAGATTTTATCTAAACAACAAAGAGGGGGCCCTTGTCAGGCATGCTAAACATTGAGGAGTTGGAAAAATTAAAGTTTCAAAAGTTTTTTTTAAAATTCTTGAGTAAAATATTGGTTTGATGCTTATTTTTTTCAGTCACATTAATAATGTGACAATGGGTGCTATGATTAAAAAGGTTTTAGATTAGTTTCAAAGTCACTTGATAGTGACATGGGTATCGACAACCATCATAAGTTAATGTTTTAATCTTAGACAGCGGATTCAAATGTATTATGATGCTCAAATTCCAAATGATTATACTCTTTTGAAAAGTCTTCGAAAGACTTGGGGGAAATGTAGGGTGGAGTTATTGTTTCATTGTATAAAGTTCTGGAACCCTAGCTGTTGCCACAAGTATTTTGTGAATGCAAATTTCTGGTAAAAAATTCACAATCGAGTACTGTAGACAACAAGAATAAGCTCACTGTTTGAGCTTAGTGAGTTAGTGAAAGGTTTCAAATTGGATAAAGATGTGACTTGGTTAGAGAAGACTTGATGTCGTTTACCATCTGGGTAGTTATGGAACTATTCGACAAGTTTTTGTGGTTTTTATTCAGTTATCTTCCATCGTGATCAGGTAATACAAAATCTGTATGGATTTGAGTAAAATCTTGGTTTTGGAGATTAACTCTTGTTGATTATGGTTAAAATAAACCCATTAGGGTTTTTGGGTATCTCTCCTTCAATTGCAATAGAATATACTCTCTTTTGTTTTGAGATTAATGTATTTTATTAGACTTGTTAAAAGAGTTTGTTAAAAGTTCTTAACCTAAGTTGGTCTACAATTATTCAAACTACATACAGAGGTTATCATTCGCAATATCTTTAAAAGATTGCTTTCAAGCATTTTTCTATGTAATCTGAAAGAGGAATATGATGTTTCAGATATACTGTACAAAAGTTGTATTGCATTGAAAATATTTATATTGATACTCAGAATATTGTATTTAAGGAAGATGTTGTCATTCTCATACAACATTCTTCAATGTGCTTATTGAAAATATTTATAGTTTTCTATTGAAATTCTAGGACTTCATATTGCACTTCTAGGTTTCTAATAGAATATTGTAATTGTGTTGCATTTTAATGAAGTTGGTGCTCTAAATTAGTGAGTGGTTGGTGCTCCTTGGAGTGGGTGCTCGTGAGTTGTGTAGAGTTGGTGCTCTATCTGAATAAAGAAATATTTTTCAAGTGGTTTTTATTCCCCTAGAGAGTTTTCCACTCAGGAAAAAATGACGTGTTATGTGGTGATTTTATGTGTGTGATCTTTTTCTTATCACTCTGATTTTAATGTGTTATGCCACATTTCATATCAATCTTTCATATTTGTCAATGCACATTTCATGCATAAAATTTTCTATTATTAATGTGAGCTCTGATACATGTGAAAGTGTTAAGTTCATCCTCTGTTAATGTTTCATGTTTAATTCATGGTTCATGCAAATACAATATTGTTCATGCACAAGTCAAACTTATTCTTTGAACTGTCATTTGGTGTTTTCATTTAAAAGTCAAGTTCACTTCACATACCGTCATTTCTCCTCTTGGTTCAAAAGCAAACACAAATTCTTGTTTTTGAAAATTTTGTAACTTTTATAAATCACTGATTCACCCCCCCTCTCAGTGATTTCAATCTTCCAATAATTGGAAGCTCACTTGTGTGGCCAATCTTGCATGTAAGCATTCTATGTTAATGAAGATTCTTATTTTTGCATTAGTTCTTTGTGTTAATTCTGTTGTGTTGACTCATTGTTGCATGGCCTAGAATATTCCTTCTGGAGCCCTCCTATTGTGACTACACCAAGTGGTATTAGAGTGAGTTTTTGAGTCTTGAAGGCATTCATGGTGGTAAACAGATCATCGACTTCAAGTAGATTGTATTTGTTTTCAACCGATTGTTGATTGTGAGGTAGTTGAAACCCATGTAGCCAGATCGTCAAATTAAGGCAGTTGCACCATTTTGAGGAGAGACATGTGGCCAAGGAGAGTACCTGCTATGGTGAATGTTGCTAGAAGAATGGATGAGATGTTGGAAATGATGTGTGAGATTCGAGACCAATTAGATGTTGTTATGGAAGATAGGAGGTAAGGCCTAAACCCTAGGTAGAATGATGAGAGTGATGAAAAAGAAGATCATGAGAATCAAATTATTGAAGCCCTAGGCAAAGAAGAAGAAGAATCGGATTAGGAAAAATGTTGAAAGTGATCTCAAAGATTGGGAAAATACCTAGAGTTGAAATTCAAAATTACACAAGAAATCTGAATCCTGAAGAATTGATTGATTGGATCAATGAAATTGAGGAATACTTTGAATATGAAGAAATTGAAGATTTGGAAAGAGTTAGATTTGGAAAAAAAAAGGTTGAAAGGTCACATTGCATTATGTTGGAAAGAAGTCCAATTGGATAGGAATAGGAGAGGCAAGGAAAGAATCATCAAATGGGATAGAATGGTAACAAAATTAAAGAATCGATTCATACTAGTTGACTATGAATTGGAATTTTTGAAAAGATTATAGAATCTGAGACAAAAGGAGTTGACTGTGAAGGAATACACTGAAGAATTCTACAAGATAATAATCAAAACTAGCCATAGTGAAGTAAGCAAATAAAAGGTTGCGAGATATATCAAAAAAATGAGAACAAGCATTCAAGAAGAGTTGATCCCAATGAAAATGACATCAATTGAAGAAGCATACCAAATGGCATTGAAAGTGGAGGAGAAGCTGAGAAAGAAATTTGAACAGTCGCAGAGAAGTGTAAAAGGAAGATTTCAGAAGATTGGATCCCAATTTGGAGAAAGAAAACCCTATATAGAGTAGAACAAGGATGTAAAACCCTACCAGAGTGAGGTGAAGGATAGCAATTCATACCATGGACATAGAGGGAGTCACAATTCGTACTGGAATGATGGAAGATCTGAGAGAGGACCATTCAAAGGAACCTTTTTTAAGTGTGGAGGAGAAGGACATAGAGCTTTTGAGTGTCATCAGGAGAATACCAAAAAGAAACCAGACCATTCCAGAAGAACAACATATGTGGATGAAGAACCTGTTGAATCCCTTAATTCAATTGGGAAGTTAGAGAAAGGTGAATCATTGGTGATGAGGTGAGCTTTGATGCATGAAGAGGTGATTGAAGAACCTTCACAAAGGAAAAGTCTATTTAGAACTAGATGCAAGTCCGAAGGAAAGGTATGTAAAGTTATCATTGATAGTGGTAGTACTAATAATCTAGTTTCAAAGTAGATGGTAACCAAGTCAAGGATTTGAAGAGATTGAAACATCCAAACCCTTATAGGATCACATGGATTCAAGATGAACATAAGTTATTGGTAAATGAGCAATGTTTGGTGAAATTTCATATTGGATCATATAGGGATGAAGTGTCATGTGATATTATGCCTATGGATGCTTGCCATTTACTATTGGGAAGACCATGGCAATATGATAAGAAATTTGTTCATGATGAAGCAATAATACCTACACTGTGACACCAAATGGAAGAAGAATCAAATTGATACCTTTGGAAGAGGAAGACAAGAGTAAGGTTTGTAGGACCACCAGAATATGTTTGGTAGATGGAAGAAAAAATTTGGACGGTTTGAGGCATGAAAATGTGTGTTTTGCATTGATCCCAAAGAAAATCAATGAACCAAAGATAAAGAATCCCACCGGAGAGAGTGAAGAAGTTGCAAAATTGTTGGCAGAGTACAAAGATTTCATCTCAAACAATGTACCAAACGATTTATAGAGGTCTAGAGCATCATCCATCAGAAAGATCTAATATTAGGAGCTAGTTTTCCAAACAAAGCAGCACATAGAATGACACTGACAAAGATGCAGAGTTGAAGCGAAAAATACAAGAGATGTTGAAGAAAGGATTGATTAGACAAAGTTTGAGCCCATGTGCGATACCTATTGTGCTTGCACCAAAGAAAGATGGACAGTGGAGAATGTGTAGAGATTCAAGAGCAATTAATAGGATCACTATCAAGTATCGATTTCCTTTGTCAAGGATGGATGGCATTATGGATTGTTTGAGTGGAGAAAGGTATTTCACAAAGATTGATCTCAAGAGTGGATACCATCATATCAGGATTAGGGAAGGAGATGAATGAAAGACTGCATTTAAGAAAATTGAACAATTATATGAGTGGTTAGGGATGCTTTTCAGATTAACTAATGCATAAAGAACTTTCATGAGAGATATGAATGAGTTATTGAAGAAATTCTTGGGTCAATTTTCCATTGTTTATCTAGATGATATTTTTATTTTCAGTAAAACCATAGAAGAGAATTTTTTGCACCTTAGACACGTATTACAAAATTTGAGAGAAGAGAAGTTGTTGATAAATATCAAGTGTAGTTTCATGAAAACAAAGTTGGTGTATCTTGGATTTTCTATTTCTACTGAAGGACTAAAAAATAGATCCAAAGAAAGTGAAAGTAATCTTAGATTGGCCTACACTGGTAAACATTGGAGAATTGAGATCATTTCATGGACTAGCTAGTTTCTACTGGAAGTTTTTCAAAAGAATTAGTAGTGTTTGTGACCCCATGACAGAGACAATGAGAGGAGACAAGAAAGATTTCAAGTGGACGTCTGGAGCACAAAAGAGTTTTGAACTATTGAAGCAAAAGGTGACAGAGCATCCAGTGTTAGCACTACCTAATTTTGATAAAGTATTTCAAGTTGATTATGACACAAGTGGAAATACAATAGGAGTAGTATTGAGCCAAGAAGGAAGACCTATAGCCTATTTCAGTGATAAATTGAATGATGCCAAAAGACTATACTCAATTTATGATCAAGAATTTTATGTCATAATTAAATCTTTGAAGAAGTGGAGATATTACTTACTACCTAAGGAGTTTGTGTTGTATAAAAATCATCAAGCTTTGTAATATTTGAACAAATAAGGGAAGCTCAATCAGAGACATATGAGATGGGTTGAGTTCTTGCAAAGTTACACATTTGTGTTGAAGCATAGGAGTGGCAAGTCAAATAAAGTTGCAGATGCACTAAGTAGGAGAAGGAATTTTTTGACAGAGATGAGAGTGGAAGTACTAGGATTTGATGAATTAAGACATATGTATGAAGAAGATGTAGATTTTGGTGAAGCATGGAAAGCATGTAAGGAACCTGTTGTAATAGACCTAAGTTAATGGTTGGATTACTTCATTTAGTCAGGTATGTTGTTCAAATGAAATCAATTGTACATTCTAAGGAGTTCAATGAGGGAAATTTTGATTAAGGAAAAGCATAGTGGAGGTTTAGCAGGACATTTCAGAGTGGATAAGACAATAGCTCTGGTGAGCAAACATTATTTTTGGCCTTAGATCTATAAGGATGTGAGGAAGCATGTTCAAAATTTTAGAATTTGTCAAGTTGCAAAAGGGAACATTCATAATACTAGATTGTATAAACCTTTGATAGTACCAGAGAGACCTTGAGAAGATTTGAGCATGGATTTCATATTGGGATTTCCTAGAACACGGAGAGGACACAATTCAATAATGGTAGTTGTGGATAGATTTTTAAAAATGACACATTCTATTCCTTGTAAGAAGACTAATGATGTTGTGCATGTGGCTGATTTATTTTTCAAGGATATTGTGAGATTGCATGGAGTACCTAAGAGTATAGTTTCAGACAAAGACACCAAATTCATTGGATAATTTTGGAGAACATTATGGAAGAATATGAAGATAGATTTGAATTTTAGTTCAACATATCACCCACAGACCAATGGACAAACAAAATTGGTAAACAAAAGCTTAGGTAACTTGTTGAGATGTTTGGTCGGAGATAAGACAGGAAATTGGGATATAGTTCTATCGCAAGCAGAGTTTTCCTACAATAATTTAGTTAATTGGAGCATAGGGAAGACACCATTTTAGATTGTGATAGGAGCAAGTCCCAGTGGTGTTACCGAGTTAACAGACATCATTATGGAGAACAAAAGGAGTGTAGAAGTAGAGGAGTTTGCAGAATTCATGGACATATTGCATAAATAGGTCCAGAAACATTTGGAGAACATGAATAACAAGTATAAGAGGAAGGAAAATGAGCACCAGAGACCTAAGGAATTTGTTGTTGGAGATGAAGTCATGGTATATCTGAAGAAGGAGAGATTCCAGTTGGCACCTACACAAATTTTAAGATGAAGTTTGGACCATTTAAGATTATGAGGAAATGTGATTTTGAAAATGCATATGAAGTGGAGTTACTGGAGATAATGGGTATATCACCTATATTTAATATTGTAGATATATACGAGTTTCATGAAGGAGAGTCAAGTAGTAGTAGTGATGAAGTTTATTTTGAGGGGTAATTACCATATCAGGAACTAGAGGAGATTGATAAAGTCTTGGATACTAGAACCAAAAGGAGCACTAGGAACAAGCAATACAAAGAATATCTTGTGAAGTGGAAGGGTAGATCAGTAGAGGATTCATCATGGATATCTTAGGTTGAGGTGGACCATTTTGGTTTTCCTCTTAGTCCTAGAAAGTGAGGGACTCACTTTTCTTCCAACCCCGTGTGTCTGATGTAGGAGCATCCTTGGTTGTAAAGCAATCTTGCATAAACCAAAAATAGTTATTTTCTCACATTGCATTCAATAGCAGTTTCACTATTTCAATCCATATTTCACTATATTATTGTTTCTCATCTCAAGGTGCAAGATATAGCATCTATACATGGACATTTATCACATATTCGTATTTTAGATTGTTTGCATATCTATTAAAAGTTGTCGCTCTTAAGATTTCATTGTATTTTACCTAACATAGCATTAGGGTTGACCTGGCTTAGTTTCTTAGTGTAAACATATTTTATGGGCGTGCAGACCTAAATGGAATATCATTATATCATCTTGGGTTCATTGGGACCTATCTTGGAGATCCACAAGTTACATCTCTCGCGTGGAGTTATCTACTCATGTTTTGGAGCTGAGCTTCATATTTGATCTTTTATCGGGTTATTAACCCCTGTGGCCGACACAGATCTATTTGGGGAGCATGAGAAGCATATATATAGGATCTTTGAAATCATTTAGGAGATAATTAGGTAGTTAATCATCAAGCATTAGCTCTCAGTTCAATTCTTAGTCGTGGGTCCTTGTTTTTGTAACAACCCTTCGGGGGGGTGTGTAAGAAGGCCTACTAGCTAGTTGTATATTTGTAAGCCTCTAAGGCAAGGCCTATGAGACTGGGTTCTCACTTGTGTGGAAAATATTACATGTAAGTGTTCTATGTTAATGAAGATTCTTGTTTTTGCATTAGTTATTTGTGTTAATTATGATGTGTTGACTCATTGCTGCATGGTTTGTACTGTTCCTTTTGAAGCCCTCCTACCGTGACTACACCAGCATGATACCAATCTATATCCAAGAAAGAATGCACCACCACTTGTACTTTTCTTGTCATCAACACAACCAACCCAATCTACATCTTTGTAAGCACTCAAAGTGAAGTTAGTATTCTTTGGATACCACAAGCCATGATCTAGAGTGCCCTTCAAGTATCTAAATATCCTCTTCACTATTGCAACATGTGACTCTCTAGTATATTCTTGAAATCTAGCCACAAGAAAAACTACATGCATGATATCCAATCTAGTAGCAGTTAGATATAGCAATCCACCAATCATTAATTTGTACTTTCTCTTATCAACCTTAGCAACCGGTAACCATGGGAGTGCATACCAGTTTGGAGTCTTCCATTCCAAACTTCTTCAACATTTATTTGGCATACATGAATATACCTTTATCTATTTGATTGATTTGTAGCCCAAGGAAGAAATTCATCTTAGAAAACATAGACATCTCAAACTCTTTTTGCATCTCCTCTACAAACTTCTTACACATCCCTTCATTGCCTCCAAAAATTATGTCATCAACATATACAACCACAATCAAGATTTGATATTTTTCAACTTTAAAGTAAAGATTACTATTTGTGGTACCTTTATTGAATCCTTGTATCAAATACATGTCCAACCTTGCATACCAAGCTTTAGGAGCTTGCTTCAATCCATATAATTCCTTTTTCAATCTACAGATCATATCTGGTTTGTCTGATAATTGAAATCCTTTTGGTTGTTCCATGTATACTTCTTCCAAATCTCCATTCAAGAAAGTAGACTTCACATCCATTTGATAAACTTTAAAATCCTTGTGTGATGCAAAAGCTATAAACATCCTGATCACTTCCATTCTTGCAATCGGAGCAAATGTCTCCTCAAAATATATTCCTTCAACTTGTGAGTAGGCCTTACACACAAGTATTTCCTTGTTTCTTACCACTTCTCCATTCTCATTTAGTTTTTTTCTAAACACCCACTTAGTTCCAATTATGTTTTTGTTTGTAGGTATTGGAACAAGTTCCCAAGTCTGATTCTTTTCAATCTGCAGTAGTTCTTCCATAGCCTTCATCCAATGTTCATCTTTTCATGCCTCAATCACTGTTTTAGGTTCAACTTCAAAAATTAAACCTAAATTTACCTCTTCTTCAGCATCTTTCCTTCTTCTCAGTACACCTTTTCTTTTTTCCCCAATGATCTATTCTTCCGAATGATTTCTATTCACATACTTAGGGGTTCTAGGGGTCTTTTTCAGAGCATCTTCCTCTTTAATCTACACATCCTTTTCCTTATCCTTTTCTTTTTCTCTGTAAATAGGCTCATCTGATTCATATGCATCTATCACCACAAATTTTTAAAATTCTTCATCAATCTTGACACTTGCACTCTCAAAAATATTTCTCAGTATTTTGTTGTAACACTGGTAGGCTTTGCTTTTAGTAGAATATCCAAGGAAGATTCCTTCATTAGGCCTTGCATCAAACTTTCCCAAGTTTTCTTCATCTCTTCTGATATAAAATTTGCTTCTAAACACTCTGAAGTACTTGACAATAGGGATCCTTCCATACCACAACTCATAGGGAGTCTTTGTGTTGTTTCCTTTTGCTTGAACTCTATTAAGTATATAAACAACAGTATGAATTTCTTCTCTCCAGTAAACTTTTGATAGATTTTCTTCTTTCATCATAGTCCTTGTAGCTTCTTGAATAGTCCTATTTTCCTTTCAACCACTCCATTTTGTTGAGGAGTCCTAAAGTGCCTCTTTATGCCATGATTCTCACAAAACCTGTTAAATTCATTAGAGGTGAATTATCCACCTCTATCAGACCTCAAACACCCGATCTTCATATCCATTTTATTCTCAACCATAACTCTAAATTCTTTGAACTTATCTAGAGCTTCATATTTTTTCTTTAAGAAAAGTACACATGTCATTCTAGAATAATCATCAATCAAAGACATGAAATACATGTCACCTTGAAGACTTCTTATTCTTGTACCTAACCACAAATATTTTTATGCACCAATTCTAGTAAGTTGGTAGAATATTGTTCTTTTCCTTCAAAACTTCTTGTTGTTGCTTTCCAATCTAACAATCCTTGCAGACAACATTGATAGGATTTGTAATCTTTGGTACATCTCTTATTGCTTGAATTGAACTGATTCTTACTAGATTATAAAAATTAATGTGCCACATCCTCCTATTCCATAGCCAACTTTCACTAATCTGAGTCATAAAGAAATGACTATCAGCACCCTTGAGCTGATAAACATTTCCATCTATCCTTCTTCCAATAGCAATCACAATTGTAGACCCTTTTCTGATCTCACATCCATCATCCTGAAACATAATATTGTATCCTTTGCTACACATTTTTCCAACACTCAAGAGGTTGTGCATTAAACCATTAACATAGTAAACATCGTCAATATTATGCTTGCCATCAAAACTGATTGAACCTATTCCACATGTCTTAGCACCTGAATCATCACCAAATCTAATAATTCCTCCATCATATTTTTCAAGTTTGAAAAACTTACTTTTGTCTCTAGTCATATGGTTAGAGCATCCACTATCAATGATCCAATAGTTCTTATCCTATCTAGCATGAAAAGAAAATACCAAGGTACCTTCAATTCTTTCCTTCGTCTCCAAAGGGAATTCATTCACACATTTTTTAGAGTTAGTAGAAACAAATTCATCTTTTAAATCCATGAACAAGCATTCATCATTACCTCCATAATTAGATTCATTATTAGAAATACTTGTATCCTCTCTCACATAATAGCTTTTCTTAATCATCTTACCTCTATTCTCCTTGTTTTTGTCATTCACAACTTTGTTTGGACACCTTGAAGCATAGTGGCCTATCTTTCCACAACTAAAACTTTTGAAAGGAAACTTACCTTTGTACTTACCAGTACTCTTTTTCATTTTTCTCACAAAGTTAGCTTCCACATCATCAAGATCATCCTGATTTGATTCTTCAATTTTCTCTAATTTTTTAGCCTTAAATGTAGTCTCAACTTTTGCACCATTATTAGTACCAAATTCTCTCATTTCAAATGTAGTTAGAGAACCATACAATTGATCTCTAATGTAATGCTCTAGATTTTGAGATTCCTCAATAGAAGAAACTTTATGACTGTAAGTTTTAGGAAGGGTTCTAAGGATTTTCTCTACCACTTTTGGTTCTTTGAGTTTTCCACCAAAACCTATGATGGAGTTGACCACTTCATCTACCCTTTGCATATAGCTTGTAATGTTTTCATCTTTTGACATTCATAAGTTCTTAAATGTGATCTTTAAATTTTGCATATTAGCTTGTTTGACCATATCATCTCCATAAATACTTTCCAACTTTTCCCAAATTTCTTTACTAGTTTTCAGATTCATAATTTTCACTAATTCAGAATTTTTAAGACCACTCAAGAGAGAATACCTTGCTTTACTATTGCTTTCATAGGCTTTGAGTTCAACTTTAGTGCTCAATTCATTTGTAGGCATAGTATATCCATTTTGAACTGATTTCCAAACATCATATCCCAGATAATCCAGAAAGCCTTCCATCCTTGTTTTCCAGAATGCATAGTCTATTCCATCAAATATAGGGATCTTCTTCTTGTGCACCATCCCAAATTTACCTTAAGCGATTAAGCTTTCTTCCAAGGAACCTTTCTCTGATACCAATTGTTGAATGCACAAGACAACTAAGAGGGGGGTGAATTAGTTGTACCTTAAAACTTCAAAACCCTCATTAACATTCAGATCCACATTCATTCATTAAACCCTTAATCTATTATGATGAATTAACATGAAAAGCAATTAAAAAAATTGAAACAACTCAACACCATACACAAAAGAGCACCAGATTTAAGTGGAAAACCCAAGAAGGGAAAACCCATGGTGAGGATTAGCTCACAATATAAGTAATATCAACATCGAATACAGTAGGGCTCACTGCCCAAATAAAGAAGGCTCGTTGCTAGAATAGAAAATAATATAAAAAATAAGTGTTACACGGAGAAAAGAATCTCAATGCAACAAAGAATCCACCACAATGACATCAACACCTTTGTATTCTAATTGAAGAATTGTAGCCACCTTCTACTCACTGCATCCAGTAAACTAACACAAGAAATCTCACACTACACTTCTCAATTTCACACTCTAACACTCTCCACTTCATATCATTTGCATCTCTCACATCTATCTTGTCATCCCTCAATGATTCAACTCATACTATAATGTCTTCAACCTTGAAAAATTCTCCAAGGTTGACTTGTTGGCTTTGGAATAGTTTGTCATTGATGTCAAAGGTTGATGGTTTATGAAGTAGGTTGATGTTGATGGTTTATGAAGTAGGTTGATTGTGTTAAATATTTGCACATAGATTGTGAGATGTGAGTATTGATAGTGATTTGGCATAGATGTCAAACTATGCTTTACAAGGTGTTTCAGTGCTCATCATTATGTTGGTTTTTATTTGAGAGGTCAAACACTATGGGTTGATTACTATGCACAAGATTTTGCAATATGTCATGCCTTGATTATTATTTGCACAAGGTATAATGAAGTTTGAAATTGACAAAGGCAATGATAAAGTTGTTTGACTAAGCCAACAATAATGCATAATGCTATGGATTTAGATCAACACAATGAATTCAGCATTATAATGTTTAGGTCTTCATGCCAAATGAGAAAACATAATGATAAATTGTTTTTTGACACAACCATAACCCTAAAAGTTTCTATCGGCTAAACACAAAGGCAGTTTGTTGATGAGGACGATGGCTGATTTAGGGCTTTATGAAGATTGGAAGAATGGTGGTATGGTGGCTAAAAATGAAGAGAAATAGTTTCAGGCGGTTTTCTCTCAACTTCTACAAGGTGACATCAACCTCATTTTGTAAGGTTTCAATGTATTCAAAGTGGTAACCCAATTTCTTGTTTAAACCCTAGTTTGGTTTCTAGATGAGTTTGCATAATCTGGAAATGGTCTTTTGATTCAAGGTTAATGGTTTAAGTCCTGTTGTTTTTACAAGGGATTTTAGTGTATTTGTTATGTTTGGGTTGACTCATGTTTTTAGCGATCAAGTTTCTAAAGTCCTTTATGTTGTCACAAGTTATTGTCATTTCGGGTTCCTTGTTGATTCAAACATTTGGGGTTTCATGTTTGAAATAATCTACATATGCAATGTTGACAAGGGTTTGTTCCTTCAGTCATATATGTGTTTATTGTTTTGGTTTATACAATACCCTATTACTAAGGCACGGGCTTACATGAATACATTGTTGTTTATTGTCAAATGTTGCTTCATAAGGGTTTTTGCTTAGCATCCATCCATGGGTTATTGTGTTTGGTAATAATGTTGTCCTCTACTAGGGCACGAGATCTTATATCATTTGGATTTTTTTAAACCTATGTAAAAGGCCATGTAATGCATCTATTGTGTCTATTTGGACACGGGTTTTGTGCCATATACATGTTGTCTATGCATGGTATATACTAATTTTTTTTGTATTGTGTGTAAGTATTCATATCATAACATAGTCGATGTCGACCATGCATTAAATCTTTAGTGGTTACATATGATGATGTTATTCGAAGGATGATATACCACGATGATTCAAGGGGCAGTTTTGAAGACAGATAATAGGTTACATGTGGCATTATTTGAAAGGAAATTTATAGCAGTTACCATTCTTGGAATGTTTATTTAAATAGTGATTTATCACTATTTGAAGTTTGGTGCTTTCACGGAGTTATTATGCTAAATGTATAAATATAATTCTATAAAGAAGTTTTGCAAGAAATTTGCAAAACAGATTGTATAAACTGATATATTTTATATTTTAAAGATTCCAAGTGAATGAGTCTTTAGGATATGGAATGTATTAGATTGAAAGGGAAAAATGTTTTACAATGAAACGGAGAAACCATCTGTATTGTTTATTTTCATTTGATCTTTGAGAAGTTGTAAGTGATAATGTTGGTGAGACAATATGATCATTGTTAGTGAGGCTTGTGTTGCCAGTGAGGCATTTGTAGGCAGTGAAGCTTGTGTTTCCAGTGAGGCATTTGTAGCCAGTGAGGCATTTTGATTAAGCCAATGAGGCAATTCTGAGTAGTTTTTCTACCCCATGAGGGTTTTCCACTCTTGAACTTTATTGTGTCATGGTTTCAGTTATTTTTTTATTTACTTATCATTCATTTCTAAGAATTTTGTATTGATCATTGTTCGGTATTTAGATTCTTACATTGATGAAGCATGCCAAACTGATTAAGTGTTGTCAGCATCATTATTTATGTTTACAATTTTTTTGAAAGAAATTAAATTTAAGTTTTGAAATCTACAACACTGATTCACCCCCCCTCTCAATGTTATATGTACTCCAACACGACTATGCACCTCAAACATGCAAATTCAAACTAGGTCGGAACCAAAACATTCCTGCAGTGGAAAGGAATGAAGGTGGACCACAAAATTCCTTAGCTAGGACCTAAATCCATCCTCACATGCCAGGCTACGCTTCCACGGACAACAAAGTATCTTCACAAGTACTGTAAACACCAAGGTTGGTCGATACCTGTGTAAACACCATTAAAATTTTAAGTACACACTTCCTTTGGTCTTACCATAACTTGCATATAAAAAATTTCACCTGAACACACTATAGAATATTCCATGAACACCCTGAAATCCAACAAACTCCTTCACAACAACTTCCACCTGAAGAATGTACACACCTAGTTCACTCAGGCAACGCTACCATACACTTTTACTTGAAAATTTAACTTCTGAAGCACCAAACCTCAAAACCATATTGACTAAAGTAAAATACCAACACAATCAACACTCCTTCAAATTTGCAAGACCTAAAACATAAATACAGAGAAATGTGGAGCAAAAATATTTCTCCCAAACACCTCTACAAAACACAGTCACACTAGTGAACACAACTTCTTTTGTACATCGATCTAGCAAACCAACTCTTGAATGCAACACCTCCGAACACCTCTCACCAAAATATCTGAATCACACATGCAGATATTCAACCTAGAAGAAATGTGGAGCAATACAAGAACACACCTCTGTAACCCAGAACACCACTACAACACACTATTTCCACTTTTTATCAAATTTTCTCAAAAGCACTTGGAAACCAAGTACCAGAGACACATCCTCATCATCTTCAACACTTCCTCAACACAACTGAACCAATAGCAACTCAACCATATATCATAGAAGCTTATCATAGTAACACTAGAGGTTGACACTAGTAGCTTTACTAATGACAACATAATGAAACTAATCAAAGCATCAATTGCTCATACTCTTGCAACAATCTTATCCAACAATAGACATCAATGACAACACAAGCTTGTTGACATCAATGACAACACTAACTGCTCATACTTGTAACATAGTGTGTTTGGTAAATCATAATTATGATACGTTTTATCTTAATTATTTATAAGTTTAGAATGGAAATATAATCTATATTTTGTTTATCATCTTAATACTATGAGTAGATAGAATCAGTGATATGATGTTGTGTAGTTGACATTATGTTAGGAGTTGAATTATATTTTTATGATTGTTGCACTTGATTTATGATGTCAATGCTTATGAAATATATGTCATGCTTTGAACATTGCTATGATTATAGAGTGGGTTTTTTTTATTTTTTGCATTTGAATCTTGTAAGAGTTAGGAAAAATTGTCTATACATATGTCATTCATAAGGAAAATAAGTATGATATTGAATAATAGCCTTTTGGATTATAATTATTCTTGATCCTTGAGTGTAAGTAAATTTTTGGTTCAAATCATTTATAATTAGCACTTGGTTTGATGTTGTTATTCCTTATTTTGAGGCTAGTTTGCAATAGGCTTATTTGGCATGGCTCTATATTTGTCTTGGTTTATGTGACCTCAATTTTTATTTTTAGGTTCCTTGTAAATTATTCACTCCACTATGTGGCTTTGTGTTCTTATGTGTGTTTCCAACTAGTAAAAATGTGATTGGTTGATACCTTATATATCCTAATTGATCTATCTATTGAGGGGGTAATCCGATTGAGTGGATGGCATTCCCACATGATCTTGGATGTTGATTGTGTCATAGTTGATTTTTAAATGAATAATTGGTGTTTCACTTCCATTCCAATCCTTGTGTCTATAAGAGAAGATCATGAACTAGTGTCTTTTTATCCTCTCAGATTTGTATGATGGTGACTTTATCACATGACATGGTTAATTATTCCACTTGTATTTTCATTCTCATTACATTAGTTTTGCATATTCTATGTGTTTTTGTGTTCTATTACAACATATGAGAGTATAGGCATGCAATATGACTTGTTAATGTCACATTTACATCACACACAAAAAAACATCCATGTTTTGATTATTATTGACCTGTATGAAAGCTTGGGTCATTAAATTATAAAAACAATACCTAGGTAAAGGAAGAGATGTGGGAAACAAGGAAAGAAGAGATAATTATATCATGAGGAGATGACCAGATGTTATCAAGGTTAAGAGTGAGTGATAAATTTATTGCTACAAGTGTTGCATGCTATATAAGACTTGAAAAAATAAAGGTCTACTAAAGAATCTCAAGGGAATGGAATACAAATATAAAATCTATGGATAAATCCATACCAAAGCCATAAAAATTTATATTTTTGTAGAAAGAATCAGAGGAAGAAAGTTCCCAAATAATATCCTTTAGAGGGGGTTTCCAAAAAATTTGAGTATCAACGGAAATTTAATGCTTTCAGATCTGGAGTTATCTTGACATTTGCTTGGAGATACTTAGAAAATGGACTCAGTACAAAAGAAGTTTCAATGACAGAATATGATAATTGAATTAGAGAAATTTAAGACCAAAACTAAAGCCACAACAAGCCATGAAGGGACAAATATTTGAGCATGAGAAAGAGAATATTTTCTTGTAGAAGGAAAAAATAATGGAATCATAAGTTCCAAAAGAGAAGAAGGAATCCAAATTGGATGTTGAAGTCAATGAGATGTTCATAGTACATGTTGAATGTGAAGATTCTATAATTGAAAAGGTTGTTTTAGTCATTTCAAATGATCTCCAAGAATATCCCTTTAAGGTTTCAAGCATTGAAAAGATGAAACCATTTCCATGTGAGAATGATGTATGGGATAACCATATTGATAAACATGAACCTATAAATATTTATTTAGTAAAATATATATATTAATAATCTTTATTTTTAGAATGGTAATATTGGTGCACATCTCTGAAGGATTCCCAAATCAACAATAGAAGGTAAAAACCATGGTTACCATTTTGATTACAACTCTAGAAATAGGGATGATAACAATAGCAAAGATTTATTGAATTAGTCTTCTTCCATATTAGTACATAGTTCTTATCATTGTGGGGAGCATTCTAACAATGATAAAAAGATAAAGGGTACAACTAGTACAAAATGGCATAGGGATCCCTTCTCTCAAGTCCAATATTGCTAATGTAAGATTGTGTGGGATCTTGGTGCTATGACCAAATAAATCCAAAAAGAAGATATTGAGAGACATAATAAAGCTAAAGATTCTCATGGACTCAATATCAAATTGTTATTGATAAATCATTCATTCTATGCACCTAGATAAGTAGGCAACTCAATGTATCATTGGGTGACCTTCAAGTATATTATGAATCCTATGATGTGAAAACTAACATGGTTATGGGTGTGCAAGGGATACATTCTCCTGGAAAATTTTCACATAATCAAAATTACATTAAGCTAAACTTTAAACTTAAATAAAAATACGTGGTTCTTAAAATTATCTGATGGGTCACCAGGAGTATTCACAACTAAGATGAATTATTTCAAGGGTCAATCTAGTGAAGTAGTAATTTTCTTAGTGATTTAAGTCATTCATATAATTTCATTGTCTAGTAAGCAAAATAGTCATAATTTTGATATTCAAACCATTTTGAATTAGCATAGTGTGATGGTCAATAATATGCTTCCAAGATTGACTTTATATAGAGGATTCCAACATGTCACAAATTTGGAACTATTCTCTAAGCATGTCATGATCACTCCTCACCATCACCTAAGGATATGCAAAGAGGACATATCTCTCAAGGAGTTGCTTAAATTGATCCACAATAATTCTCTCCCATTTTATCCATTGATGGTCCTTGGGAAGGATGAAGATGGCACCATGGGTTGCACATAAAATTCATATCATTACACCAAACAATAAACATATACCCCATTTCAAATATTGAAGATTTCATTGTTGAGTTGTAGGGGACAGTTTACTACTTAGATATTTTTCTAAGATCAAAGAACCATTAGATCCATATACAAGATGAGGAAATGCACAAGATATTATTCAGATTTCACTTGGGGAACTTCAATTTATTGGTCATATTGTTTGGTTTGACTAATTCATTGGCCACTTCCAAATCTACAATGAATTAGGTAAATCAATAAATGACTTGGGCCTATATGAATTGGTCACCACTCCCATATTAACACAATTGAGAGGACTATTGGGACTATACACCTACTACATGAGGTTTATTAAGGGTCTTTCATATCTATTATAACTTTAACCAACATGAGGAAGAAAGTAGTCTTTGCAAGGACAAATACAAAAAAAATATTTTGAGGAGATTAAGGATGTTACTATCCCATTCCTTATAATTTTTATTCCAAGTTTCTCACTATTAAGAAAAAAGGTGTCTCAACCTTGCGATTTTATATTTTATCATTGTAAATCTTGGTCATTTATCATTAGGTCACAAATCTAATGGTAGAGATTGTATTGGCTTGTCTTTCCCTAGAAGGAAAACTTGTTTTATGAGGGCATTGTATTACAATTGTGTACTAGCACTTTTGTATTGTGTGTGAAAGTGTAATATTTGTTGAGTTTCCTTTGGATTTGTAGTTGTTGATACTCATATGAAAAGACTACCCTACAAGTATATTCTAATCTTGTTGATTTTAGAATAATATATTGGATTATTTTTGGAGTGTGGGGTTTTCTCCTAAAAGGGTTTCCCCCACAAAAAATAATTGTGTTGTGATATGAATGATATTTATGTTTTTTTTTTAATTTATGTAACTTTTGTAAAGATCTAAAAAAAATTGTGTAACCCTCCTCTCAATATTAGTATAGGAAGTTGTTATGCTACCTTATCTTTCTTACACTCACTACCTCTTGTTGTAGAATATGATATTTTAAGTGAGAGATTAAGTAGTTAAGATGTAAAATATGCACCCCATAGAAATTAAGAAAATAAGGTTGAAAAAGTCAGAAAAGGTTCTTTCATTTATGATAAGGAGACTCTTTCCATCATGTATGCTTTGGAAAATTTTAGACAACATTTGATTTGTGGTAGAAGTGTGATTGAGACAAAACATAATATTTTTGAGTTTCCCCTCAGTCGTCATCAATTATGTGATCATCAACAAAAATGGGTGAGTAAACTACAAGTCTATTCTTTAGAGGTAGTTTTTGATGTCCTTTCTAAAAAGTCCACACTTGGCTCAATTTCTATCATTTTTGTTGATCGAAAGGATTCTAATATGGTATTTAATATTCCTACTAATATATTAGATGAAAATGTGAAGGATGATAAATATGTGACAACAAATGGTCTCATTTTGATTAAGAAAATAATCTTGTTAGTGCCTAGGTCTAAGATGAAATATAATATTCTAAAAACTTTGCATGTTATACTTGTGGTAGAATAGTATAGATTATTCAATGTTTTCAAGAAAATAAGAGAGAGACTCTCATTGAATAGTTTCAAGGAGGATTATTTCAAGCACAATGGGGATTGTACCACCTCTCATTATAATAAAGAAGATCATGTCTTTCTTGGAGATTCAATTCAATCACTTACTCTATCCCTGGTCAAGAAGGGGAAATATGTTCATGGACTTCATCACAGGCCTTCTAAATGTGGTGGATTTAATATTTAGAAAGAATTTTAGGCTACATGGTTTTCCTTAAATCATTTTTAATGATAGAGATAATAGATCAACTCTTTCTTGCAAGAGTTTTTATATTTGACTAATACAAAGCTCACTTCTACTACTAGTTATCTCATATAAATAAGTGAATAAGAAAATTCAATCAATGTGGATGGAAGGAGACTTGATGACATATGCCAATATGCAGCATGGTTCAAATGGTTGTATCCAAGAGAATGCTACTACAATGTCACCCATTATATGTTCATCGATGTCATTAGTGTCACAAGGATAAAGAGGTTAGAAATAGATCCATCATAAAGTATCTAGTTTATTAGAAGAACCCACCTAAAAAGGATACCACTTGGGAAGAATAAAAAATCTCAGAGCATCTAAATTTATAATTGCTTAATGAGAATAAATTTTGGGAAGGGTGGACTTATATGATCCCTTTATAATCTACTAAAGTTGGAGAGTGTTTGGTCCACTTTCCTACCTTGGGTGGGACTTCAAGATTTATCACTATCTCATGCCTTTTTTATATTCCTCACACCCCTAATTTCTTGATCCTTTTCCTCTATGGTTTTCTAATATTTATTTTATGTTGGTACCCTTTCCCTCCATTCCTCAATCCATGATCCCCACTATATTGGATATGTTGAAACCCCAATCCCCATTCCTCACTCCCTTATCATTTGTGGACATCTAAACCTTATCTTCCCCATTAATTTTCACTTCCCTATGCACTAGGTATCTCAATTTCTTAATCCCTTCTTCTTCCTAGATTAGGTATTTCCAACGCTTAATCCCTACTCCCTCCTATATCATGTCTCTTAGGATCAATCCCTACTCCCTCTAGCATTTGGTATCTCCAAATATTGATCCCCATTATAATTTTTTCCATTTGGGCTCATATAAATTTCCATCCTCTCACATCTTAGCACCCTTGCATCTCATTCCATAAAGAAAATAATACCAATATATATATATGAAAATACATTTATTTTGTATCCCTAATCCTAATTTCTTGGTCCCTCTTACCATTACATACTTCAAGTATGCATTTCCCCATACCCTCTATAGTGTAGGAAATTGTATACCTTTGTAATTTCACGCTATGTTTGGGTCCCTTAATTTATTGGACTTAATTAAGCTTATAATTTTTCAAATTATGCATTCCAAAGCCTTTATTTTCCCATTTTCTGAAAGGAGAATTGACATTAAATAAATGCAATCATAATTAAATCATCCTAGAATATGTGTTTCTTAGACTTATAGGCCATGGCCCATTCACCAATGGGCGAATGGGTCCCCTTTAAGTGCCAAGACCCATTTTAAAATATGTTTTTGGTGGAATTTTAATGATTCAAATTAAATTTTCAATTGTCGGCTTTTAGAATCTATTTTTTGGGAAATTAGATAAACACCTATAAATATAGTCTTTTATCATTTGAAATCTAACACGCATGAAGACTTTATGAAGGCACATTTCAAGAGAGAATATCATTGTCAAGAGCATTCAAGAGAAGATTTATCAGTCATTTATTGCAGCAATCAAGATCCTAACATCATGTCCAAGTCTATGTGTGTTCATGTCATCTTGTGAAGGCTAATATGCATTGTTGATCCTAAAGCATCCAAGCATTTCAAGTATCCAAATCCATCAAGAAAAATAAGATCAAGTTCCTTGGAGTGATGTGTTTGACTTCAGTCCTCTAAGGGAATCCATTGAAGGGTGGTGAGTTGTAGCAAGCATCATTCATTCATCATTTCCTTCTCCTTTTTCATCATCTTTCTATCAAGGTTTAATTACCAAAGTTGGGGTTTGACCAAGAAAAACCCCCATACAAACAAAACAATTTTTCTGTGTATGTGTAGATTATAGGTTGATGAAGAATTGAAGAGATCTTAAAGGAGCAATTTTTCATTGTCGCATAAGTTGTCATCATTGTTGTCAAGCCACGAAAACTAAGTTGCAAAATTTATTTCTAACTTTCTGACAGTGGGACCTATGTTAAACAGAAGACAAGACCCAGCATCAAAGGACTGACAAAAGTTATTTTGGAAGCCCTAACAAGGACCCATTCACCCAAGGGTGAATCAATCCCTCAACTTCTCTAAAAAATAGCTTTTGGTAATAGGTACATGCTATCAAACCCTTCTCAAATTTGCCTCCAAACTATCGTTTCCATTTTTGTACATTCGAGAATCTGCATTTTAAGTATTAGGTCTTATTGTTCATTTAGTTTAAGTGCTTCAAATCATTTTTATTTGTTTCCAGATCTTTTCTATTATCCTAAGGACTGAGATCCAAGTCAAATTGACTCACCATTGAGGTTGAAAGTCAATATCTACACCTTGTGATCTCTTTCCTAATGAAATCTGTGGGGAAAGGCACCTATTGAGATCCCTAAATTTTTATAAACAACACAATTATAAAGCCCTTAGGGATCCCTTTTTCCCTACATTTCACCCTCACCTTAGGAAAAAAATTCCTTGGATCTCCAGGTCATTCAAACGAAGGATTTCACTTATCACCAAGGTTGACTAGGAATTTCATTAATGGGCCTCAATTTGAATGTGATAAGATGGTAGGAAAATTTTATGTGGACCCAATCTAGGCCTTCAAGGTATATATAAGGTGGGAAGTTTCATTAGTTTGCATATTTTAACCATTTTCATCAAACTATAACCCTAGTTTAAGCACATGTGTTCATCTATTGGATGTAAGGATGGAACCCCTTAGGTTTTTACTTGATTAGTGGATGAAACTCCATTGATTTCCTCAAGTTTGAATAATGAAACCCCTTTGGATTCTTGAGGGTAGCTTCATATGGAGGTTACATCTACACTTCTAGTTTAGAGGATTTCAACATTTTGGGCATTTCAATATTCTAGTTATATGTGTTGTTGGTATTTCATGTCTTTATTATTTTTGCAATCTATTTTGGTGGATATTTCATATTTGAGAAGTTTATGTGTATTTTTTATGGGTATTTTATATCTAAATTTTTTTCACATGGAATTTTAGCTAACGAGCATTGGAATCCTTGAGGTCATAAGGTCACCTAATCTTTTATGTATATTTAGAATTATCTTTGATCAAACTCAATTTGGACAAATATCATGGTAGTGAGTAGAGAATGCGAAAAATGGGAAAATATATGTCAAATTCATTAAAATACACTGTGGTAGAGAAAAAATTGAAATTCGAAAAGATAAACCTAGACTGAGGCTAGGGACCTACAAAAGTAGAATGAAGAGACCTTTAGGAGAAACTAAACTAAATTTTGTGTAATTTTAACATTAAGACAACCTTGCAAGATGTAGGAGGAGAAGTATTTTTGTACATTAAGGATAGAGGAGAATCATCAATCTTGCATACACTGTAGAGGAGAAGTGATGCCTTGTTCCAAAAATGGGGCTCAACATGGAGGGGAAGTCTTTCCCTATGCTTGGGTTGGGACGGGTGACCTAAAGGAGAAGTCTTACCTTGAGAAGTCTAATATTTTTGTTTAATTTAAAAAAAAAATAAGGATCTTCTTCTCTACCTTTTAACCACTTATATAAAGTCTCTAAATTTAATTTTTCACAAATTACTCTCAAATCCACTTGCAAGCACAAAATATCAAAGAGAACGCCTAAAAAACAAATGGTTAAAGGGGAAGCTACCTCAATCAATCACCTTATAGGTTCTCAAACTCGAATTAACATGACATGAAAATAAAAATATATATTATTATACAAGTATTTTCTAATAATTTTCCACCTATTTTTATGCACAAACACTAGATTTGAAATGCAAAGGAAATTAGGATGAGATGTAAAAGGCTAAAAAGAGGTGAATTGGGAGATAAAAAAAGATTGTTCAAATGGAAAAAAAAAGTGTGATGGATAGATAGATATCCAAGAAAAGAAGACGGAAAAATTAATTTGGTGTTAAAATGAGCATTTATAGAAAAATTATAAGAGAAATGGTTAGACTAGGTGTTTTAAGGCTTACAATGGTGATGGATGAAAGACAAAGACAAATAAACAAAGACCAAAAAACACAAAATTGATGCCAAAAGAAATTTAAAAATAAGAATAATGTAGGGACTAATATAAGTAATATGAAATGATATTTTTTTATATATAAATATAATAAATTCAAAAATATGGGGTCCTAGGGTTGTAATAGAGGTAGGAGGAGATGGATGAGGGAAAAGATGGGGAAAATGGAAATGGGTATTGATGAAAATGGTTGAGGAGGGATTAGAGATTACCTGTAAGTGAGGTTATGTATAGTAGGAAACAAAGTATGATGAAATAAAACTATTAGAGTGTAAAATCTAAGCTAGCCAATGTGAACACTCAAGAAATAGTCACCTAGCTTATATGATTTTCATTCAGAGACTACTTTAGTGCTCCAAAAAACTTCTAATGACAAAGATGAAAGATAAAAATATGTTGAAATTTTCTAAACCTTAACATGTACTCACTTATTCAGAAACCATTGCACAAATAATTCTCTTGGGATGAATTTTTATTGTCTCTATATAAAAAATGAAAAAGAGGGGATTTTATTAATTTTTTGGATGGAACTCAAGGTAGAAACTTAGTTTTTGATGAAAATTTGAGCTTGATTGGAGTATGAGAACACTACCTCTCCCCTCTACTAAATAGTGAGGAGAAGTCTTGATGCTTGGAATGACTCAATTTTTTGGAACTAGTAAAGGGGAAGCTTTGGAACCCAAGGGTGGTGATTCCTAAGATCATGAAGATATTTAGAAAGTCAATTTTTAGGAGCCCAACTATGGTTATTGCACTACTTTTAAGGCATAGGATCTCATCAAATAGTTTGATTAAATAAATAAGGTGGAAAGGTGAAAGGTGTGAGGTGTCGTGAAAGGGATCAATACCTAGGACCAAGCAATAAAAGACAATAAATATAACATAAAACAAAACACATAAAAGGGGTCAAGGGGATACAATAAACTTGGGAATTACTAGGGATGATGACAAAGGAGGGTCAAAAAGTGGTCAAAACACATGTGACAAGATGATTGAAATGTGCAAAATGTGACAAAGTAAATTATAAATTATACAGTTTCAGTTCATTCAATCCATAAGTTAGGTACCAAAAAATTGATTAACACCATTTCTCCCTTCCCGTATATTACATAGAGCAATGTATATCCTATTGAATTCTTGTGTGTAGTTCTATATTTCTATAACATAGAAGGAACTCATTCATCCTAATCCTTATGCCTAACATCACACATCTTAATCAACATATTCGATAAACTTTTGTTGAAAGCCTCCACTATTTCATTTTCCTAAGGATGATAAGGCATGTTTTTTGTGATAATAGGACTTGAAGAGTTTGTGTGATGAATTGTGTACCTTGAGTAAACCTTAATGGGGGACCAAAATTTGTGATGATATTCTAAAAAAATAAGCACTTGCCTTTGATGTAAAATCCCTTGTTATTATCACTTTCATTAGAATTGTGAAAAACATGAGCCATAGGATCAAACAATGAACAAAGACACCTTCCACACAAGAAATATACAAACAATATATTTAATATTCCTCAATAAGAAAAAGCTACAGAAGAACCTCAAGAATCTTCAAGGAAAACAAGAGTCCTCAAATGTTGAGATTTCTATCAAATGGTATGCAAGCTCGAGAGAGCAGAGGAGAAATAATACAATGAGGGTTGATTGCTATATAGGAACAACCCTAAATGGTAAAGGGATTATATCAGAACAAGTGTCAACATCACATACGATGAGACATAATGATCTAATAATAGCTCACTTCAGTTAACATAAAAAGAGCTTAGTTAACTTAATAAAGAACTCCTAAGTTTAGCTAAAGTGCATAAAATGAATAAGACTATAATAAATTAAAGATTAATTAATTATTAGCTAATGCATGATTACTCTAATATCCCCCCTTAAGATGAACTTAGGGAGTAGCTAAAAACCATAAAAAAAAATGCATGATGGGTCCCAATGTAAACAAGGCTTGATGAGGCACCCATGTACAAACAAAAGATCTCTCAAAATTGGAGAAAAAGAGAAAACCACAGTGGGAGAAAAATCCTCTCCAAAAGAAAGAAAGGCGAATGAAGGACTGAAAAAACCTCCAAATCAAGGTGAATAACTAAGAAGCCTCCAACCAAAACAATGTCCCAAAAAAAGGAACATGTAGAACATCACTAAAGCATGAAGAAGTTGTAGACTACTATCGAATGATGATCAATATAGTGTTGAAATGAAGAACCCCCAGAAACAAGAATGCAAGAGTGTCCATATGGTAAATGATCCATCTCATTGAAATGCATGTAACCAGTCGATAATGTACACTACATCTGAAAGTACATAGGAACAAGAACTAGATACATAGATCACTCCAAAAACAAGAAACCAAGGAAGCATTAGCACCAATAGTAGAACCCCCCTAAATGCTGAAAAAGGAGAGCCATGGTAGGAACACTAAAGTTGTGTAAAACCAATAAGTGCATGTAGGAGAAACAACCTACAAATAAAAGGATGTGCAAACTAAGGTACACACACATGAGGAAAGAATCACTGGGATTCACTATTATCGTGGAAGGGACACTCACTTGACAAAGGTATGATGGAAAACCAAAGAAAAACATCAACCACCCATGGCACTTTATATCATAGTGTGAGTACCAAAGGCACAATAGGATGTGCAAAAATCCCCAAACAATATACACTAGAATGACACTTTATCTCAATGCATCTACAAAAGAGAATGTGCATGAAAAAGATGTTTACAATGCTCAAATATGATAAAATACTAGAAATACATATAGAACAACCAAAAATGAGTCATCCCACATAAACAAAAAGTTTCTAGGAGCTAAGACGTCTAAGTAATTCACCAAAATGTGAAAACACAAAAAAATGAATAAAATGTACATGGAGAGAAATTTAGAAAAAGTGCATGGATGGCTATGAAGAGCTCTGAAAGACCCTCCCAATGCTAATAAAATTGCAAAAAATAGAGAAACTAGTGAAAAGTTATGAGTTCAAGACTAAAAACAACACCTCTAAATTCAATAGACTATAGAATGAAATAATAGAAAAAAAAGTGATGAGACCCACACCACTACAAAGTTGACGAAACCACCTTTCCAATGATTCTTGTTCACCAATATCTAACATTGTATGCCCAAGTTATGGCCAAATGAAAAAAAGCACCTCCTTTAGGGAACAAAGAGGGTCAAAGGGGGCCAAGGTATCATTTGTACGCTAATGTTAGTAGAATATTCCCTGGTCATCAAAAAAATATGGCCCTCGAGAAAAAAATCGATGAAATATTCCTCTTTGTTCACCAAGAAATTTTGACGAGCGTCGGAGAAATTTTCGCGTTGTAGCCATATATTTTTTCGCTCCCAGGAAAACAGATTGCTAGCCAAAAAAAGTTGAAACCACTATGTAAATTTTTGGTAGCTAGAAAATTCCTCCAATATTTGTTTTGTGCTAGAAAAATGTTGCAAGGGTTGAAAAAGTCGCTAGGAGAATAGTTGTGGTTGTTGGTAAAAAAAATTCTAACCATCGATTGGGGGAAAAATGGCAAGTGTCAGTGGTGAAAGTAGTCGGCGGGCAGCAAAAAGACACGGATCTTGTTGTATGGATCCATTTCGAAAGCTCTTTGCGGGTCAAAAGAATCAGGTCTTGTGGTACAGGCACTCACAATCTATTAATTCAAACCTAATGGGTGATCAACCTCAATATACTCTGCACCCCAAGAAATCCAAAACTTCCCATCTATGTATGTTTTTTTTTTAACAAAAAAGATGCCATTTAATATTTATTTCGATGAGAATATAAGGAAAACAAGAGTCCTCAAAGGTTGAGATTTCTATCAAATGGTATGAAAGCTCGAGAGAGCAAAGGAGAGATAATACAATGAGGGTTGAGTGCTATATAGGAGCAACCCTAAATGATAAAGGGAATAGATCAGGACAAGCATCAACATCAAATGAAATTAGACAAAATGATATAATAATAGCTCACTTTGATTAACATAAAAAGCACTTAGTTAACTTAATAAAGAACTCCTAATTTTAGCTTAAATTCATGAAATGAATTAGACTAATAATCATCTTAAAGATTAATTAATTATTAGCTAATGTATGATTACTCTAATAGCTTTTACCCACTTAAATGAGAATTTATAGCCAAAATATTATAACACATTCCATTGTATTATGTAAGTGGATGCATGGGTCCCACAAAATCAATAGCCTACTTATCAAAAAACTCTTGACATATGATTGATATCAAATGCATTGCATCTCATTAATTGGATTGATGATGTGTTGATAAGTATAATAACTACACACAAATTCATGCACATCCTTCCACAATGTAGGCCACCAAAGACTTGAATGTAGTACATTTTATGCAATTGCATGTCTTTGATAGTGACCACCTACTCAACCTTCATGGAACTCTTGAAGAATTGTCTTACACTCATGAATTGAGATGTGTCGGGTGAATATTTTGTAATTTCTTTACAAATTACAAAATAGAGATTTCAACGACAACTATGATGAGAATGTTCTCTCCTCTCTGAAAGGGGAGGCTCCCTTCTTACTTCTCATTGGAACAAAAGTAAATTATGCTAAACTAAAAGTATTTACACTAGATTTAACCATGTGGGGTGTGTTACATTCGCCATTTTCTCTTATTTCAGAAAATACGTTTACAATGTTCCACGATAATATTCTGCAATGCTCTACACCTCTAAATATCTACCTAAGTAGTAATCACCAATATTCTTGATTAAACATAAGAATAATCAAAGAGTACCAATATAACTAGATTAAAAGTATCCAAAAGACACACATAAGCACAAAGTCTTCTTGCTACCTTCTATCATAGTTTTGTAATAACAAATGACGCACATTGTAGCACAAAGTCTATCAACCCACTTCACCAATATATCCACACACAAAGTGAATAACTCCAAGCTCAAATTCTTGATAATATTCACCAAGAAACACTTACATCACACAATTCCAAGTAATCAATATAACTCAAAGTTTATATAAACTATCTTGAACATCCTTTCAATCATAAGAATGAATCACCACTTATCTAATTAACAATAAGAGAAATCGGCAAGAAGAACATTCTCACTCATACAAACTTGATTCAAACAAAGGTTGAAATCAAAATTCACCTCCTTTTATTAACTGAATTTGATCTTGCAATTTGAACACAAAGTTTCAAAGTTGAGTCACAATTTTGGGAGCACTTCATTGCATAAGATTAAAGATCCCAATTACAAATGAGCTCTCTCATATTTATAGAGAGAAAAAGAGCTAATCTATGAAAGAAATAACTACTTTGACTTATTTAGCATTGAAGTCCAAAATTATTAAAGGACTTCTTTGTTTTTACATGTATTTACAATTCTGAAAAAGACATGTAAATAGTATTGAGCTAACTACACAAAGCAGGGAAATACTTTAAAATAAATTGAGGCAAAGATCAACTATCTACAACATTCTTCATCAAGAAATCATCATGCCTTTTCAGGATCATTTGCACTTCATCATTTTATGACCCTGAGGTATATTTCGTGATGGTAAGAACTCTTAGAATTGAATCCTTTACCATGTCGTAAGCTTCATCATGCCTTCCCAAAAACACTCTGAGGTTCTTCAAAGTCAACTAAAAATCCAACGACTTGTCCATTGCAGCCACTAAAAAGGCTTGGTCTTCAAATTCCCTTTGGACCATGTTGGCGAACTATTGGACAATCGCATCAGAGGAAAGAAACTTTTGGTTGTCATCAATCACTTTACAAGGAATTTCCTCGACCTTGTTAACAAGGTTCAAATCGTGATCCTCATTGACCTCTCGCACACTTTGCAATTCCTCGATCAAATCCCTGATGAAATTTTCTTCATTTATCATGGCTTCTTTCACCTCTACAAACTTCTCCCTATTGGGAATAATCCCAACTTCCACAAATGTCTCTATCTTGAGATCTTTCATTTTTAGCCAATCCTACAACTTGTTCTTTGTTTCTCCCTTCTCTTGAATAAAATATTTTGTAGTTTTATCTAATTTTGACCTTATCCCTTCCATTTTCTCCATCTTTTCCACAGATGATCTCAGGATCTCGGTACCTTGTGCCACCATTTGGTCAATAAAATCACCAACTACTCTACCTCTAGTGTAGACCTTCTCCACCTTTTGAATTATAGGATCTTCAACACCAACTGCCACTGCCATAGGTTCAACGGACTCAAAATTTTGGGTAGTCCTTTGTAGTACAGTTGTCAGTTATTTTGTCTTTTCCTTGTAATGATCCTTTTCCTTCTTCTCCTTGTCAAACCTCTCTATGAGAGAATTCAAGGTGTATTGAACATTTGCCTCCACACTCTCATGAGTAACCATTCCCAACTCAACTCTTGTGATGAAGTAATATGTGATATCCAGCTCTTCCAAGGTCTTGTCAGGGGGAGGGTGAGCTACCTCTACATACATGTTACCTTCTTTATCAACTAACAACCTTAAGAGAGTCTTCGCCTTCTTCTTTGTTTTTGTTTTCACATATGTAAGTTGTGTGAACTTGAAGTCATCTGGGGAAACAAATTCTTTCTTTCTCTTTGGTGTTTGTGAAGAGAACCAAGGTGGAAGGGATGAATTATCTTCTGGATTTGTGGCCATAATTGGATTTGACACTATTGCATCAAAAAAAGTAGTTGTTATAATAGGAGAGGTGTTTGTCAAAATAGCATTAGGAATCTCCACATTTGTCACTTGTACTAACTCAGACATGTATTTTTCTAAGTCAGATTGAGATGTAATGTCAAAGGATTGTGAGGATAGACTAGGAAAACACATTGGTGATCCAAAAATATTGACCAAACCCTGTTTGGGACTTTCAAAAATAGACCTTGTGGAAGGGGATGAAGTACATATTGGACTGTAACAGTAGGAGGCACATTGACTATAACTACAAGGGTAACAGTAGTAGCACAAATATCATAAATAGGTGAAGATGTGGAAGGAGTAGATACAACAATGGCAATGGGAGAAGAGGAAACAGGTGGTTCTTCAGGAATGTTCTCATGGGGAGATACTCACTCTTCCTCATGTTGTCCTTCTCCTTGCCTTTCCTTCTGGATAGACTCTTCTTGTCCTTCAGCAAATGATACTTGCGTGGTTGTTTTGCTTTTCTTCTTATTACCTTTTACCACAAGTGTGATCTTGGGTTTTGAAGGCCTACTAGAACTAGGAGCATTGCTCTTGTTCTTTATCCTTAACTCTAACTTTTTCCCTACATGATCTTGTGTTTCTTCCTCCGACCCAGTAAGAAATTGTTTCAATTGAATTCCCCTTTCTAGCAACCAAACATTGATGTTAGAAAGAATAATCTCAAATCTTTCTCTAACTGAAGTTACCTCCTTTCTAGACCACTGAATAGGAGGAAGAGGAGATCCCACAATGTTTTTCTATACATAGGTAGCATCCAAGATATCACCATCATCTTTCATGACTTCAGGAATATCGCCCAAGTATAGCTCCTTAATATGTTGTAATGTTAGTCTGCAGTAGTCCATCTTTTTGATTTCCACTATCCTAATATCAGCCCATACGTCTTCAATCTGATCCATATGTGAATAAGATTTCTTGATTTGATCCTTCATATCTCGATAATCAAAATCAAGTCTTCTCTTGAACATTTTCAATGTTACACACTACATTTCTGGCTCAACTGCCTTGGCCTTAGGAGAAGTCTGGATGGAGTACCTACCAATTTTCAAGGGAAAATTGAGTCCTGGCTTGTGGGATTCCATTTTCTTGCTATGCACATTAATTATTTTCCTACACAACTCCATCAAAACAATCTCATCATTGGGGTAGCAAGGAAGCATGTAGGGATAACTAGTGAAACAACCAACCCTCGGATATGTAAAGGTAGGAAATTGAAGATACAGACATCCATACTTATTCACAACCTCCCAAGCCTCATTTGATACTCTCTTATTTTCCAATTCTGGATCAAAAGCACACAAGAATAGCTCAGCAAAGAATGCATCATTCACCCTTCAAAAATGGTGAATGTTGCCATTCAGAGTAATCTGTAGAAAGTATTTATGCAATTGAATCACTTTCCTATCTCCTTTTGTTGTCAAACCAACAAAGTTCCTCATGGCTGCAGTGACATACACTAAGTAAGATGTCATGTAGAATTTGATGTAGAATGCACCTTGGTCAACTAAGCATGAATGGAATCACTAATTTGTTGGACCCAAAAGATATGTTGTTTCCCCCTCATTATTATCTTGATGTAGAGATGCATCCAATCTTCAAATGTAGACGAGGTAGGTAAACCTTGCATTCTACTAAGAAGAGTGATTAAATCATTTACCTCCTCAATGAAATCATTGTGAGGGAAACTCTTGGGCCACCTAGAAATTCTAACCAAGGTGTCTTCAACCTTTTATTATTAATTTCCCACTTAGTAGTGTCTGGATCCTTATCATACTCTTGTTGTGCATAGTCCATGATGATATAGATGTGTAGGAATCAATTTCGGGACATAAGAAAGCCTTATCAAGGAATTATGCATCTAGTCTCATGACTATGTTGTCATTGGCATCCCTAACACTTTTGTCATTCCTATTATAATGTGATGCCACCTGAAGAACGAAATTTGGATTTTGAGCAACAGGGAATGTAGCTACCATATGAATATTACTCTTAACAATCTATCTCATGCCATCACTCAATGGTTGCTTCCTTGTTCTATCCAAAAACTCGGACATGTCCACATGCCCAATTTCCATGTCCTTAATATCATCAGCATTTGATGAAACCACTATAGCCAGAAACACACCCTAATACTTATATTTCATGGATTTTCCTTTCCTAGGTGATGGATCCATCATTGGAAAGATACGAGCAACTAATCAGGTACTTACAGGAAAGCAAGCATGAAATTCTTGAAGTGTGTGCACAAGAAACTGTATGACAAATTTTAGCATATTTGTAGTGTTAGGAAAAATCACACACCTGAAGAACGAAATAGTTGGATTTTGAGCAACAGGGAATGTAGCTACCATATGAATATTACTCTTAACAATCTATCTCATGCCATCACTCAATGGTTGCTTCCTTGTTCTATCCAAAAACTCGGACATGTCCACATGCCCAATTTCCATGTCCTTAATATCATCAGCATTTGATGAAACCACTATAGCCAGAAACACACCCTAATACTTATATTTCATGGATTTTCCTTTCCTAGGTGATGGATCCATCATTGGAAAGATACGAGCAACTAATCAGGTACTTACAGGAAAGCAAGCATGAAATTCTTGAAGTGTGTGCACAAGAAACTGTATGACAAATTTTAGCATATTTGTAGTGTTAGGAAAAATCACACATTGGAAATTACAGTGAGGGGAAAAATCAGAGCGATTGCACATAAATATGGGGCTTGGGCACGATGGGTGTGAAAAACAGAGCGTGGGTGGTCAAATTTAGCAATGAAGAAAAATTCCTCAGAGTTAGAGAAATGGTTGCATTTTTTTGCCAGGTCGCTGGAAAACAACGCCTCTGTAGGTGGAATGGAGCGAAATTTGTAGCAACACTAAAAAAATGGTGCCATTGCAAATGAAAATTGATGTTTGCAAAATTTTTGCATAGTCACTAAAATTTAATGACTATGCAAAAAAGGAAAATCACTTTGTTTCTTCCAAGGTTGGAGAAAAACTCCAATCTTGCAACTTGGTAAAAATTAGGTTATGTTTTGAAGTTGGGTGGGGGTTTTTTACCGACCCTACATCCTTGTAACTTTTTTATGTGCACTAGCGAAGAAAAAGCCCACTTGTGCATTTTTACTTTAGAAGCTCTCGATTTTGCATGAGCGGCAAAAATCTCTGCCAGTGCAAGTGAAAAGGGAAAACTCAAGTTAGCGGGTTTCATGTTTCGCATTATTGGAAAAAAAACACTGACAATGCAAGGGAAGACATTTTGAATTTAAATGAAAAGTCAGTGAAAAATATTGACAATGCGTAAAATGAAAATTGGGGTCTGAAACTACCGATGTTGAGATAAGGGTTTATATGTGAACTCAATGAAAAACACCATGCATGCTGGGATGACTAATGGGAAGATTCAATGGCCAAAATCTTGGGCCTCACGAGATTTAATACCCACAATGCACAGAAAGGAAAAACAAAGGTTGTGTTTGCCATCATTCTATGCAAAGCTTGGGAAGTTTGCATTGAAACAAATAGTGAAGACAAGTAGAAGTAAAACTCACAGCAAAACCATTCTTCGAATGAAAATGTAACACTAGGGTTATGCTTTAAACAGTAGACATCACGTGCAATGTAAAATGGAAAACCAACAATGTGAAGGTGTAAAAAAAACCCTAGATGATATCATAATACAAAATGAACATACAAAAATGTTAAAATCATAAAAAAACCCTAAAATATTTAACACAAATTGAACATATGTAAAAAGAAAACATTGAACAACATAGTCGAACATAAAACGAAGAAAATGGTGAAAACCCCTTCTTGAATCCATGAGAAATACACTTGAAATATTTGAACTAATGAATTCACAAATCTTTCTGGGGCACAAAGGAACCAGGAGGGTGACAAACAACTCAAAACGAAAAATAAACAAACTTTAAAACCAATTTAAAACCCTCTGAATCATAAATGAAATTGCATTAATTACTAACTCGTGTGAAGCCAGGTTTGTAGGGGTGGGAAAAATCAACGCCCGTGCAATTTGAAAAAGTGAAAGATATGCAAGGTCACTAATTTATTAAAAAAAATTGAATTTGCCTTGCAGGGGTGCTGAATTTTAGTGCTCTTGCAAGAGCAAAAAAAAATCTAACTTTTAACAACTAGATTTTCACAACTTGCACCAAAAGGCTAATTTTGATGAAATGAAAAGGGGAAAATGTTTAGAATGGCTTTCTGAGGCTATGGGACCATGCACGAGGACCAATGCAATTCACCTCATTTTATGTGCTTAGAGTCCATGAGCTACGAAACAAACAAGTTTCGTAGGGGTTATCCCACAAATTGAGCATAGCTGAACTTGAGGATAACAAGATGCAACAAAATAATACTTCATCTATGCCTATCTATATAATTGACTATTGATTAGTTGATAGGGTTTTGCACATGCCACTTATTGCTTTCATTGTGCAATTGTATAACTAGGTGGTGTTTATTATGATGTAAAAAAAATACAATATCCTACATGGAAATAGATACTACATCCACACATAATACTTTTGCATTGAGTAAACCATCCTCAATAGTTGTTTGTTTTTTCTTGTTTCTATGCATGATAAAAAATGAAGCCCAACATGATGCTTACTTAGGTACAACATAATGTGAAAATCAAATTCTTGAAAAAGATCAACTAATGGCATATTCACACATGAATAATTAACTTATATTTTGGTGCTTGATGATCTATGAGAAACACAAATGGACTAGCTAATAAATATGGTCAAATCTTTTGCATGACATAGACCATGACTAAAGCTTTGTGTTCTATGGTGGTAAAGTTGTTCTCTATAGATGTAAATTTGTAAGTAGAAAAATATATAGAATGATATAAATTCCCTTCTCCTAGTTGTGCAAGTACTACACCAACAATAGTCCTAGATGTATCAAACTGAACATAGAATAGGGTGTTCTAGAACTTAAAAATTGCAAGATAGATGTGGAAGCTAACTTTTGCTTCAAAGTTTCAAATACCTACCAATGTTTCTTTGTCTAGTATGAAGTATCATCTATGCATAAAAAATCTTCAAGAGGTATTAATATGCATGCTTAAAATGATGAATTTTCTATAATACCCCATATTGTCCTAGAAATGTTTGAACTTTGCAAGAAGTCTCTTACAACTCCAACTTTAAAATAACACACTTTTTTAATCTTCTAGAACTTCCTCATTGCAAATGATTTGACCCAAAAAATACCAAAGGGCACAATAAAGGAACACTTTCAAATTGAGAGATGTCATTTATGAGATTATTCATACACAAGGCACAAGGATTCAATATCATTAGACACCACCAAATTAGAATGTTGGAAATTTCCCACTTTCCAATCTTTGCCTTAGGTTTTTACACTCAATTTAGTATTCACACCCTAATGTATAGTTGTACTCTATAGATGTAAATTTGTAAGTAGAAAAATATATAGAATGATATAAATCCCCTTCTCCTAGTTGTGCAAGTAATACACCAATGATAGTCCCAAATGTATCAAAATTAACATAGAATAGGGTGTTCAAGATCTTAAAAATTACAAGATAGATGTGGAGGCCAACTTTTGCTTCAAAGTTTCAAATGCCTACCAATGTTGCTTTTTTCTAGTGAGCGGTATCATCTTTGCACAACAAACCTTTAAGAGGTGCTAATATGCATGAATAACATGATGAATTTTCTATAATACCCCATATGTCCTAGAAATGCATGAACTTTTCAAGAATTCTCTTACACCAACTTCAAAATAACACAATTATTTAATCCATTAGCACTTCCTCATTAAAAATTATTTGGCCCAAAAACTACCAAAGGGTACCATAAATGAACACTTTCAAATTGAGAGAAGTACGCCATTGTTGATATTATTCTAAAACAAGGCACAAGGATTCAATATGACCAAACAACACACCATTATAATGTTGCAAAGTGCCCACTTTCCAATCTTTGTCTTTTTGCACTCAATTCAGTAATCACTCCCTTAGGTGTACTATAAGAATCATTTTCCATTTTTTTAGCCTTTCCCTAATAATAGGTTGATTTATAACGATATTTGACCCTTTTCCAAAACCTAAAACCTACTCTAGAAGTTTTAGATCAAAATTTAAAAAAGATGTTTACAAACAAAAACTATGGTGTTTGGGTAAATTCTAAAACTTTGAAATTTTAAACAAGGCTTCTAACCTAAACCTAGACCCTTCCCAATATATTTTACAATGATCATGTAAACCTTAATGTAAGATAAAGCTATAATAATTCATTTTAAAATGGATATCACAATATACAATATCATAAGTTCTATACTCATGCCAAGTCTTATTCTCTACACAAGGGTAGCAGGTTTTGAAGCCATTACTAAAGAAATTTTTAAAAGATCCTTGTTGCACCTCCTCTAAGTTGTCCATTATCACATCCTTCATCTCCTTAGTGTATTCTTCTTATTTCATTTGTTTGTCCATCGATCACTATCCCTAATTCATTTCAATGGCCTCCTAGGATTTACATCCCCCTACATATTTATTGATTTGCTATGCATACAAGCAATTCAAATTATTGACCATATAAATTGATTAAATTTTAATTCACACTATAAAAATCATAAGCTAGTTAAATTTAATCTAACAAAAATAAAATTACACATCATGAAAGCTCTACATGTAGTATTTTCATTTGTGAAATGCTCACTTTGGAAGGAAAAGCCCAAGTTAATAGGTGCAACTATAGTCCTATTAGATTTTTAATAATGTGCAAATACAAAGAGTGGGTAGAATGTTTATATTTTCATGTTCTCCCTATTCTACTGGTAGGTTAAATTGTTCATCCAATGTCCACAAATTCTAGAGTTTCCTATGTCTCCAATCTATCCAACAACTACTTATTATGGTTTTCTTCCTCTTTTATATCTTTTCAAGCTTTATTCCTATGCACTGAAGTAGCTTGGAAATGTCCTAAATCTCAAGAGTTTGATCTTCTCTTTACCCTTCTATTTTTTGACTTAGCATCACAAAACTACCACTTATTAGGTGAAGTCACTCATTATCATTTACAAACCATTTATTCAATTACATTTTAATCTCTTTTGATTTCATTACCACCTCGTGTTCATAAGACCACCTCAACATAAATGTTTTTTATTGAAAGAAAGAAAATTGCATCTTTCTTTCTTAAAATGTGTAATTGCATTAGATCATATAAAATACTTTTATAAAGGTGAAAAAAAGCATCCTAATCTAATTTATTCAAATAACATGTGAGCTGGGATTGATAAAAGATGAGATTATCGAAGAAACCTAGGAATTGGGAACCAAAAAAGACTAAGCTAGGAGAGAGAAAACTTGAAATGAGTAACAACACAACTTGTGCATTGATGGAGGGAACTTTTGAAAAGAGATAGGGCTTAGGCAAAATTTGGGAATTGTAACTAATGATTTGCTCTAGGGGGTGCAAATGTACCTTAGAGGAGGCACTTTTTGTTTTTAAGACAATCTTTATCTAATCAAGTTTGAGATGAAGTGTATACAAAGGGCTATCTATTCTTGTAGATTCCTTGTTCAAAGCTTGCAAAAAGAGAGATTAAATAAATTAAAAAGAGGTTAAATTACTAAAAATACAATAAGAGTTGCAACAATAATTTGACTTAAAAACATAGAAGATGATAGTAAAATAGGAAGGTGTAAAAATAAATGATTAAAATGATAAGAGGAAGTTTCTAAGAAAAGATGAGGCTCTCATGGGTTGTCCCTTGCAAAAGGAGGGGAGCTATCCATTGAAAGGGGCATAGGTGGGAAATGACTTTAGTGGCATACCCAATTTCCCTAACCTCACACTCACTACAAATTAGGATTGGCTATCTCAATTTATGGAAACAAAGTGGAGTTAGGTAACATGCATCTTCAATTATGAAATTAAAGTGGAACATGAAGATGTATTGTTGAAGTTATTTGTTCACTCATTAAAAGAGGATGCGTGAAAATGGTATACTAGTTTGCCTAATCATTCTATTTCATTGTGAAATGATTTTGCATATTTTTTCTTAAATAATTTAAAGATGAGATAGACATGAATGTAATACTTCAAGAGTTCACAAATATTCAAAAGAGAAATGATGCATCTGTTTTTAAATTTCATACTAAATTTATAACGGACATGAAGAAGATTCAAGAACATATAGAGATTGATAAATTAACATTTTGCTTTTTACCCTTGAGTTTAACCATTAACTTTTTAAGAATTGAAGCTTGTACATTTAAGAGCTTTGTAATGTTTCAAATATTGAATGCTTTTTGCTAAGGGTACGAATATTGTTGAGCTTGTACATTCAAATGTTCAACCTGCTAGCTTTGCTTTAGAAATTTGTGATGTTGAAAGTCACATGACAAGCTGTAATGAATTGTCAGTCTAAAACAAGAAATGTGAAGTGTCTATTGAATATTAGGCAACTTGCAATAAATGGATGCTTTAGTGACATGTTCCAAACAACTTGTGTTTACGGATGAGAATAGAATTGCAAGAGGGGAAGATGAATATATTGTTGGGGCTAAATCTGGAATGTTTGTCGACACACCCCATTATAGCAATGATGCTAATTGGAATGAAACATATCTGACATTTCTTCTTTGATTGACACTTTTTAGTTGGCAACTTCTGCGGTGAATCTAATTAATGAAGAGCTGAGCTACACAAAAAGAAATGCGAAGATGAAAAAGTACCCTATGATATTAATGCAAATTCTCATGTTTGAGTCATGATATGTACAAATTCACCGATTGTAGTAGCTTGCATGGTTGTGAAGTTTTGTATAAAAAGTGTTATAGGTAGCTTGTGCTGGAACGGATAATTTGTACAAAATTGTCTGACCTATGGAGACTTTGAACACTCTTATTGATAATGATCTGAGCTATACCATGGCGACATATGATAATAATTCATTCTGTTTGATACAAGCTTTAAAATAGAGTTTTCTAATGTTAAACTAATTAATTTAAATATTAATATGTATGATTGCAAAAGCAAATTATGTAGAGGTAGGGGAGAGGGGTTAGGAGTCATGTGGGTTAACTTTGTGAGCATGTAGCAGTTGCATGGAAAATCACACGACTTCCATTTTTTTCAAAAATGTGATTGGTCTCTTATCTATTAACAACTAAGGTTTGGAGGTGTGACTCATCACACAACTTGCCATATCAGCACATCTAATGAGAAGTGTCCAAAAATTGAATTTTTAAAGGTTCGACTAAAATTTAATCATGATATATCATTTTTGTTAGTAGAATATCATATTTTTATTTAAAATATAAATTATATTGCACAATCTATAACATTGTTGAGGCAAGCATTGCTTTGATATTATTAGCTTCGCCATTTAAACATAAGGTCTTAGATTGGTATTGATCCTTAAATCCCATCTCAATTGGTGATTGGGAAAAACTAGGCCAAGCTATGATCAATAAATTCAAACAAATGGGAAATACTATGCCCCTAATTGAACAACTTTGTACTATAAAAAGTTCTCCTAGGGAGATACTTAATGACTTTAGTAACCAATTTTAGAAGGCTTCCAAAGGAGGTTTGACCCTTATTAGATGTGGTTTATTTATTATATAAAATAAATAGACTTTGATAAGTATCCTTAACAAGGTCAAAGTCTAACATGTGTTGTATAATAAAGAACTATTGTGTGTGACATTTAATATTGCCATGAGAGATAGTGTGGTGTTGATGACAAAATATATCACCTTGTTGTCGCCTCTTACCCTTATCTTGAACTATTTGGCATGACTAACATATCAAGCATATCATATTGGAAAGATGTTCAATGATAACATAGTTTAGGGACATCTAGGCAAATTAAAAGTTTGATAGTTAGAACTTACATCATTAGATAGATAATAAAACATGGCACAATTAAATTAGAAACAATTGGTGCTAAACTATTATTAAAAATGATCAACGGTAGTCAACTCAAGTCATATTATGATCAACTACATTCTACATAATTTTATTTCATTATTGCTAGTAAGGTCATTATAGCCATTAGACTGTATTAGGATTTTGTTTTGACACTTTAATTTTTACAAATGTTATCATTCTTTTAGCACTAAACTTTTTTGAAATATGGATGAACAAATAGATTTGTACATGTACATATGTGTGTATCTTGTGTCAAATACTAATTAAGCACAAGAATTATGTAAGTGTCAAATTAATTATGTAACCAATCATCACAAAAAAGAGTATTACATTGCACAAACAAGGTCATTGGGTTTGGGCGAGGCTTAAGGGTGTGCATGTGAGATCTAAATATGATATGATATAAGTTGGGATGTGTTGGAGATGTACATGCAAAAAATAGTCAAGACCGGTCCATCCCATTGTAGCTATTTGAATACCAATTAAGTAAAAGTGATTGTTATTCGTTCAATCTAAGAAATTGGAAATCACTTGTCTATGGTGAGAACCATCTCTAATGAGCATTGCCAAGTAACACGATAGATGCATTAGTTACACAAGGCAAGTTGAGTAGAATGAAGTACATGTAGGCATTCATATGTGGAGCATGAGGGACTATGCTCAACATTCAAACCAAAAGAAATGGAAAGTGCAAGTATAGGGCACACAAGAGGTTTATTTGATTGTGTACAAGATGCACAAGTAAACGGGAAATAAAAATAAGGGCATGGCAAAATTCTATGATGGAAGATGAATTAGATGCATTGGGATGATCATTGCATGGCAACTCAACAAGATTTGATGACTGGTATGGAAATAGGTGAATCATTAATTAGCAAAGTGAATGTTAGAATACAACTTGTAGAGAAATGAATAAAAGCTGATAAAAGGGTGCATCAAAACAATATGATGGGATGTCAAATATGCCATAAAACTTGTGCAAAATGGAGTGTCATTTTTTATGGATCTCATTATGATATGCCCTTAAATGTTGATGAGCTTATATTAATTGTCATGAGTTGTTACAATTCATACAAGGGAGTGATTTTCCTTCATAAATTCATAAAAAAAAATCTAGTTTAACCTAAGAATGAAACCCTATGTTTAAGCTTGTTACACTTTTAAGGACTAGTAAATTTCAAAAGATTAAGTGTAAACAATAATGGTGACTCATAAACCCACCACATGGCAAATCAGAACAACAGGATGGTTAAGATAACATAAAGAAAGATCAACAAGTCCAAATAGTACACGAGGTGCTATGTTAGCACCATCAATTATGAAATTGATGATAAGTTTTAATTCTAACCAATGACGATGGATGGAAAGTCTAAGGCAGCACCACAATTAAAATCACTAAACAAAACCATATACAAGAAGTGAAGTTGTGGAAGATGTATAGAATGGAGATGGCGCTATAATACACAAATGGAATGTGCATGGAAAATACCTAATCCTTGCTAGAATTTTGAAATTACATGAATTGTAGTAAAAACCCTAGCTCAATTCTTGGTGTCTTTTACAATTGTATCATGTATTTGCAAGATGACAAATAAATCCCCATAAACCACAAGACCATAAAAAGAGTCCAACTCTTTGTCATGCAACAAAATGAAAGAGATCTAGTCATTTGTGGAGTTTTGGAGAAAACAATGCAAACCACCACCAATGGGGGACAAAGTCATTGTTTTGTGGGTAACCATTGAGACACGAGCAATTTAGTGGTAGAGGACATGCCCAAACCATGAATTAGAGTGGCATTTTCTTGTATTGCGTTCAAGTTTTCATAAGGCCTACGAAGACTAGATTGCAATTGGACTCACATGTTGGATACCAAGTTAGTGTGAACAAAGTCTAGCATGAGTATTGAACCTACTTAGCCAATGAGATGATTGAGAATGCATGATTACCTTGGGATGAAGATGTCAGTAGAGCCAACTCTCCAAAGTTATGCAATGTCAGTGGAAGCAAATAGTTTGCTTTACGTGGTTACAATAGAAGATGCTGAGGCATAGAGGCAACATACGCTCACTAAAGCTTACGTGCCTATCATATGTACACCCCACTTTTCCTTCTACCATTGCACACAATGTAACCTACCAAAATATATGGTGATGACACAAAAAAATGCTCCACCAGATGTTAACCAAGAAGAACATATAATAGAAGAAGCACCTACATTGATTCATGTGGGTAAGGGAAAACATGTAACCACCACAACAATCACCAAAACTTGTTACATCTTTCGTAAGTAAAAGTTGAGGCTACAAAGGCCACCCTAAAATGCCTCTGACAAAAGCACATAAGGAAGTTCCCATGAAGGAAATTGAGGCATTTAAATCCACCAAGGGTGAGGCATCAACATCACAAGTCAATCCAGAGAAGTGTAGCAGTGTACAGGCACAATCACCCATTGATCGAGTGATTCGGGAATTGCATCCATCAAGATATTCAATTTGTTTATGCTAAGCCCTCTGCATCCATTCAAACTAACATAGACAACTCTTAGAATCTTGTTTTGATTCCTGAGCAGATGTCTGATGGTGATTTAGCATTGTTACATAGGTTGCTAGGTAAAAGTCTACCCGGCTATGCAGTCAACTCGGCAGTACCAAGGCACAAGCAAAGCAAGCCACAAAAGGTGTATGCAAATTGAAAGAGGAGTTGACCAAGATAAGGAAGAGCACGAGATCACTCTGGACATGCCAAACCTCCTAAGTACCATATTGCAAAGAAGATTGTGCACTTAATAGCACATGTGTACCATTAAGGATAGTGCATGCTTGCAAAAGATACAATGTAAGATCGTCATGGTTCACCCAAATGTCCTAAATGAGAGGATGATTGCCCATGGGTTCAAAGGCTTATGACAAGGAGGACCAAAATGGCAGATTCGAAGCTTGATTAATCCATTGCTAATTTGCACCAAGATCTAGAGGTGTGCCTAAAGAAAATGGATTTAGATGATCAACAAGAAGTTAAGAGGAGGGACCCAATAAAGCTACAAAGAAAAAGTTGCAAAAGTAGAGGCTAAGGTTGTTTAGGACTTAAGTAGGAGAAAAGGCTAAATTTGAAATGCTTAAGGTCGATAAAGAAGTATTAGCGCTAATTAATCAATAGTCTAAGTTATTTTCTCAAAAATTTGTAATTATACAAATTTCAACACAAAAATAGATTTCCAAAGACTTAATATACATTTTTTCTCTTCTACAACATTATACTAATTTTTCAAATCCTATCATCTTTTATCCATCTCAATGAAAGAACCACAAATAACAATCCAAATTTTGATATAAAACTAGTAAAGATATCTTATATACATCTTAAAAATACCAAAAAAATATCAATCTTAATTATTTTATTTTACTTTAAAACTGATTTAAGAATTATTTTATTTTATTTAAATTATTTACTTTACTTTTTAATTTAACTATTTTATTTATAATTATTTTTATTTACTTAAAGTTATTTTATTTATATTGTTTACTTTATTTTATTTTTATTTAAAGAATTATTTTAATTTGCTTAAAAGTTAGTTTACTTACTAAAGAATCATTTTATTTTATTTTACTTGAAAAATATTTTATAATTTTTTTAATTTATGTCCACTGTTCAATAATTTTGTTTGTCATTACATCACTCCTTTGCACTCCTTGCTACTTTGCTATCACTGTAATTGTATCTTTCAGGCTAAAAATTATTATCATATCACCACTTACAAATTGAATATATATATATATATACATTTAAATCCCACTCTAACTCGTTTAGGTACAAACCTGTAAATTGTCCAGTACACCAGATCGCATTCCTCTGAGTGAACAAGGGTTGCAGGGCAGCTAGGGTCCCTACCCCAGTATTACACTGTCGGTTTGCAAGAAATAGTCTTCGTGATTGGCCTTCGTGATTTGAAGTTTAGAAATATGTTATTTTCTTTGCCTGAAGAGGAAGAAAAACATGCATATTGCTAGCAAACTGAAAGTCGAAGCAGATTCTCTTGGCAAAGGAGGGGTCAATCGTGCCAAAGCTAATTGTCTAGAAGTGTTCATTATGCTGATGCACAAGGTTTGGACTGTAAGTAAATACAACATACTTATTTGCAGGTCTTTGTGCCGATTAAGCTAGGAGCTGCCCAAAGATGTTCAACCTGCAAAAAATGATCAACCAATATGTGGCGATCCAAACACGACTGTTCAGTCAACTTCGAGGACTTCCTCCATCGACAGCATTAGCTTTTCTTTGTGCCACCGGCTGCACCAGAAACACCTCCCTATCCAACTTTCATATCAGGACTGAAACATGATGTAAGCAAAATTTCAACCTAACTCCAGTTTAGATTACCAAGCCATGGAATGTCCATAACGAGAGAAGTCATATACTCAATGCATGCTAGATATACATAATTACACGAATAGAAGCTCTGTAACAAGGGAACCATGTACAATTATCATCTCACTACATTTGACACATTAAATACCCCTTCCTGAATTTTATGATATATTTTTGGAGCAGTTACAAATGCCTCTGAAAATTAAGCAAATCAGCTTTTGTAAAACCTAGAAATCATTTCACATGAACCAATCTAAATCCAAAAACTCAATACCTTCTCTACAGTTTTGAGCAGGTTTTTTTCTGAAGCCTCCATACAGATGAAACCGTTTTCTTTTACAAACTTTCCACACTCCTCTGTGCTCACAGTTCTCTAGTGAGCCAGGTGAGATTATTGCGTCATGTTTGCATTTCGGTGTTGGTGGGCATCCTCTAGCCAGCTAGCGTGGTAATTAAAACATTATCTCCTGGATACAATAGTTAAGATTAAAATTAACAAGATAAAGCCAGACATTTAAGTTGTGTGAAAAATGCACATAATACAGTAGGTTGTCTACATATACAAATCTATGGTCTCCTAAATATATTTTAAAATTATATATACGTATTTTAACATCAAGGGGGTAAAAAATTTATTAAATCAAGGAAACGTTACAAAGCAAGGGCATTAAATGGCCGTATCAATATCAACCAAGTGATCCAATTGATGAGACAAATCCGGGGGTAGTTGATCCCGATCCACCAAATTCCAATCATGAATATGATCAGAAGCCCATTTAGCCAAGCAATCAGCAACACCATTCCATTCACGAGGAATATGATTGAAAGTAATATACTCCAGAGAGGCAGAAAGAGTGAGAATTTGTTCCACAATCAAAGCCAGCTGCCAGCTCACATTATCCAAATACTGCCTTTTCAGTAAGTTCACCACAACTTGGAAGTCAGACTCACATATGATCCTGCGCCATCCCAATTGACTGCCCCACTCCACAGCCAATAAAATGGCCTGTGCCTCCATAAGATTATTCGTATGAAAACCCTTATACACCAAGAAAATAAACTGAACATCTTCAGAGCTACCCCGGCCCACCCCCCCAATGCCAGCATGACTAGGATTTCCACGAGAAGAGCTATCCAAGTTGATTTTTAGGACTCCAAGAGGAGGAGGGGTCCATCTTCCCTCCCTATTCACCTTCGAGGTAGGATGCCTGCATTTGTTGCACATGAGTTGTCGTTGCGGATGAGGAAGATGAAGACGATTATAACAACCAACATCACGAGGGTCCACCTGCATAGTCATATCACACTTAGCCGCAATAGTTTCTCCTAAAGAGTGTAGAATTTTCCACCAAAGGTGAGGAGCCATCAACAACGAATCCTAGAAAATCCACCTATTCCTCTCCAACCATAGGTTCCAGATAATAAAGGAAGGCCCAAGAGCCCAAGCAGCCTGAAGAAAAGAAGTAGAAACAGGGGCCCTGCCCCACCGTTCCCCAAACTCCACCAAAAAGGAAGCATGCCAGCAGGTTGTATTCCACACCCTCCACCAAAAATGCCAAATCTCCCTGACATAGGAACATTGGAAGAAGATATGGGAGACACTCTCTTCACAGCCATGACACAAAACACACATAGAGGGGCCTTGGAAACCACACTTACATAAATTATCCCAAGTAAGACACTGGTTTTGAGCCACTAACCACATAAAGCAGTTGCACTTGGGCCAAGACAACTTGTGCCAAACTTGCTTCCACCAAGAGACCTCAATGTCCCCAAACAACTGCCTACCAACCTGCCTATAACCAGCGGCCACAGAGAACTTTCCAGACAAGTCAGAACCATCCCAAGCCAAGACATCAGGTCCTCTCAAAGAATTACAAGCACAAGAAGCCAGAAGTTGGGAAAGCTCACGCCTATCCCCCTTAGACCCTCCAGGTGGCCACTCAGAAGGATGCTTCCAGCGAAAACTAACAACCAATCCACCATGTTGCGCCACCTTATAATGCTCCACAGTATCCCAGCCACCGGCAATAAAAACATCAGAAAGGGACTGGAGATGAGGAAGAGAAGAGAGAATAGGAGGGTGACCATCCCAAGAATCTGACCAAAAAAGAGCCTGTGACCCCGAATGACAGATCCAAAAAAAAGCACACTTAATCAACTGCGCCTCCACTTTCAAAGTATGTCAAATCATAGAACCACTCATTTCCAGAGGATAGCGAGGAACCTCAAAAGAAGCAACACCCCGAAGATATTTATGGTTAAGAATACAAGCCCATAACTGGTGTTGATTGGTACACCAGCGCCAGTAAAGCTTGGCAGCAAGAGCTTTCCCATTCAAAATAGCAGAGCGTAAACCAAGACCACCCTCCTGCTTTGGTCTACACATCGATTCCCACTTGACCAGGTTCCATTTTGAAGATAACAAATTACCGCTCCAAAGAAATTGACGAGAAAAAGCATCAAATTCCTTAAGGAAATACATAGGAGCCGCTTGAACTAAGCACCTGTAGATGGGAAAGGCCTGGATAACCAACTTGAGAAGAGTCACTCTAGCAGTAGTAGACAACCAACGATGAGTCCAATGAGTAACCTTCCGCCTCAACTTATCAAGCAATAGTTGCCAGGAGGATCTGGGTTGACGACCAACAACAAGAGGAATACCCAAGTAGACAAAGGGAAGAGACCCAATTTGAAACCGCGGAATAGCTGCAATCTGACGTTGGATAGCATGAGGAGTATTAAAGAAGAATATAGAAGACTTCTGCTCATTGACTCTCTGGCCCGAAGCCGCAGGGTAGATGTCCAACGCTTTCCTGAAAGAATCAGCCTTCCTAATACTAGCCAGTCCCATAAGAGAGGTATCATCCACAAATTGGAGATGAGAAAGCGTAGGCAAGTCCATCCCCCACCACCAGCCCTAAATCAAACCATGTGAAACCTGAGAATTAAGAAGACGGCCAAGCCCCTCAGCCAAAATAATAAACAAATAAGAAGAAAGTGGATCTCCCTGACGAAGGCCCCTAGTAGCCCCAAAAAGCTCAAAAGGTTCCCCATTCACAATAACCGAAAAGGAGGAAGAAGTCACACAACTCAAAATCCAGCTCACCCAATCAGAGAAAAAACCAAAGGCCAACAGAATCTTCTAAAGAAAATTCCATTTAACTCTGTCATAGGCTTTGGCCATATCCAACTTGATAAATATAGACCTATCCTTAGAGGTGGCCATGGAATGAATGGCTTTAGATGCAATCACTGCCCCATCCAGAATTTGACGGCCAACCACAAAGCCACCTTGCTCTCAGAAATGATCACAGGCAAACAAGATTTAAGCCTCTCAACAATCAACTTCGTAATAATCTTATACACCATGTTACAGAGCGCAATAGGTCTAAAGAGATCAAGTTTGTCAACACCTTCCTTCTTAGGAATGAATACCAAAAAAGTAGCATTCAGGGCACAAAGCATCTGCTTACTATAAAGAGACTCTCGAACCACCTCCAACAAATCCAACTTCACAATATCTCAAAACTCTTGGAAAAACTCAATAGGGAAACCATTAGGGCCAGGAGCTTTCCCCTTGTTCATCCCAAACACCACCTCCTCCATTTCCGACAAAGTCACTGGGCGAATAAGAGAAGCATTCAACTCATTAGAAATTAAAAAGGGAATGCAAGCAAGAACCCTATTTTCATCAGCCTCTGCAGGTAAAGAGTCCTCAGTAAACAGATTAGAGTAGAACTGATGAACCTCTCTAGACAAAGCATGTTGAGCAGAGATCGAAATACCCTCAGAGTTAACAAAAGAAGAAATAAAACACTTATTTCGACGAGCTTGCATAGAATGATGGAAAAAAAATCATTGGTAAATGACTTAGATTTAAATCGAAAAAATTTGTATTTATATCATTACATTTTAGATACATCTTTTAATATAATATACCATATTAATTCAAAAAACCAAAAAATCTGCTACAAAACCATGCATTGCAGGCAATGCACTAGCAATGCAAGAGAAGCCATAAAAAGCTTGCCCCAGAAGATCTATGACTAAGAAAGTGAACCGACCCCTTCATCCTAATTACATACGACAGCGTATCTTCTTTGGAGGCCTCCAATGAATTGCCTCCATTAGGCTCACATCCTCCAAAAAGCGTGCAACTTACAGCAGATGAAAGTGCCTCTCTTTCTGACAACTGATATTCTTTCATCAACTACAGTTGGCTATGGCGCCTACTTATTGCAAGATTATTGCAAATAAAAAGCGAGTCTAGCAACTAGTAAATCCATTATCACTTAAATTTCCAAAATTTCCTAAAAGGATGGATAATACAAAAACTTCAAAGCACATCTCAAATTTCTTTGATCAGTACATTCTAAAACAAACAAACAAGAGATGCGGATATGCGTGCAACTCAGATACCTGCTTCCAATATTGTCGCAAAGCCTCTCAATCTAGTAAAAGGTCTGTATATTTAATAAGGCCTCCAACTCTTATGTGTTTCTATTGCTATCAAATTTAGTTCCACAACCGTTTAGGCATGCCATATAACATTTGCACAACTTCCAAGTGGGCTGAAAATCTTCACAAAATGCAACAATGTAATGATAAGCCATGAGAGCTCTGCGTAAAGTACATGATATTCTCAATTAAATATAACTTGTATGTAGCTTAGTAAACAAATGAGACATGTTTTCCGAAAACGATCGAATTGATAATTCATTGAAATTTTACGAGAGCTTATATTGCCTCAACCTCAAGTCAGATGTGGCAAATTTGTTGACTTGTAAACATTAAATCTGTATGTCTGCAACTCCACAATCAAAATGGTGCGCTACAATATTACGAGCTTATATTGCCTCATCCTCAAGTCAGATGTGGCAAGTTTTGTGGACTTATAAGCTTTAAATTGGATGTCCCAAGCTTGACATGTTTGCTGTATGCCTGCAAAATGTTGCACTACAATATACTTTTGCTATATTGCCTCAACCTCAAGTAAGATATGGCAAGTTTTGTTTACTTTGAACTTCAGGCCAGATGTCCCAAGTTTTACATGTTTGCTGTACGCCTGCAACTCCACAATCAAAATGTTGCACTACAATCCCTGGGAAACAAGAAACCAAGTGCACAAGAGATATAACAGTATATTATAGAAGGGTAAATTTCCTCAAAAAGGCCACTTGCTTATTTTTCAGATTCAAAAACAAATTTGCAATCAAGTGCAAAGTGTGTCCGTTAATTTAACCATCAAATTGCTCAATGGCCTTTCTAAAAGAAAAATCATCAAAAGGGTGCCAGCAATCCCAAAACAAGCAACTTCCCTATAAAAGTTATCCAATTTCCAATGCAAAAAACATACTGCAATTAGAATGTAATATGCCTGCAACAGCACCATAGCAGAAGACCAGTACTTATACAAATTGGAAGCCTCTGTATTGTGCTGGTGGACATATCAACCATCCTGTATGAATTGACTACTCAAAGTCACTATCGGATATAACTACCAGCGGACTTGAAGGGGATGCCGATTGTAAGCTGTTTTTTGTGGGTGTTTCCGGAACGGCAGCAGACCCTGTACCTATATTGTTAGAAGAACCCCTTTGTCGTGTTCGATGAACTTTAGGTGCAGGTGAAGGCACTTCTCTTCTTCTCTTCCTAGAATTCTTTTCTTTTGTTTCACCAGTGCATTTGTTCTGTTGCCTTACTGGTGATGATTCCACAGTCTCAACGGTTTCCTTTTCAGTGCAATCCTCCTTTGACACTTTGGCATCTATGCCCTTCACACATGGCTCTGTTATTGCAGCATTTCCCTTCCTCTCATTTGCCTTCAAAACTTCAATGTCAGTTTCCTCCAGGAAGGTGCTATGAAGAGAAGCATCATTACCCTTATGCTTGGAAGCTGGTGAATTTGAAACCACACGATTGGCCCTCGTCTCTTGCCGTTGTAATGTTCTCAAAAGAGCTTCAAGCTCCTTCACATCGCCTTCTTGGTCAGCCTGTAGATATAAATAGTAACCATACACACAAAAACAATTTCAGTAAACTCTAGCTAGCCATGGTTAAGGACTATAACACTCAAAACCATATAAAATCTTACCAGCATACTCCGCAATAGCTCTTCTGAGTAGCGAGAATACTTGTAATGAAGTTCCCTGATGGCTTTTTCTTTCTCTGGATCTAAAGGCCTCTTACCAGAATCTGCATGGACCTTCTTATCAGAAGCACCTTTTCCTTGAACCTCAATACTTCCTTCATCTGCAACCTTGGAGGATTCAGATTTGTCAGCTGGTGTAAGTTTAGGTCCCTTAGAATCTTCCATCGGCTGCACTACATTGTTTTCTGTTTCCATGTCTTCATTTTCAGCACCCTCACACTGAACTCCATCTTCTTTCCCATCACCATCACTTTCAGAGCCATCTTCACCTTTATGTTTGAGAGACCGTATCACATCCTCCATTTGTCTATTCACCTGGAACATTCACCCTTATTTTATAAGTATGAAATGGGCAATATATCTCATATTGTTTGACAGTGTACTGGCAAGGATTAATGTCAAGGTATAAGTTTCCCCAGGCCTGCCTTGGCTGTGTTAAGTAACTAACTAGCCAGCTCTAAAGCTACCATGTATTGGCATATATAAACTATTCGATATGTAGAGAATTTTAATGCACACATCTTCAGTAACTACTGTAGACACAATGTAGAAAAAGAAAATATTACCTGTGGATTTACGAGAAAATCATTAATGTCTCCCTGGCAAGATGGACACTTCTTGACTATCTTCTGTGCTCTCAAGGAGCGACCACTAACAGTAGTACGCTCTCGCACATCTTGCTGCCCAGCAAACAAACCTTCTATACAGGACTTACAAAAATTATGCCCACATGGTGTCGATATTGGAAGAGTCAAAACATTCTTGCAAAGACTGCAGCTAAACTCTGCATCCCAACACACCAATTATTATATATTTCAATGAATAATTATTGTAAGACTAAAAGAAAGCTCCGAAGCCAACATGCATGCATCTGTAGTATATTTACAAAACCAACAAGGGGCCACTCGGCTTTTCCCCAAGGTAATCATGTAACAAGCTTGGATCATAAAAAGGTCTAAGCAAGAAAAAACCTTTAAGCAACCTCTGTTGTATTGTTAGGAATTGCCTTGGTCTATCCTTACTCCTACTTCCATCAGAGTTGAATCTTTTATTTGAAGAACCAAGTTTTCTACTTGCAGGAGGGTCTCTTATCCATCCCCATCGTTCGTCCTGAATTTAAAAAACAAACATCATATAAAAAATCTCACTATGTGTTGACCTTTCCGGTTAAAGAAAAATTAAAATACGATTGAAAGAGAAATGAAAAAAAGATAGATAAAATGCTACGAGTTTGTGAAGATAACCTTCCAATCCCAAGCTGGCTCTCTCTTTCTGTCAGTGATATCCGATGCGTTCTTAAGCTCATCTATTTTCGGTAAGGGGCGAGGTCGATCCCCATGTTCATCACTATAAGGGAAACAAGCAAATACAATCAGAAAGCAAACACAAATTTAATATGAACACCTAGTTAAATATTTATTCTGACACATACAGAAGAGAAAATAGCATCAAACCTGGTCCATGGAGCAGGCTCATTGTCACAGCGAACAAACAAGTACCGACAAACCTTAAACCCCTGCAAAAGAATTTCAAATACATATATATGATCTACTCAAACATAAGAATGCAACTGTTACTGCGCAAACCTAGAAACCATTTGTGAAACTAGCAAAATATGAGAAGCACGTAACTTCACACAACCAATTCTCCAGATGGATCAAAAAATCAGATCATTGTTATACCACATTTTGAACACAAACCAAAATAACTGCCTTCCACATGATCAGCATCAAGGCTATAAATCCCAACAAAGAACCATGTCATATTTGAAACCAACTACTAAATCAAACACCTGGCAATGATTTCCATTCGGAAACAAATGACTACCTGAATTCCTTTCTTACGCCAGCATTTTTCGATCCTATATATACCATCATACCGAACACCATTTTCTGGCGCATAAGATGAACGTTTTTCCTTGTGAGACCTGAAGCCAAATGACAAATAACATTCTTTTTGCTCACGTTGTAGTGACAAATAACTTAAGCATAAATATAAATGGCAGAAAACCACAGTTTTAAAAAATAACAAGAAGCGTACCTGACAACACGAACTGGATAACCCATCTTACAACTAACCCGCAATGCTTCATTATATTTGTCAAATGTTTGATCAAAGGATTGATCCTTATTTGTTCGCTTGTTCCCACTAAGATCTCTTCCACCACTGTTAAAAACAAATCCAATGGCATAGAGTGTTACTCAAAACAGCAAAGGCACTGCAAATTTTGTTTTGCAGTTTTGAAAAGAGATAAAGCAAAAAACTACTTGATTCAAGATTATTCAAATTATGCATAAGCAAAAAAAGCTGATCAGCCATGCCAAAAAAGGCTACAGTCAAATACCTCCCAGTATAAAGGAACCATTCACCATGATCCTCATCATCTTCATAACCGCCAGATAGAGCCACAGACTGGGCCCCATAGTCAGCTTGCCCAGAAATACCAGCAACATGAGGAAGATGAACTCCCCACTGCCTGCATTCCATTCTGTCTCCCCAACACTCTCCAACAAGAACACCTTGATTTCGTTCTGGATCATTCTCTGCAAGAATTGGTCCAAAGTGATCTGGTGGAACAGTAACAAAAATCCGCCCACTAGCTGCATTTGCTATGCCTGTTTTCTTTGCACGCTCTGTTGTAAAGGCCTTATCAGGCTTATTTTGATTTTCAATAGTGACATAAACCTTGGGGATTCGTGAAGAGTCTCCTGCATTAGCTGCAGCAGCTTTTGCCATACGAATAGCCATTACAAGGGTTGAATTGATTCTGGGCTGAGAGTACATCTTAGCAGGAATGGTAGATCTGCATTTTGCACAGTTTTTCTTTCCTTGTGCCATCCACTTCTGGAAACACTTCAAGCAGAAGTTGTGACCACAAGGTGTCTGGAAAACAAAATAGATGATTTATCAATATGTGCTCTTCCTATACAAGGTATTTACTTTATATGTTAAAAGATCAAAGTCGAAAAGGAACAGAGTAGCTAGTTAATAATAATAACGAAAAGAAGAGAAAAAACTAAGACCAGACGAAAAGACGGCATGGAAGAAACAACAATACATGTAGCTCAAGCATCAAAATGTTATAACTTTGGAGACGTGAATTCAAGCATCATAATATTTGTTTATGAAAAGAAACAAAAAAATATGTAGCTCAAAAATATAAGCGATTGCAAGAATACACTCAGGTAAAGCCTAAAATGTTATAACTTTGGACAATAATTATCATTGCTTCCTGTTAGAAGGTGTGCTTATACTATGCTGGGCACGACTCAAACTTCGATATTTAGCTGTTAAGCTTCTGTGTTGTGTAAGATTTGACATTCTACGTAAATTTGTTAATTATGTAAATTTTATCTTCCTAAATAATTTGTGTACAAAATCAAAACACTTTTCAAAATTGTATATAGGTTAATGATGCAATGCTGTTTCATGAAGGGGTTTATGGAACTATTTTCATGAAGCAGGAAGTCTCAAGATTATTTTCTACAGAATAAATTAAAGTTTTTTCTGGGAAAATAGGAACCTCTATTTATGTGAAATAAATTTCTATCAATTTAATCTACTATATTTAGATTCTGAAGGCTAAAAAACTGTTGTTAAAAAACTAATAGAACCAACAACTTCTATGAATATTGGAGCTTAAATTTTTGAACTTTCCTTTAAAAAGCTGCTGCAACCCAATAATTGACAGTAACATCAGTCTTCCTTAAAATCCCTCCCCAAAACAATTATTGAAATTGAATGTGAAGTTTGAACGCATACCAGGTAGATTTGTCTGATAAACAGCTGCAACACCTAGGATCTAAATCAAGTGGAAGTTAAATTTGTGTAGTCTAGATCTCTAAGGCAAATTTCAAAATGTTGCCTACATAAAAATAAATAAAAAGCAAAACAATCTAACATACAAATCAAACCTAGAAACGAATTATTCCCAACAAGTAACTCCACTAAACCTGGACAATTTGCTGCAAAGTCCACATTTAAGAACTGTACTGTTTGCTTAAACTGGCAAGCTGAAATGGAACCCAAAAGATGAATAGAAAGCCTGTAACCCATGCAGTACAATAACAAAATGGCAGTATTCTTAATCGCATTGGAAACAAGTTATCCACAGAAAAAGCCATCAATAATTAGAACTAGTATTGATTTGGGTATCAAAACTAAACCTAAAACATCTCGTAATAAAGTCATTTCAGATGGATAAAATGAATAGATCTAAAATAAATTAGATGAAGCAATAACTATTCAATTCACAAAATCTATAATATAAATTGTAAAGCTTCTGAAAATAATTGTGTATAGTTTTTTCATCAATATTTCAGATCATACTTCATAATTTTCTTGCTGATAATCAATCTTAAAATATGATCCAAACTTAAATGTTAAAACAACCATACACAATTGTTTCCAAAAACCTTACAATTTAATTTGCAAAGTTGGACAATGCTTAACGGATAGTGTTATGATAATGAGGGCAGGTCCCCATGGGGCTGCTTGACTAGCAGTCACTGCTGAAAATTTTTAGGAGTAATTTGTGGGGCTGGTGGTTCCATGAATATTTAATTGACTACTTATTTTTAAGCAGTGATCTTAAAATTATGTAGTTACTATTTATTTACATGTATGAATGGATGATATCTATAATATTTTTTTGCAAATAAAATTTGGAGGGAAAATTGGAGGCAAATGAAAAAGAGGGAAAGAAACTTATGGAGCCAACTCACATTTTTCTCAATATACAGCTACTGCTTATTTCCAATCCCCCTTTTTTCACTGCCTATTTTTAATTCCTTAACAGTAATTGATCCATTAAAATAGGAAAGATTCTAAATTATCCTTTTTTAACAATTTTAAATTTACATGGGAGCACTCCAACTGTCTAAATTTAAACAGAAAATACACTTAAGCAATTGCATGGGAACATGAGATAATAGACAGACAAGTGTCTGAGCAGTGGTCAAAAAGATTGTGTTATGATAATAATAGCAGGCGTCTGCTGCAGGTATTGCAATGGAGAATCTTTGTAGTTGAAAAGGTTAAGTGTTGTAATCATATAAGACAAATTATTACAATTTTTGCCGTTCCTGCGTCCATTATAACGAAATATTAAATATTATCATGCATGTAAAAGTTCGAAATATGTACGAGCAACCTAGATGATGAGGAAGATCCTAATGAACCAAAAAACAACTAATACGAAACATCCTGGCCTTATTTCCTTATTCCCAAGTGATCAAGAATTTTGCTACAATTGTAATGGAACTCCAAGCAAGAGGATGACCCCGTAACAAATCCTCCGAGCTCCAATAAAGCGGTCTGTAAGAACAAAGGCCCCAATAAAAGGTTTAAAATAAAGTGGAAAAGGTCTACGCAACAGGCAAGTTGGAAAAGCCCCCAAAACTACGAAAATAATAAATCCCTCCTTAAAGGCCAAGGGGTTATGGTACAATAGTAATGGAGAGCACACTGACTTTAAGTTCAATTCTTTAGGGCCCCTAATTAGTAAGCTCATACCTGTTCAGATGTTCTTATTAATGGGACATATTTGGGCAAGAACAGAGAAGCTTAGTTCCACTGCATTAAAGGCACTCCATTACCTCACCCAAAATTTACAGTAAAAGGAATCACAAACTAACTCAATACCTAAACCAACTAAAAATAACATTCTAAAATACGGGCTCAAATAAGGTGAAATTGGGACAGCCTGTTGCCGAACAACATTCAAAACCACGAGTCCTATAGTAATCCTGCAGCGCAGAACAGGTTGGGCTGGCTATAAAGTAGCAACACATCAACAAACTTTAAATCTAAAATCTTCTCGCGGAAACAACTCTGAGTAGTTGTTATTTTTTGTATTTCAAACAATAAAATATCAGCTTAACACTACTGTGTAAGTGGTAAATTATATTGTTATCTTTTAAAGGATGCAGAGATTAAAACTTAAGCCACACTCACAGTGACGGGCCGTTCGGGGAGCTGCATGCAGAAAATGCAATTGAGGCTCTCATCAAAGAGCTCGAGCAGCTCGTTTCTCCTGGGCTTGGAAACCTTGACCTCCTCCTGCCCGTCCTTATCGCCCTCCTTCGTCTTGTCCTTACCTTGGCCTCTATCCATAAGGGCCTGTCTTTTCTTCGCTTTTTCATCCTCCGTGAGATTTGGGTCGGCCTGTATTGCTCTGATCTGACTAATCAAATCGTCCCCATCACAAGAAGTTTTAACGCCACAGGGGCGCTGTTGGTCGTCACCGTTGGTGATGGAACAGTCGGGACAGAACCAATCATCAGCAGGAACCGCCGTCAAAGGGGGATTCAAGCACTGCATATGCCATGGGCTCACGCAGCTATTGCACAGCAGCACATCGCTATCGGGCGGAACTACTTTGCACACCATGCAAACCCCATCTCCATCACACGGCAAATCCGCCATTAAAACAACCCAAAGGAAAATCCAGCAACTCTCAGAAATTACAGTCAAAACAGAGCAAATGAGAGACTAGGCAGGGTAGTTGCTTTGCTTTATCAAGCAATTGTTCGTGGGGACGGCAAACCGGCACAGGCCCCAACTTCTTCCCTTCGGCCACTACCAATAAATGTTAGCTTATATAATAATAATTGCCGTTTATTGCCGTAAATTCCGAGCGAAAAAATAAATAAATAAATTTGGCCTTTTTATTTTTGATTTTTGGCCTGCTGTGAAGGGCTGTCAGACTTCCTTTCCAATCCAAAAGTATTATCGTTTTATTTTATTGTGTGGAAAGCTTTTTATACTGTTGATGGTGTGCATAAAATGCCCGCCATTTTCTCGGTTTTGAATTTTGAAAGCGTTGAATTAGGTCTCCGTTTGGCGCCGCTGCTTTCAACGGCAACGATTCGACGAGAGCCGGCCTTTCAACGGCGTCGATGGCGGGAAAAATTTCGTGGTGAAGTGGTGGAGTGGGACCCATCTTAGATAAGCTATTTTTGGAAGGTTATGTTTTTTTTATTCCTATTTATTAAAAAATCATTAAATGTTTGGGTGTAGGTAGTGAGGTATGTACGTTGGCGGCCATCATACCAAACTCCGGTTAAACGGCACCCGGTTAAACATGGGTTAAGGATTACCTGCTAGGGTTGAAAAGGGGGACAGGTGGGCCACTGGGGAGGATGAGGGGACAGTGGTGGGCCCCACCACTGACACTAATTTGACAAGTGACCACCGATCTCTTCACCTTTGTAGATAAAGTGCCAGTGCTAGTAGTTTTGGAGACCAGGGTTTTATTGGAGTACTCTCTGCAGGAAAAAGTTTCAGCTATAAGTGAATAATATTTTTTTAGTGATTGCTATAGTTGTAGACCTTAACTATTAGGTACTACATGGTTTTGTTATAGTTTTAACAAATTTAGTCAGGTTAAGAGTTTAAAGTTAGAATTTAGGGTTGTAGTCACATCAATATGTATTTGTGGAGTTATTCAAATTATCTTTAACAGAGTTAGAGCAAAACATGTGCATAAGGTATGTATTATCAGACCTTTTATGTGTTATCATATGATTAGTTGTTTCTTTGATGTGACATGTGAAATATATATTTTTGTCAATTTATGAAGATGGAACATAATGACAACTAATGCTTAACTTACTTTATAAGTAACCAATGAAAAAAAAAAGTTGAGATAATGACTATTGAAATATTGTATCTATTAAATCATTTTCTCTTATGTTTGATTTATTTAATCCAACAATTTATTGTAATCTTTATTTTATTATTTTGATATATTAAATTTATCACTTCATTATTATAGAGGAGAAAAGTACAACCTTGTACTTATTTCTTTTTAGTTTAAAGTATTTCATACATATGTTTATGTTCTTAAAGAGATGTTTTACAATTAATCACTTTAAGTGCATGTTTATATTTTTAGGAGACCTTGAGTCTTTAAAGTTAAAATTGTATGTTTCACTTATATTTAAAAACATCACTACTAGATTATTTAGAGGATGACAGGATCAAGCATTATCAAGATGTCATTCACATAAAGTGTCAAAAGTAGGAACTATTGCAACAACTCAGCTTTGTTTAATACAAAGAAAAAGTAGGAACTATTGCAACAACACATGGATGTCAACAACAAAATATCAACTTCCAACACCTTTATTTCTCTTTTTTATCAAATAGTTGAATCTATCAACAAGATTTTATTATAATTGAGGAAATGTCAAGGATTCTCCTTGTCATAACAAGACCCAGTGGTGCTTCTCAGCACCACTAAGTCTTTCAATTGTAGGTACAGACATCAAGTCAACATTTTTTTTAATTATCGAAACCATAATTCATTAAAGGTCATAACATAGGTTTCAAGTCAAAACCACAGACAAGTTCAAAGTTGTAAGAGGAAGATCAAAATCACAAGGATGGCCCTAACCTTGTACATAAACTCTAAGAACAACCTAGTTTAAATTTTGTCATTCTCCTTCTAACACATCCAATTTTAAATAATTGTGGTCTATGGTAATTCAATTTATTTATTTATTTTTATATATGGTTTCATGTGTATTGTTTTGTGTTAATAAAGAAACAAACTAAATAAAATAATCATTAGTATTGCATTATACCATACCTTTCGATTATGGATGGTGTTTTCTCACCTTAATTGATAGATGGGAAGGAAAGGGACATCCCCATGGTGGGTTCAAACTAGTCCTTGATCAATAACAAGAACATGGGAGGTTGGAGGATTTACTTCCAAAGCTGAGCTTGAAGTTCTTCAAATATTGTTTACGGGGGGCCTCATCCCCAAAATAAGAGTGAACAATAACACCCCAATAGGGTTTGAACTTTGGTGGCAAGAACAACAACACCACATTTGAACCATCACATTATGACATTACCGACATAGAAGTTAATGGAAGTTTTTATAAGTTTAACTTGTAAATTTTTGTTGGCATTGGGATGTTTAATTTGGTTAATGCTTAAGAAATTTTGAGGTTGCATTTTTGGGGTTGTTATGATTAAATACACTTCACAACCTAAACAATTAAGATAAAAGTAATTAAGCTAAGTTTGTATTAAATATGGACTAATGCTCTACAACCAAAAGTGATCAAACTATGATGTATTTACTTTGTTTTTATTGTATATATATATATCAACAATCAAATATCAACTATTAACTCATTAAGTCATATATCAACATAAAATAAACACATGAATATAATTTAAACAATTAAAATCCCTACAAAATATTTCAAAATATTTCATTTAATTAATAACCCTTTTCAACACACCTAACCTTCAACAAGTAAATAACTCATAAACAAATGACATGAAAACAAGGAAAAACAAAACTTTGAGACTCAATTTAGGCTGATACTTAGAAGAGAAATATGAACATGAATTTGAATACCCATAGGATAAAATGCATAACTTTGTATATAATTCAATCTATCAAGGTTAAAAGAGAGAACACATAAAATGGTATACATTTACATTTTCTTGAACCAAAAATGAAATACCCACTAAACTTCTTACAAAATTTATTAAAAGATAATCAACAAACTAGGTCAGGGTAGATGATATTTAGCTATTATTTAAAAATAATTATTGAGCATTGTGAAGAAGCAAAGTCATTAATGTTAACAACAAACACTAGGAAAAAACTTTTTAAAATAAAAATATACAATTTTGAATGGAAACCCACCAATGAAATTTGTTGATTGTATAAAATTAAAATTGACACAAATTTGTATGCAAATGAAAAAATGCCATTATGGATTTTTAAACTTGCATGGTTGAAGATCGAGAAATAAGGATGCTCACATGCAACTATAACTGAAAGGTGTTAAACAAAATATGACTACAAAGCTTTGAAACACATTAATACCATGAATAACCCAACAAATATTTGATTTAACCATGAGAAAATCATATTGATAAACTTGAAAGACATGTATGCATAGCTTCTACAACTACATTCAAACCATTGTGAGCATATTTCATCTTCTTAAAACAAAATATAAATGGTTTTTCATACTTATAACACTTAATATTCTAATAATTTTTTAAGAACTTCTATATCTCCAAAAATTCATATCAATAAAAAATTATGAAGATAAAATGGTATTTATCTAGATATATTTGAGAAGAAGCTTGCAAAAATCAAGAAAATTAGTGCACTTGTAGAGTCAAGCTACAAGATAGTTAATAACATTAACTCCACACCACTTTAAATGGTCTTTTCATTACCATGTTGATTATTATATAAGTCTAAACAATACTCCCAATAACTACCATGATAGTACTAAATATTCCATGGTTGATTTGGATACATGATACTACCAATGCAGAAACTTAAGAGTCCATTTAAATAGTAAACGCTAAGTATAATGATGATGATAATGGCATGTCACAAGTCTCTCGATCCCCCTAAAAATCAAATGTTCATGGTGGAAACACTATCACAAACATTTCAATACTTATATAATATGGTGAAATTTAATCTCAATCATAGAGACAAAACCCATGAGAAAAAATTATTTCCTTCTTAAATATGGCTAAGGTCATAAGAGCCCATTAAGGGTTTTCAAATTAAAACCTTTAGACTATAGTCGTAAATATGAAATGGAACTATAACCAACGTTACTTTCATATCAAAATGAAGCTTATGAATCCACAACATATGTGTGTACATGATTTAAGACATCAAACTATAAAAATCATCATATTAAAAAATACAATCAACTTAGGCATTGACTTCAAAATAAAAATTGATCATAACTAAAAGTTATTATTATTACCAACTTTATGACATTATGCACATAGTGCATATAAACATCCATGTCAAATATATCAAATGTATAAATATATGTGTTAAATGTTAAATATAAATATCTAAATATAAAATATCAAACAGAAATATGTCAAATATAAAATATAAATGTTTGGATGTCAAATATAAATATAAAATAAGCATGTGTCGTGTAATATTATAAACTAGCATGTTTGATCATCAACTTGGCTCTTAGGCGAGTGACCCTCAAAGTGAGAATTGAGCTCTAATAGATGAATATATCCTTACAAAAATATACATAGACAATTATATTAGTCAATTTGATTGTAAATTCATATTTGTGTATGAAAAATATATCACTTTCCCACTAATATTGAGTTAAGCATGCATGCATGCATACCTTGCACTCAAACTAGGAATATCGATCGTTGTCAAAAGCTATATGCATGTAATTTAAAAGAAAAAATAATTTCAAACAATAATTGAATAGGAATTCATGAATATGCCATGTATTTTATAACTATATAAAATTTAACTCAAAAACTTAAAAAATTATACATGTGTTTCTATACCTAGAGAACACCATCTCTAGCCAAATCTATATATGTCAATATATGTGCACCCATAGTCTACATAATAGCCTCTACTTTTGTTGGATATCTCTCATCTAAAATGTGTAATAATGACATGTGCAAAGGACTATGAACACAATATGGTATGAAACCTAGAGACATCAAATTTATGAAACTCATACCTTCGACAAGCTCCTTTAATGTATTAGATGTCATAGGCTGCTAAGGAGTGATATAATAATTTGTAGATGGAATTTCTCTAACATGTGACTCTTTCCCATTAGAGGATTTGACTCAATTTGCATCACAATGTTATGAGTAAGTGTCAAACTCTTTGAATCTATAAGGACATGATACACATATATAGCGACACTTGACAAAGGGATGCATAATTGCAACGATATCACAAAACACACTCTCATTAGATCCTCAATCAAAAATTATTATGGCCTATGAATCTAATCATCTATAATACGATCAAGTTCCTTTAAGTATGGGATAACAACAACATGATACTTGGATCAAAGTACAATGACGATGGTCCACATGATGTAGACTACCTACACAAATATATCATTTGTTTCAAATAATCTTAGCAAGAACATCAATCACTTCCCTTTAGGAAGTAATAACCACATAATCACCAATATCATCAAGGGATGGAGATACCACAAGCATCCTCTCACCAAGCAATCTCCTATACATAATAGGTTGTCAATTTGGATGATGATGTGCTTCCCTATCACATACTTTTCCACACCTATATCCCAAGTGATGGAACCCCTAAAAATGCTTCATGTTCCATCTCAAAATCTTATAAAAATTTGGTTAATCCATCTCTTTGTGCTTAGGGTTTCACTTACAGTCATTGTTTTAGGGTTTTATGTTGCCTAGAACCCTTCCTAAATAACCCTTAAGCCTATGTCCTTGCCAAAACTCTAATTCATCATTGAATCTTTAATGTCGGTTCCTAGTCATTTAAGTTACATCTTATACCATTAGATCCCATAAAGTAACCGGCCCCTTTACCTTATTAGTCTCGGTCATCACCCGTAGTCGTATTAAAAATGTTGTTTTATTAATACAGGTCAAGGTGTGTTTAAGTTTTGGTTAGACCCTAAGTTTGGATTAATTTTTCATCCATTGGGTTAAGGTCTTAAACCCTTGCACTTATGTTCCTACCCATCGTATACCTATTTGGGTCCCTCTTTTAAAACTAACAATTTCGGCATGCACAAATATTAGGTTTTATGATGAACGATTGATCACTGCAAGCAAAATCTCAACCATCCCCCACATCCCCGTTTCGCTTCATTTTTTCATTTAAATAATCACACGGGCTAGCTCGTAGTTGTCACATGTAATTTTTGGCAGTGGGCCTAATGTTTTCAAAGGGTCAGCAGTCAGAGCTTTGGAGAAGATCAACGACAGGTATCATGTGATGTGTCTTCATCTAGACCACTACCTCAGCTACTCCAAGTCTTGCAATAAAGTAATGTCACGAGCTAGCAGGATGCAGACACATGTCCTAAGGTCAGGGGACCTATCATGTCGTAAATTGAATCAAACACTATACTGAGAAAAGATCGACGGTTGATATTGGGTGACGTGGGTCAATCCTGACCACTCCCTGCTATCTCATGTGGGGCCCATTTCTATTGCCCAACTCCCAATAGGGAAGTGGGAGAGCGCCATGTGGAGAAGTCTGGAGGGCATGAAGGACATTAGAATAATGGTAAATATTAAATAATTTTTTCAGCATGAGGCATAGGTGATAACGTGTGCACTACTAAAAGGAAATGAGGCACATGTTTTAATAACATGTGAGATCTTTTAATCTGGGTCGTTGGTTATGTCAAAGGAATATGGTCATGGGTGAGCCATCCTAGGATAAAACATGAATATATTGAAGGCATGAGATTTAATCTCAGCCCTTCCCCATCCCCCCATTGCAAGGAGTTACATGAGGGATATGTTTCACGAGGGAATGGGAAGGCTGACACATGCACATCACTTCAGTACCACGGAGATAGTGGAGCCCGCACGTGAAAATCAAGCCCCTCCATATGGCTTATTCTAATTTGATGAATGCTACGACTGCTTATAGTCAACTTTTTCAAATCATGTCAACTTAATCTAGATCGTCTGTCAAATCAACACATCCACGCGATCAACAACTGACATTCAAAGCTCAATTTGAAGGAAAGTGGGTCATTCTAGTTCACGCGAGCGAGCCTTAATAGTTGAAAGGACATTGAGCTACCAAGGCAGGATATTACATAGCTATTAAAAATCACATCAGAGTATAATTGAGCATTGAGAAAGACATTTTGCACAATTGGAGAGCTTGTGTTGTGGTTTTCAAGCCTATTCGACATCAAAGCTAGGGTTGTTTACCTGCAAGAAACCAGTAAGTGAATAATCACCTCGTTAAAATTGTTGACAAACTATTGTCTCCAAATCTTTCTATCAGTTAGGGTTTTCTTGGTCTTGCATTTCTTTTAAGGTTTGGCATTCCTTAATGAAGAATTAGTTTGTCTTGCATTGCAAATAGTTTTTGTCAAACCCTTATCTAAGTTGTAAGTTTTTATTCTGAAGAAACCATAGAACCTACTTTATAAAACCCTTGATTTATGGCTCCCGAGGCAGAAGCATCTTCATTGAAAGGGGAAGCCCCTATTCTCAAAATACCTTTGAGTAAAGACCTTGCTGACTAGTTGCCACCTTCAACCAGTGAAAAACTTAAGTGTCAACCACTTCTTCGGGTTCTATATGTAGTTGAGGGATTAATCGATAAACATGGTTTTATTAGGGATGCCAAACTAACTTGCATTAGCTGGAAATTGTTCTATGGTTGGTTCAAAAATAGAAACATGGGCATTCCAGTTGGCAACCCTTGGAATCTTGACCTAGGGAAATTGACCATCCCTAATGTGTACCTAGATATTGATTTGTTGAAAAGCAATAGTTGTGAATTATGACCCAGTCACCAGGACTGTGAGGACTTATGATGGAATTTACATGGTTAAGGTCACCAAGGAAGAGATTGCCCATGTCTTCAAACTCACCGAGTGGAGTGATGATATGCCTAAAATTGATGAAAATTCCCTTAGGGAAGAGTATGACATAACTAAGATTGCATTCAGGGTCCATATATTGCCAAGGTACTTAGTAGAAATTGGGGGCCGAAAAATCACATTAGGACAATTTGATAAAGAGCCTTTTCCTGTTAATTATTGTCTCTTATTTCTAGAGGACTTTCTACTCCATTTGCTAGATAATTGGCTATGATCCTGTCATTGGAATGCCCATGGCATGGATGTATATGGCTGCTCACATTCAACACCCTCAATATTGCACAACATATGATTATGTAGGGTTTCTAGCATAAAAAATTCATGATGGTTTGGTAAAATACAAGAAGGGTGCAGAGGAAGTAAGGTTTAGTTGGTACTCATTATTAATGCATATGTTTTTGTTCAAAGGTGCACCTTATTTTGGGAAAAATATGACATTGGATAGAATGGAAGGAACTCTAGAGCTACTTATTCAGTGTTGGACTACCATCTTGGATAAAGATGATAGGACTTGTGATTATGTGGTATTTGAAAATTTGTTTGCTCATAATTGAGAAGAGTCCTAGTTGCAAGTATGCCAAGAGTCCCCAAGGCCCTGCATGATTTCTTAAGACCCAAAGATAGGAGGCCTGAGCTAGGGATTGATCATAACTAGGGAGATGTTATCCCTTACCCTGCACATACAGTTTTGAGAGTGCATGGCTCCACTCTTGCACCTCACTTGTTGCCTAAGTATGTCCCTGAAAGGATTGGATTTCTTGAGGTGATGTATCAGTTGGGAAGTGTGGAGAACAAACACTTGTTGGAACAAGGAAAAGGAACATTTTTCCCCTAATACACATGCTTCTCCGATTTTGTGATGACAAAGGGAGGTTGGAATAAGATAAATGGTATACTCAAAACTTTGCACATGAAAAGAGCAGTGACAAGGGAGAATCATGATCCTGAAGGCTTCATGGCTTGGTTAAAGGATAGGAATAGGAGTTCCAAGTTTGTGCATATTTTCCATTTCCCAAAGGATATAATAAGGAACATCTTTGATTTGGTGGAGCAAGAGAGTAGAAAATCAAGATGAATCACTTTTAACAAAATGCATAGAAGGGGAAAGGAAAAGGATACTATATTTGTTGCTCTTGCACAAATACCTAGTATAATGCAGAGAGTGGAATATGTGTTCTAGAACTTTGAAGAAATGGTGGGTCACCTTGAAGGTGAAAAGGTGATTCAAGACAAGGGGAAGGCCCCATGGCAAAAGAATTGAGTAGAGGAGAAATCCCTGTTATGGAGGAGAGGCCTACAAATCAGCCTCCTAAAGAACAAAGAGTAAAGGTTTTTATAAGGAGGAAGAACAAAGCAAAGAAAGATGATACAGTGGCTACTCTCTCTCAACAAGAAGAGCAAAGACCTCTTTCTCCTATGCCACAAATTCCACCACCATCTCTTCCAAGGACAATTGAGCTTGAAATTGTGGATGTTGATGCCACATCACAACATGCCTCACCACCAAGAGAGTCGCCATTGAAGAAGCAAAAGGTTGAACAAACAGGTTTGGTGGATTATGATGATGATCTTGATGAGGAAATCTGGGTGTCTGAGCAGGAAATGCAACAAGGAACACCTTCTGCACCAACAAGAATAACATCACAACAATTGGGTATGAGGTTAAGTAAGGTTGACCTCACTGGGCTTAATGGTAAGGATGATGTCAAGGTGGAAGCATGCACGAGAGTCATGGATGATGATTCGTTTGTGAAGTCTCGAGCTTTCATGGAGTTTGCATATAGGGCCAAGAAAGATGAATATGTCAGCAATTTGGCCAAGGAAAGAAGTCTCCATCTAGAATTACCTGATGTTATTGTTCAAGAAAAGGTCTTAAATTAAATAAGAGCTAAGTTTCAAAGGATGATTGCAAAAGAGGGTAGAGAATTGGTAAGAAGCAATGGTATTTTGTTGTTTCCAGAATGGGATTTGGCTTTTGCTATTGCCTTTGATACAATAAAGAAATGTGAGACATCTCTACAATTTAGAGGAAGAGGTTGCAATTGCATTACAGGGATTTGCTTTCAGTGAGTAGTGTGATGCATTAGCTATTTGTCCCTAGCCCCAAGTACAAGGAAGCCTGACATTATTGAACCTACACCTAACTATAGGGAAGGCCTAATTAAAAAGAGAGTATCAGAGACATTGGCTCTTGAGGCATCCAATATGTTTGTACATGTCACTCAGTTCACAAGAGCCACAGTGGAATCCATAACTATAGAAAAGGAAAAGTTCAAGAAAGAATACAATAACTTGTTGGTACAATATGGAAGGACTGAACAACAAAAGATGCAGCTACAAACGAAAGTAGCATTATTAGAGGATAAGTTGTAAAATTTGCAATCAAGAGAGCAAAAACATACTAGTGTTGACTCCCCTACCACTCCACAAGATGATGCACCCACTGAGTTTACCCTTCAGCAAGTTCCTCATGGGCAATTGTGCCATATAATATAGGAACTGTGCCCGTTTCAATAATAGAGCCTAGTACATCAGAAACACCATAGGCTGAGGAAGATGTTAGCAAGGAGGAGTTTCTTAAACAATTAAATGATTATAACAATAAATGTGACAATCATGATAGAGAAGTATTTGAGTAATATGAAAATTGTCACTACAATCTTGGAACACTTAAACAAATGGGTAGATAACAGATTGAATAGTATTCATGATAGTTATTCCTCCATGAAAACTGCTATAAATAATTTTGACAATGATATGGAGAGAGTTATTCTTCTCATGGAGACATGGATCCCCAAGTTACAAGTGTTGAGGATGATTTCTATTTGAGCCAAGTAGAAGGCTAACCCCCTTGAGAAGCTTAAGCCCACCATTACTATTGTAAATGAGATTCAAGAATTTAGGGGAAGTTTTGATCCTTTGGAGGCCAAGATAAGGGAATTGGTTAAAAATTTCCATGAGTCACGCCATGGTCTCCTCCCATCTATTTTAAAGGATGATGGTAGCATAAAAACCATACATGAGTGGAGAAAGGAGACTAATCATACCATTTCAAATCAAGTTGCTTTGATTTTCCGAGGGCATGATGTGGAAACGCTAAAGAGGAACATGGATATGTTGGTCCATGCAAAGATTGTCTTGGAAGATTTTGATAAGAAATCCAATCAGGTAGTTACCAAGTACTCACCTTATAGAAAAAAGGTTGTTAATGTCATGAAATTTAGCTAGCCCACTGAGGAAGAGTTCCAGGCCTGGAAGAGAAAATACTTGGATGTATTGGAGGATTAAGTGCAATGATGGGATGACAATTATGATTCTGATTTTGAAACCTACAAACATGGTGAGTAATGGATGGGAGAAATGCAATGCATAGCCTAAAATTAGTATAGATTAGGCTTTTGTTAAAGTATGGACAATATATTGCTTTCTCCCCAATTTAAATTGATGACAAGTTTGCAGACATGGACATATTCCATGTCCTTTCCTATTTTATTCTTTTATGCTTTCTTTCATTCTCATATTTTGTGGACACACTTTTTAAGCATGGGGATATTGTTATAAAAACTGCTCAAAGATGTCTTTTGAAAGGTGGGACTGGATCTCCAACGACCAATGAGGATACTTTTTGTCTCATACATGTTTCCCACCACTTGAGAATGCAAATATAATTGCAAAGGGAATATATATTATAGTGGTCCAGTAGAATGGTGACATGTGTACTTTCTGGCCCGAAGCTTGTTTTGCTCCTTTGTTTCTATAAGGAGTTCAAGGCCAAAAATACATGTTTGTTGTATTGCAATTGATCACAAAGAATTGTAAAGAAGAAAACTGAGCATATTTTGAGTTTTGTCTTAGGTGCTAAGTTTGTTAGTATGTATATAATTTTGATAACAAGACTAGCAAATACAATACAGAATGGTGCAAATTTCATGGCCATTTTCTCTCCTATGTACTTGTTTTGTGAGTTATGAATAAAATAATCAAGGATTGTTTTGTTTGTCTCCATTGATTTCCCATGGATGTAGGGTTTTTTTCTTGCTTAATTCAAAGAAATAATGTAAGTGATTGAGTGAAGCTTTTGATTCATATGAATTGAGTGCTAGGATATTCACAAGAAGTGGTGGTTGAGAATATAATGTGGAGATGCTATAATGCAGTATTTTAAAGCTTATATGATGCTATGTGTCAAGTCTTTATCAGGTTGTATAGGTTAAGATTGACTTCGTGTTTAGGATAAGACACTGGTTTGAGTAACATATTCATAATACATTTTTTTGGGTCAGTTCATTAGCTAATCACTCTTTATTTACAAACTTTTCAAATGAGGTACCATTGTAGTTCTTTTATGATGAATTTCAATGTTCTCATGCTCCAAGTGTAGGGTATTGTCAAAAAGAGCAGCCAAATCTTTTGATACACTATGTTGTTGAATTGTAATATGAGAATTATCTGGTATTTACAATGTATTTAAAGGTTAACTGCATAAGTTCTTGAATATATATTGTGGGATCACCCTCTCGGGTTTCACAGAGCCTAAAGTGCAGGAGGAAAGCTTTGTTGCTTTCACTCATTCATTGGCCAATCCCTTTAAATTGCTAAATATTGGAAATGGCAAAGTCCATAGGCAATTTTGGAGATTAACTCGGTTCTTAAAAACCAACCAACAAATTGGCGACTCTACTGGTGACTGCTAAGTCCAAAGTCTCTAGTTCAGATCCAGTGTAGTCAGAGTCGAGTACTTTCTTGTTCTTCACTGTTTGGAGAATAATTGGTTCAAATTTTTAGTACATAAGTCATGTCCAGTTTTATGTGTCAAGTTCTAGTCCATTCTTTCACCTTGTGTCAGATTATGCTCAAAATCTTTTTTGAGATTACAAGTAAGAAGCCAACTACAATCAATTTTAATTTCCCAACATTCTGGGTGGCGACTCTGAAGTCTCTTATACTTAATGTAAAGATAAAATCTCAAAGAGAACATGAGAAGGAGAATTCTGACATACAACTCGACCCCATGAGAAAGACCAGAAGCTACACAAAGAAGCATCCTGAACAAAAGATGGAGTTCGAGCACTCGAAGGACAAGCAACCCACTTGGGTGAAGAAAAGTGTTGAATTGAGTAAGTCAACTGAACTTCCCATTGATGCATCTCCTACTTTTAATAATGAAGTAAATAGTGCAAATACGCATGAAGAAGCATGTGAAGTTGAGGTTCCTAATATAGATCAAGGGAGTTTTCCCTTTGAGGAAGTTTTTGATAATGAATTTGATGTCTCAAGAGAGGAAGATAGGTGGGAGTTTTGGGATAAAAATAAAAAATTCTCAAAACTGTCAACTCCTGGATTTGCATCAGTTTTCAATGGGGATAACTTTAAGCACATAGGTGAACCTTCTAATGTAGAAGTGCACCTTTCCCTTGAGGAAGACCTAGTCGATCAAACCTACTATACTCATGCTCTAAGTGAGGCTGGAAATGTCTTAGAAGACGAGGAAGACGTAGATAAAGATATGTAAGCCTTAGAAGAAGAGGAACGTGGGATTAAAGAAGAAGAAGAATGTAGGCTCAGGGAGTTGGAAGGAAGAAGAGCTAAGGAGTTTAAGAAAAAGGAAGATGGAGTTAAAGATAAGATGCAAGAGAGAGAGATGCTCAGAGGCAAAGCATAGAAAAGATGAGAGAAGAATTGAAGAAAAAGGCATTTTAGGAAAATGTTTCTAAGTTTGCTGCTAAAATGACCCATGATCCACCTAAGGTGACCATTCAAATGGGAACCTATGATGAGTCTAGTTTATGGTCTAATTTTGGGTAGAATTTTTTATTTAGTTGTTGAAGTTACCATGGACTTTGACGTTAAGTGTTGATACTTTTATGATATTTCCTCAAACTACAGACATTGGGCCTAATCTTATTTATGCAAATCTTTAATGCTAATGGAATGTTATATGGACTTTCTATATTAATCTTTCATGTGGTTAATGAATGTTCCTTAAGGTGGTTACAAATGTGCAATCATTGTGCATACTAACATTGCCATGCAGATCTAATTTGAGGATGCTAAATTGAGGAAGACACCACCAGCTGGGCATGCACCATAATGTCCAACAAGGGAATCGTTCAAAGGTCAAAGGAGGTTGACAGCAAGAGATTCCCCATGCAAACCGAATGTAATCGCCTTGTAGTGGTCTTTATTGATGTTAAGAAAACGTGCACATTACTGCAGTGCTAAATCCACTGTTGGACATGCACGTCTGACTAGATTCCATGCATGCATAATCGCTACTCCACTTTCTCTATTTTCCCTAAATGGCATCCTTCCAGTTCGTGGATTTGACTATCTTGTTTAGTTGGTAGTATAAATAAGGATTAGATGCTCCTTCTCAAGAGGTTGCATGATTTGAGATTGTACTTGCATTCTTAAGTTTTCAGCAATACAGTTATGTTATTCTTTTGTACTCATGAATTCCAGTGAATGAAATGAAATTCTAAGTTCAATCATCTAAGTTCTCATTAGTTTTAGAGGATAATTATCCAAGGGGGCCCACTTGGTGAGTAATTCGTTCTTTAACTTAGTATTACTTTATGTTTAGTAGTTAGTTAAGAATCTGGCACCGACTGCTCCTGCAGCCAAAGCATACAAAGTAGTGTCCTATTTGTCTGCTCAAATTTTCATTTTCTGTCATGCATTTCAGCTTGGTGTAATTGTTGATTGATGGTTAGCATTTATGTTATTCCTTTCTAAGCAACTTACTTTCAACATTGTGTATTTCTTAGCTGTAGAATGAAAATGACTACTTTGGGGTTCCTAGTGCACATAATGTGCTGACCCATTTCAAGTTCACGTCACTGGGTTGACAAGTTAAATGCACCTTCATGATGATTGAAATGGCTATTCAAGTTAGATTTCCAATCTCTGAATCACGGCTGTAAAGGCCTAGTTGTTAAATCATTGTAGGAGGTAGACATTTTTGGCGTCGTTGTTGGGGATGGTGTCAAACTAGGAAGTTCTTTAGAGTCATTGATAGTTTTCTTGTTGTAGTATTTCTGGAAGTTGTTCCTAGCATACCCCTCATTTAGGAAGTAATGACCCCCTTTATTCTTTACCAATTCTTTGTGTGAGTTGGCTGATAGTGAATTGTTACCGCATGCATAGAGGAAGGAGAAGGGATGCTTTTGGGAGATTTCTTTCTAACAATCCTAATCCATTCTAGTTAGTTGAATATAAGAATCTACCAAGGGAAGAAGAAGAAGAAGATCCACACCCCTTTGCTAATACATTTCCTGATCTGACTAGCTCTGAAGTTTCCTCTGAGGACCAAAATCAACTTGAGAACCCCTTTGCTTTGGAATTACATCAAGCAGGCATGGGTGATGCAAATAGAAACAAACCTAACCAACCAGCTTTTCTTTTCCCCATTTCCCATCAAAACGAAGTTGACAACATCAAAAATATCCCTGCTTTAGCCCTTCCTAAGTTTTATGGACTTTTTACAAAAGATCATGATACCTTCTTGTTTGAGTTTGACATACTCTGCAGGAGTTATGACTATACCACTGATGCCCATAGGCTTAAGCTATTTCCTACCACTCTGAAAAAAGCTACATTAAGATGGTTCATGAGCCTAGGCAGAGATATTGTGGAAACTTGGGAAGACATGAAGACAAAGTTCCTTGAGAAATACAAATAATATTGCAAGGGCAGTGACATGAGAGGAGATGACATTTTCAGGATGTAGCAAAAGGAGGATGAGAGCCTGGAGGATTACATTTCAAGGTTTCTATTATGCTTACAGAAATCTCTACACCATGCACTCAATGAAGACTCACATAAGTTTATTTTCTTAAGAGGAATCAATGAGAGTTGCATTGATGTCTTGGACCTGATGGTAGGAAGAGATATCACCCAAGTTCCTTGGGATGACATCAAGAAAATATGCGAGAACTACTCTAGGGAAGCTTCAAAGAAAGGGGGAGCTTACCAATCCTCTATGGGTAAGTCATTTACCAGTGGAGTCTCAAGGATGGAGATCACACATATGTTGGCAGATTTTAAGCAAGACATCATAAACAATCTAGCTACTCAACTAAATCATTTTAGGCCAAGAAGAAACTAGAGGAGACAAAGGCAATGTTGGTAGAGTATTGCCCCCATTGTAGACAAAAGAAGAAGGACTACATATGCAAGATGGTAGCTAATATTGAAAGTAAGCAAATTCCACCATAGTTTAAACCAATCTAGATTGAAGAAGATCAAGTCTACTATGTTGCACAAAGGAATCCTTGGGCTCCAAGATAAGGTATGCCACTGGATCCACTATCTTATGTTGGCCATATTTCAATTTCTATTCATCTGGTAACCAATGGCAGCCCCCATATCCATCTAGCTATGGAGGATATCCACCACAACCTTGGGGTAACCCTCCAAGTGCTTGGCCCAATCATCAAAACTCTCCACCCTAGTGGCAACAACCTTAGGGGAATTGGCATCAATTTCAAGGGCATTGGCAGCCACCTCCAGGAAATTGGTAGCAAACAAATCAATGGAGGGGAGGACAACAATGGCCAACCCAGACAACCAGTTACATGCAACCAACTTCTTAGTCCCAACAACCTGCTATAATACTTCCACCTACTAATTCAAACTCAAACATAGCTAAACCTACTTAGCTACCAACTCAGTCCACACCCAATCCAAATAACAAACCACAACAACAGCCTGTATACTCTGTTGATTCAAATCAATTCTCTGCATATGTTGTGAGTGTAAGTGACATCCACTTGCATTCAGGAACTACTTTACCAGCCCCTTCCAAGCCCATTATCACTGAGCTTCATGTGGAAGAGGAAGAGGAACCATTGAATGATCCCATTCAGCCAAGTGCACCTAAAAATCCTGAACTAGTCCCAGCCAAGCAAACTAAACAAGAACCACCATTTCCTCAAAGATTGGAAGTTGCCAAGAAAAAGGAAGAAAAAGAGGATACCACTTTTGACATCTTGGATCAGCTGAAGCATATATGTGTCTAGATTCCTCTATTCCAAGCCATAAAGGATGTCCCAATCTATGGCAAGGCAATCAAGGAAGCATGCCTCAAGAAGCTAGGCAGGAAAAAGAAAAAACCCAACTACAGTTCATGTGGTGGGACAGCTAGTTGACATCATGCTTGGAAAAGTGATTGTCCCTAAGTACAATGACCCAGGTAGTCATGTGGTAGCAGTTGTTATAAACGATATCCAAATAAATAATGCTCTAATTGATTTAGGGGCAACAATCAGGGTGATCCCACACTACAACAGAATAGGAAAATAATGCCTAAAATAGCGCCAGATTTTAGTTTATTTTAGTTCACGAATCAAGCAACTTGGCTGGTGCTAAACTCGACACAAACATGCTTGACCATCTCGGCGCTAACATTTGTGTTGACTTTTGCGCTAGAGTTGGCGTTGTGGTTAGCATCAAAAAATCACAACCTTAGTTAGCGCCTAGAATAGCACCTAAAATAGTGCCTAAAATAACGCCAAAAATAGCACCGAAAATAGGGCCAAAAATAGTGTTGAGAAATAGCATCGAAAATAGCGCCTAAAATAGCACCCAATTTGGTTTTCGATTTTGCTTCTATGTCTATTCCCATTTTTGCTTTTAATTTTGCTTCCAATTTTGCTTCCAGTTTTGCCTCCAGGTTTGCTTCCAGTTTTGCCTCCAATTTTGCTTCCAAGTTTGCTTCCAAGTTTGCTTCCAAGTTTGCTTCCACTTTTTCTTTCAGTTTTGCTTCCAATTTTGCTTTTGATTTTGCTTCCAGTTTTGCTTCGATTTTGCTTCCAGTTTTGCTTCTCGTTTTGCTTCCATGTTTGCTTCTGGTTTTACTTCCAAGTTTGCTTCCAGTTTTGCTTCTAATTTTGCTTCCAGCTTTGCTTCCGGTTTTGCTTCTAGTTTTGCTTCTAATTTTGCTTCCAGGTTTGCTTCCAGTTTTTCTTTCGGTTTTGCCTCCAGTTTTGCTTCAAGTTTTGCTTCCAAGATTGCTTCTGGTTTGCTTCTAGTTTGGCTTCCATTGTTGCTTCCTTTTTTGCTTCTAAAAATGCTTCTTGTTTTGCTTCCATTTATTGATTTAATATGTTTTATTTCAATTTAATTAATTAAATATATTGTGCCTCTTAAATAACTAATATGATTATAGACTAAGTAATTTAATTATTTAACTCATATGATTAAATAACAAGATAATTATTATTTTTGGCTCGGTAACACGATTTAAATTTTGTATTGCTTGTAAAGATAAAAAAATACATCTATTATTTAGTGTCATTACCCACCAAAATTCCACAGCAAATGACAAAAACCAGTGGCACCTTAACGTGTAGAGTAAAACATTAAGTAATCCCTATAACTATTTACTAGTAAAATCCTTACAAAAAATAACCACCATTAATAGTGTTCAGAGTTACATACTTTAATACAACAAAAGTGGAGGGAGAATTCAAAATCAAACATAGAAAAACACAACCAGTCTTAACGAGCTCCACCCGGACCCAACAGACGCTTGGCTATCTCCTTCAGAGGATTTTTCTTCCGCCACTTTCCCAACTTCTTCTTCTTCTGGCACTTCCTTTTCACTTCCAATCCCTGCATCTTTGCCTTTGCTTGTGCCAGAACTTCATCAACCTCCATGAGTTTGATGAAGAGTTTGAGCGCTTTCCATCCCAAACGCACTTCCTCATGGCAATGAGCTTTATATTTTCCTTCGGGCCAACGAATAAAGGGTTTGAGCCCCAGTCTCCTATAGAGCTCCTCAATTTCATCATCTACCAATCCTTTAGAATAATCTAAACCTACACCCAGAACCGCCCATTCGAGAATGTACTCCATGCCTACCAGAAAATCTTCATGCACAATTTTCTGCATCACCATCCTCACCATTTCCACTGGTTCACCTGAATCCAAGCCCCACGTCGTAATTAAGGAGTAAATGTCCATGTTGGTTCGGTATTTGTGTTTCAGAGAGTTGAAATCCCTACCACAAATCATTTTTGCACACTGCACTAGCCGCTCATCATCAACAAAGAAAAGGCCTCCAATCATTTTCTGTACGCCTCTCCATAAAATGGGCCCAAAGATCTTCGTGATTGGAAGGTGAAATTGGCTTCCATTTCTCCTGACAACCAATGTCGCCACCACCAAAGTTTGTTGCAGAGTTTTTCTCGACCCTTTCCAAATTCAATTAACACATCTTAATTGAGGGCTTGCATTTAACACCATCTTGGATTGCCCACACTTTCTATTAATGAAGTACTACTTCACCACCGCCCGCCACCCCTGCCTTCGCTTATCATATCAAATCTACTCCACTCGCTTCACCTCCTTGTTCATTTAAGGCATCCTCTCCTGTGTTTTCACCTAAGTCCGCTAACTTAACACCTCTAAAATCCTCCAACCTAAATTCCCCCATTTCACAAAAATTTAAAGCCCATGAAGATAAGACATCCACTTCCACATTACCACCTCTTTTAATGTGGCTCACTGCAAAAAATTCCATTACGTTCTAGAGGTGCCAAGCATTAATTTTACCTTTCATCACCACCTAAACTATTATTATAACATGATCATCATCTATAATTAAAACAAGTGAGTCAAATATCTATAATTTAATTGAATTTGACAACATCAATCCTGAGCAGTAAATTAAAATCATCATACATAATAAATATCCATCCAAAAATCATCGACCACTTTTAATATATATAAATTGATAAGCCAATACTGATAAGATCACCATCATATATAACTAAAATAAGTGAAAGTCAAATATGTCGGTACATCAAAAACATGTCAAAATGATACATGTCCAACAGTTGACATAAGTGCAAATGATACATGTACAAATGATATAAATAAAATTGATAAATTATGTAACTCAAACTGATACAAGTCAAGATGATACATTTCCAAATGATATAGTGAAAATGATACATGTCAATATGATACAACTTAATAATATAGTACTGTAGGCCGTGAAAATGATACATATGATAGTAATCATGAAAAGAGTCATCATAACGATATATCAACAATGATCCATGATGTAGTCTGTATGATCATGAATGTCACTGGTTACTACCACCAACTTCATCATCATCATCATCATCATCATCATCATCATCATCATCATCATCATCATCATCATCATCATCATCATCGTCGTCATCGTCGTCGTCGTCGTCGTCGTCGTCGTCGTCGTCCTCATTGTCGTCATCATCATTGTCATCAACCTCGGTGTCTTCCATATCTACGTCATCATCATCCTCTGCCATGTGATCTGTACCAATATAACCAATATTTTGTGGATCTATATCATGTTGAGGATCATCTTGATCTTCTAGAAGACCCATGTTCTGCAAAAAAAAACATTTGGAATGAAAATTTATTATTTATTTCATGCAATAATTTATTTTTCTGTTATATATCTAATATTACAACATATGAGACAAAACCATAATCATATTACATTATATCAAAGTGCACATACCATAATAAAATTTCAAAAAAGTTACAGCTAATACTGGTGACTCAGGAGAAACTTCAACTTTCAGAAACAAAGCCAATTAGGTTGGTAGATTTGTGGATCAAGCCAACATTTGGTGGAAGAGGAAGAAAGATGATTGGAACTCTGGAGGCCCACCATAATGGATTTCATTATTCAACCATGAGAGAAGAAGAGAGAGTTGATATCATGTATCAAAACATTAAGCATGCATTCTTCCAACCAACGGAGAAGGAGATGATTACTTTGCTTCATTTTCATTTGCATAACCATATCACGACATGGGAACCAAGAAGACCAAGGATGTACAATTTTATGTGGAGGTAATGGATGTGGACCAAAATTTAGGAGGGGCAAGAAGGTTAATGTATGACCTTGATGAAATTGAGGAAGAACAACAAGAGAGGGACATGAAAAATAAAATCAATACAAAGTTTTAAGGATTTGTCAAGCAAGTAAGAGAGCTATGGGAGCAGCCTCATCTAAAATATTTTGAACTAGAGTTTGATATACCATTTAGAGAGCTTGGTTTTCATGGAGTTCCTTTTAAAGCCTTTGCTTTTATTGTTCCTACGATAAACTATTTGATAGAGTTGGTGGAATTACCTTTCTTAGTAATCACTATTAGTGAGATTGAGATTGTTAACCTTGAGAGAGTATGACTTGGTAAAAAGGCATTTGATATGGCTATTATTTTCAAAGACTTCAAGCAGGATGTACTCCGCATGTACGCCATTCCTCAATCTTCACTTGATGGCATCAAGGAATGGCTAAACTCCATGGATATAAAGTATTATGAAAGTAGAATGAACTTGAACTAGCGACCAATTTTGAAGAGTATTACTGATGATCCAGATAAATTTATTAAAGATGGTGGTTGGGAATTTTTAATATGGAAGCTAGTGATTCGATTTTGATAATTCAAAGAGTCAAAACAAGGATATGAACCCTCTGATGTAGAAGAGGAATCAATCGATTTCATGTAGCCACCATCAAGAGTGTTACAAGCCAACAAGATGGAGGGAATTCTTATATAAGGATAATTTTCAATGTTGCAAGTATTGGCTTTAATGCCAACTACAATGGCAACATTGAAATTCCCTAGCAGTATTTATCTTGAGGAAATTTCCTTTAGATGCAAGGATTCAAAGCACATCAACCATGTGGTCAAAATGATTAAATCCCAAAGATGAGTAGCAATGAAAGAGTCTGAAAATGTAGAGAGAGCTACACTGGTGACTCGGGAGAAACTTCAGCTTTCAAAAACAAAGTCAATTAGGCTGGCAGACATGTGGATCATAACAACATTTGGTGGAAGAGGAAGAAAGATACTAGAACTCTGGAGACCCACCATACTAGATTTTGGTATTCAACCATGAGAGCAAAAGAGAGCTGGTATCATGTATCAAAACATTAAGCATGCATTCTTCCAGCCAGTGGAGAAGGAGATGATTACTTTACTTCATTTTCATTTGCATAACCATATCAAGGCATGGGAACCAAGAAGACCAAGGATGTCCAGTTTTATGTGGAGGTAATGGATGCGGTCCAAACTTTAGGAGGGGCAAGAAGGTCAATGTATGATCCTGATGAAATTGAGGAAGAACAACATGAGAGGGACAAAAAAAATAAAATCAATACAGAGTTTCAAGGATTTGTCAAGTGAGTAAGAGAGCTATGGGAGCAGCCTCATCTAAAAGATTTTGAACTAGATTTTGATATATCATTTAGAGAGCTTGGTTTTCATGGAGTTCCTTTCAAAGCCTCTGCTTTTATTGTTCCTATGGCAAACTATTTGGTAGAGTTGGTGGAATTACCTTTCTTAGTAATCGCTATTAGTGAGATTGAGATTGTTAACCTTGAGAGAGTAGGACTTGGGCAAAAGTCATTTGATATGGCTATTGTTTTCAAAGACTTCAAGTGGGATGTACTCCGCATTGACACCATTCCTCAATATTCACTTGATGACATCAATGAATGGCTAAACTCCATGGATATAAAGTATTATGAAAGCAAAATGAACTTGAACTAGCGGCCAATTTTGAAGATTATTACTAATGATCCAGATAAATTTATTGAAGATGTTGGTTGGGAATTTTTGAATATGGAAGCTAGTGATTCTAATTCTGATAATTCAGAAGAGTTAGATTAAGGATATGAACCCTCTGATGTAGAAGAGGAATCATAATCAGATTTCATGTAGCCACCATCAAGAGTGTTACAAGCCAACAAGATGGAAGGAATTCTTATATAAGGATAATTTTCAATGTTGCAGGTACCGACTTTAATGCCAACTACAATGGCAATAATGAAATTCCCTAGCAGTATTTATGTTAAGGAAATTTCCTTTAGATGCAAGGATTCAAAGCACATTAACCATGTGGTACAAATGATTAAATCCCAGAGATGATCTATAGCAATGAAAGAGTCTGAAAAGGCAGAGAGAGCTACATTGGTGACTCAGGAGAAACTTTAGCTTTCAAAAACAAAGTCAATTAAGATGGCAGAAGTGTGGATCAAGCTAGCATTTGGTGGAAGAGGAAGAAAGATGACTGGAACTATGGAGGCCCACCATACTAGATTTCGGTATTCAACCATGAGAGCAGAAGAGAGAGCTGATATCGTGTATCAAAACATTAAGCATGCATTCTTCCAGCCAGCGGAGAAGGAGATGATTACTTTACTTCATTTTCATTTGCATAACCATATCACAGCGTGGGAACCAAGAAGACCAAGGATGCCCAATTTTATTTGGAGGTAATGGATGTGGTCCAAACTTTAGGAGGGGCAAGAAGGTCAATGTATGATCCTAATGAAATTGAAGAAGAACAACAAGAGAGGGACATGAAAAATAAAATCAATACAAAGTTTCAAGGATTTGTCAAGTGAGTAAGAGAGCTATGGGAGTAGCCTCATTTAAAATATTTTGAACTAGAGTTTGATATACCATTTAGAGAGCTTGGTTTTCATGGAGTTCCTTTCAAAGCCTCTGCTTTTATTGTTCCTACAGTAAATTGTTTGGTAGAGTTGGTAGAATTACCTTTCTTAGTAATCACTATTAGTGAGCTTTTTAACCTTGAGAGAGTATGATTTGGGAAAAAGACATTTGATATGGCTATTATTTTCAAATACTTCAAGCGAGATGTACTCTGCATTGACGTCATTCCTTAATATTCACTTGATAACATCAAGGAATGGCTAAACTCCATGGATATAAAGTATTATGAAAGTAGAATGAACTTGAACTAGTGGCCAATTTTGAAGACTATTACTGATGATCCAGATAAATTTATTGAAGATGTTGGTTCGAAATTTTTGAATATGGAAGATAGTGATTATGATTCTGATAATTCAGAAGAGTCGGATCAAGGATATGAACCCTCTGATGTAGAAGAGGAATCAAAATCAGATGAGGAAGGTTCAGAAGATGAATCTCTTATGGAGTCAGAGGAGGACAAAGAAGAAGAAGAAGATTCTAAAGAGGAGGAACGTAAAACATGGGATGAATTAGAAGTCGAAGCCAGAAATGTAGATAGGGAAAAAGGAGATGAGTCTAACAGTGAAGAGGAAAGGCAACAATGAAAGGTAAAAGCTACAGGTAAGTCTCAGACACTTGATATTAGAGATTCAAGAGGAACGCCTGCCAAGAGGCATAAAGTCAGATGAATTGAGTTCATCTACATCCTTCTACTATTTATTCATGCACATAAACGATCATCTTGTAATCATAAGATTTGAGCTCTATTTACTCATCTTATGCATCAATAAACAACTCAACACAAGAGATGCAAATTGACATATTAACACAACAATATCCAACTAAGTTATTGAAAATCAACCATTGATACCTCCTCCATCCAGATTACAAAATCGTTCCACTTTTTATTTTGTAACATATTCTTTTCAAATTGCTTTGGATGGCGGCCATATTTCTCCTCCTATCAAAGCATGGCACATGGACTAATTAAACTAATTAATATGCAATCATTTACTTTTTCCAACGAAATAAAAAAAATATCATTTAACATATTAAATATACTTACAAATGTACATATCAAGGCATGTAAACCTTTCTAGCCACTGCGATGCATGGCACGAAGTTTCTCAAGCCTAGCCTTGGAGGCCTTGTCTTGAAACATATACTAATTCAATTTACCTATGCACAAATAAAATTTAAATATTGTTTAATAAATTTGATATAATCTTATGAGCAAATTCAAATACCTGCGTACTCTCCTCATTGGAATTCCTTCGTGCATCAGACTTCTCATATGCTTTTACAAGCTCTCTCCATACTTTCACACTTACATCAATTGGCCTTTTTTTATGCCTTAGCTCAGGAGGGATTTTTTTTATCTTCTTTGTTTGGTTGCACCAAAATATCTTGCAGTTTTGAGACATTTGTAGCTTTATCTTCTTTACAGACCAACCTGTGCCAAATTCATTCTCCATGTCATGGATGACTGCTTTTTTTTCAGGTGCATGGGTATCTTTAAGAATGGAAAATGTAGATGGTCTTTGAATTGTTGAAGGAATCATTCCTTCAACCTGCTCATGAACGTTTTCCTAGCATCAGTCATTCAGACTTCCCCTGAAACCACCTCATATTCTATCTTTGTATTGTAGCTACCAATGCAAGATTGAAAACATGGCATGGTGGAAGATGTCTGTGTCCCAGGAGTGGAAGTGTCTGCTCCCTTTTCCACATTCCTAGAGTTTACTATCACTGATTTCCTCCTGGATCTTTTGCTCTATCCAGAATTGGTTGGGGAATCAATTGATTCCCTTTGACACAATTTATTTGTTTGCAATGTTTGAGGGGTGTTAATAGATTGTTTTTCTGTGTATCTGTAAGTGTTGTCCAGACCACATTAACCAATTTGTTCATTGCCTCTACCCCCAATATGGAAGCTAATTCCTCTTTATCTTTGTCAGTCTCATGTCCTTATATATATATTTTTAAATTATATTTCTTCTTTTAAATTTAGAAATAAAAAAGTAAAAAGTAAAATTCAAAGAAACAATGGAACCATTTACAAATCTATAAATTGAAAATGGATTACCTCATTGTGGCCAGAGTTTGCTGACAATGATCACTTCCCTCCATTGCTTGACATTTGAGGTGACCTAGGGAAAATTATTTTCGTCCAGTCTATGGAGGAAAAAGAAGTACACACTGTCAAGTATGAAAGTTTTCATCCAGTTTGTGCTATGAAAGTTTTGTTTTGTGGGAAAATATGTTGTTGGGTTTGCTTAGTGTTGATAACCTAGGGAAAATATGTTCGCTCAGTTTGCTTAGTGTTGATAACCTTATCATGAAAAATCTTGCATGAATTTTTCATGGCATCAATGACTAGCACGGCTGGGCAAAAATAAGCGGTTTCTGCATTTATTTTCAGCAATTGCTCAGCAGTGACCGACCCAATTCCCAAATTTTCCAAGCAGTTCACTATTTCCTTGATACCCAGGTTAGGGAAAGAATACAGAGGCATCCTTGCTTCATGCCATAATATTTTGAGCCAAAGCTCAAATGGGTAGGGTAAATTTTTTTGTTGGTTTCTCAAAAGTTTTACAATTTATAATGATGGGACAATTTAGAGGTTGCCTGGACTAGTTAGGCCATGAACCAGTAAACAATCATGAATTCAAATGAAATACAAAGAGCAGTAAATAATCATGAATTCAACCAAGAATTTTTTTTTGTAACCTTACCTATGGTGTTTCAAACTAAAACGAATTTCTCATCAGTTGCTGGTAGCACCCTGCTCTCTTCCTTCGCGTGGTGTTTTTCCCTTTTTTGTCGTATGATTTCTTCCTTCACACAGGAAAGTTTTAAATTTTTGATTTTGATTCATTAGTCGATGCTTTAGTCGGCATTAGTTAATGCCAACTTTAGCACCGACTTTTGGCCTTTAATGTAATTTTTTTGGGACGTATAAGGCAGCGTCAAGTGTGCCTAATTTAGCACCTATCATTGTTGTATAGTGATTATTTTCATTGTTGTGTATCACAGGATCCAGAGTGTTGGAAATTATTCCAAATCCTGCCTTGTTTTTGTGACCACCACTGTCCCGTGGCTCCTTCATCAGCTCGGTGTGGTAGAGTGATTTTTACCACAGTCTCGCAAGGTGCTTCATCCTTCTCAGTAGTAGTGTGGTGAAAGCTTCTGTGGCGGTACGCGAGTCTTCCTTCTATTCCTGGCGGTGTTGTGGTGACTCCTGCAGTCCCGTAAGTCTTCTACGATTGGCGTGCAGTAGTATGGTGACCACTGCTATCCCGCAACTCCTTCATCAGCTTAGTGCAGTAGAGCAGTTTTTACCGCGGTCCCGCAAGTTGATTTTTCCTTCTCGGCGGTAGTGTGGTGAAAGCTTTTGTGGTGGCATTTTTATTCATAAAAAAGGCCATGGAGAGAATATGTGGATGATGTAGAAATACTAAATTGATGAGAGGAAAGTGGGTGGAAATAGATGAGACAACGAAATCTACAAATACAATAGAGGTAAGAAGAGAAAGCAACCTCAACCAAAGGAGGAAGGTGTTTATGAATTCACAAATGCTACAATGTAGAGGAGATAAAGTTGTTTTTTTGTCCATGAGGCCTTTGAGGTCAAACTTATTGGTTGAAAATGCACAAGAATGGTGATTAAATGTAATTCTATGATCAAGGGAAAAGTTTGAAAATTAGGATAGCCAAAACATGATATAAATATGTCAAATATATGACTAAAGTGAGGTTTTGTGTTGGATAGCATATTCGTTGAAATGATATAATTGGTGTACTAAATATTATTTACTATGGTGTGTATTATAGGGGCGAGATGAGGCCATGGCAACAAATCATGTCATATCAAATGAGGACACATCGGATGAAGCAGGACATAAAGTACTCAAATTTTGACTTAACTTAGGAAAAAATGATCTGATGGCATTTTGTGATACGTCCATCTTTTTTCACAGTATTATTGAAATTTATAATGTATTATCCAATCTTGACATAAATTAATCCATGTTGTTGATTATTTTAGATGGAGATTGGAGCAAATGCAGAGCCTAAGCGTTCAACTAGCAAAATAACAAGATATGTACATGGACGTGGACCTAAAACTGTTAAATCACATAGACGACAGTGGGTGGAAGAGGATATGACAATGGATACTATAGAAACAACAAATGATTGCACTAAAGAAGAGGTAGGTTAGGACTATAGTACATGAGATGAATACTTTGAGAAAATTGTTGTTTGTGGATGTTTTGTATGTCATGGAAAGAAACAATTCAAATGAGTGATTGTACAAAGAAATTACATATATGATGAGCTTCCAGTCGGTAGTATGCCTCCTACAATCGATTCAAATCCAATAGGAATTGTGGTGAGGAATTTTCCAATTTGATATAAATAACATGTATACTTCGTTTAAACATTGTTTTATATTATTTAAATAACTAATTTTTTTCTTAATGGATACTTGCAGGATAAAGTTCTTGGTTTAAAGTTTCTTGGATCACCAACTTCCAGCCTAGAGGGAAATGATCATTTATCAAATGATACATCTAACAAAAATATGTGCCAATATACCAGCTCGAAAGATGAGGAATTGACAAAAACAAGTAACAAAACAAGAACCTGTGTGAATATTTTCTTAAAGACAAGGGAAAGGTGGACTACATACCCTATGAGAATGAATGTGATGAAGATGATGACTTGCCCTTGAGTTTGAGATCAATTTACAAAGAGACATTTGATCATCGACTATATTGCGCTTGGCCTAGTGATTAAAAACTACCTAGAGTGTACGAGGTGTTTCAATTTTGGGGATACAACTACATGATACGACCCTCCAATATTCATGGAGCGAATCTAGGCCTCTTTATTGTCCAAAATGTACATGTGGGATCCAAACATAGAAACAATTCATAACAAACCACTAGGAGATTAATGTCATATTAGGGTCCATCATATTAAAGTGGTGAATGGAGAAGGCTAGCAAAATATAAGCCTAGCATGTCAGCATATGGTCTAAATTTGAATATGTATACACATTGTCTCCAATTGGAAAGCGGAAAAGAAATAAATAGAGGTCATCTTATGTATATAGATGGATGTGCATACACACAAAAATATTGTAGGATTTATAAATAGTAGTAAGGGAAGGGACCCTACTGTAAGAACAAATTATCAATTTGTTGAGGTTATAAATGATAAAGATGGAGATATGAAAAGAGAGGTTGATAGATTGATAATGGTTAAGGATATTATGGAACTTACCATTGGGGATGAGTTACTGATTGATTACCCCTTCTTAAAATGCACTCCTGCGCGAAAGAAGAGGGAAGAACAAGGTCTCCCTAAGGATGTTCTTAAGGGAAGAAAACCATAGAATAATAAATGAGTGTGGATTGATGTTTTATAAACTATGTTGTCAAAATTGTGTTTTATAGAAATTAGTGTATAAAAAAGGTAGTCTATAAAATAATGTTCCATTATTCATTTGATGTATATATGTTCATACAATTTATATAATGTCTAATATATGTATGTTGTTCATGTGCAGGTATTTTTCTATGAAGATATTTTGGACCTAAAATGGATATTTGTCATACATTATGATCCAAGATTAAGGCATGTATTTGATAATGCATTAGTGGATACTGAGCAAAACAATGATGGCCAACAAAATGAGAGAGAGGGATTAAAGAACATTGAAGAAATTGACATCCATGATGATGTTGAAGATGGCTATGTTCAGGCACAAGAAGACAACAATCCAGAGTTAGATGATGTTATGGAAGACAACAATATGGATGGTATAGAAAATGATGATCTAAATACATCTAGTAACAATATAGATGGCCTATAGTCAAATTTCAATGATGAAGATGATGCAGGTCAAGATGATGATGATGATAATATTAAATACTTGAAAGAACATATGAACATTGACAATGATACACTAGATGACATTGTAGCAGACAATAATGTTAATGACCAAGACTTCTAAATTTTTAGAATTATTTGCAATCCATGTTTAAAAAAGGATGATTCTTATGGCCTAAACTTTGAAATGCTTCAGTAATATTATGTTGTACTTGGACAATTGAAAACTTGTTTTATTCTCCTAGCAAGCCTTTTTATTTTCCATTATAATTCTAGACCAAACAACATTTGTGGGGATGTCCTTTTACACCAATCTTAATTTGTATGAAGTTCACAAACCTGTTGTCAAGTAGTAAATTCCTTTCGTAGACAAGAAATGTAAAGGCTTCATTTAAGAAAAGATAAGTAGTCTTTTTCTGAGGGTAATCCACATGCAAAAAGTAAAAAACACATAAAAACAATTGTACAGTAGAAAATCATATTCAATCAGTTATGTCTTATTTCGTTTGCACACTTATCTGAAAGACATAGGGTATTCACCATACATTTCCCTTGACAAAGCAAACATGTGCTTTCATTTATTTTTGTTGTATATCTCAGAAGTGAAATTGTTGTTGCATAATGATGCATTGAGAAAATAATATATACAAAAAAATGCAAAGAAAATGTTTGAAATTTAACATGCAACCTACTGTGTTGTGCTGAAAGGAATCAAGATTAATTGGGACAAGAAATAAAAATAAAATTTTGATGATTGTACTTAAAATTGAATAGGATATGAAAAGTGCACAATGATGGTGCTGAAATTGAAAACCTTGATTCTGATGATATTACTGTTTTATGTCATTTGAGATAAAGAGCACATACAATTTTATATACATAGAAAATGAAGATTTGAAACTAGTAAACTGAAAATGTAAACACTGTAAGATTTTTCCTTAAACAATAATTCACATACTCACTTACAAAAAAGGGTGAAGCATTTTTTATTCAAACTCTATTTTATTTAATAGACATAATAGTAAAAGAATATTTACAAGTACAAGAATATATACACTGTTTCATAGAAAATAAGGAATGTTTCATAGAATATACAAGTACAAGAATATATCATCATCAAATGCATATCCTTAATTACCTATTGCAATATCCTTGAATTGTTCAATCTTTGCTATGAATTGTTGGCAAAAATATTTAGGACTACTTGGATGCTTCTTCCATTCATTTTATATCAACATATGTTTGTGAAGACACAAAATTTAATAAAATATTAATGCACGTAACTCACAATTATTTAAATAAGCAACTTTGTTAACTTTATTGTTTTTAAATAGTTTCCATTTTTTATGTTGAACCTATAACAAGGAAAAATAAGCTCAAATTTTCAAAAAAATTAGCAGCTCTACCAACATCCACAATAAATGCTTTACTGTATCAACATATTCATTCACATAAGCACAATATTGATTCTCAATAACTGATATTCATTCAAATATAAGAAGAAATAAGTATGGCAAACATAAGAAAAATACAAAATGATAACACAGTCATGGAGAATCTATGATAATAAGATGTTCTCCATTATATTGATTCAATTGATATATATTAATAACAAAAGTCTTCAAAATGGAAATGATATATGATGATGATAATTTAAAACTAGGCTTTGGTTTCCTATTTATATAGGAAGCAACAAGCTACATACCTTTTACAAAAAGAAACGACCTTTCATAACTACTTTTACTAACAACTATTTAATTAGCATAATTAAGGAAATAACAAGACTTAAGACATTTTGACATATGGTTCCATTATTCAATGTAGAATACCCATGATCATTGATTTGGAAAAGTCTTCCTCTCCATGATGAACGTCCAAATGCTCTCGCCTCAGTGTCCTATTCTTCTGAAACCAAATACTTTTCCTCCCACTGACACACCGTAAAATCTGATGGCCACTTATATTCCTGGATCTTTTGCATGTTTGCAAGATGAGTTTTCCATCGACTATCTAGTAATTCATTTGTATCATTGACAAAATTAAGGTATCTCGCATCAAGAACAATCAACCCATCCATGATTTGATTTAGCTTGGGAAGACTAGTATCATCATCCTCCTGTATATGAGTTACACACTTATGAACAACCTGACTGGATTCTTTCTTCCACTTATCCAAGTCCTTCAACTAATCACCATCTCTCACCATTTCAGGTATATACCACTTTTTGTAGGTATCAAATAAATCCATTCGTGTTACAATCTTTTTATCAAACCCTTGTACATACTGAAATTCATCAATAATCATCTTCACAGTTTGTTCAGTTGGCTTTAATGTTGTGGGTGCATCAAGACTTCTTTGTAGAACTTTTCATAACTTAGCCAAAGTGTGGTGAATAGGCTGCCACCTTTTGAACAAAGGATCTAATACAAGCATATGTGTCTTTACTTGATCCATTGCCTACTAAAGTGTTTATAACTATCATGCACATTCTCCAGTTTATCCATAACTGATTTTATCCTGTGCTCAAGAATCTTTCCATAACTTCACAAATTCGCCTTTTCACTTCATCCTGGGTTTGATTGTTGGCCTTCTTTACATCATCCACTTCCTTCTCTAGAGTTTTTACCTATTTTGCAGAAATGTTCTTCACAATATCCATTGGAGCAATAGGAGGCTTGTATAACACCATCTCCTTGCTTTATGAGGGTCCTACTCCTCTTAATTGTTCTTTCAATTTGAAATTATCCGTGAACAATTTATTAACTTCATCATTTAGGAACCTTTGTTCCTTTTCATACTCCTTCAATCTATCTTCTAATCCCTTAACAATTGCTCGAGTGAACATGGTCGAATGCATGGTCATTGTGGTTGCCTCCAAAGGGGTGGTATCTTGTATTGTCCTTACCATTGCTACCCCTTTCATCCCTTGAATTACATCTAATAATTTTGGCTTCTATGTATTTTTCTGTTTGATCCATATGGCCAGGGTTTCAAGCTTTGGGTTATACCCAGTTCCACTCACACCTTCATCGAAGTCAAATTTTGCAACTAGCATTGGATCTTCTTAAGCCCGCACTTGATCAAGCAGAAACATTTTCTTTAATTCCAAGCCAAGGAAAATGAGCATATTGCTCTTCAAGACCATTTCTCTAGCCTTCTGGGGGCTAATGTCAATGTTGTCAACTCTTAATTCTTGGAAAGTCTATGCTACCATTTCATTTTTCTCTGATTCTTCAATTCCTGCTTTAGTTGATTCCATCCTCTCTTCAAATTCTTTTATCTTCATCTTCATCTAGAAATCCTTAAACTCAGGAGTCTTAATTAATTCATCATCTTCTATGAATCTCTTGGCTGCAATTTCCCTTTCATCTTCATGTACCTCTGTACTTGTTTTTTCTACATCACCCATCCTTTCCTCATGTTTATGGGCACTGGTCTCAAGGATGGGATGATCAACTTTAATATCACCTTTCAATGACTGCAATATTGTAGCCACTTCCTCAGTATGGCCCACCTCTTCAGTATCCTCATAAGGTACTAATTGTTCAATGCTTCCTGTCTTCTATCTTTTGGGAGGTAACTGCTCCATGGGAGGCTCAGAGGTTTCACCTGGGGTGTGCTCTACAATTGCACTGCTATTATGTTCTTCGAGATATACTTCTTTCTGTACAATTCTTCAAATCTACCAATTATCAATTATATCCTCTTGATGGGGTCCTTTTCCTCAACAAAGTATCCTAAGAAATCCTTGGACCTCCGCTTCGTCCTTTCTTCAACCTTCTTCATATATTCCCATTTTTTCCTTCTACTAAATACATCATTATAAGTAATGCAGTTCCTTATGAAATCTTCTTCAAAATCCACTTGGTGTGGTACTATCATTTTGGTAAGAAGATTGTGCCTTATGTTGTTCATATGATTTTCAAGGTCAAAGGCTCTTTCTTTTCCAAATTTCAATGCATATCTTGTCTTCAAATAATACTGTAACTCCTCTAGTGTGTCTGAGCCTACAGTCCAATCTTCACACTTGGTTTGGTTTGGAAGGAAAGTGCCTTTCTTCTGCTTGTGCATTACATCTTTCTCCTTCCACATCATTTGCCACATAAATTCAAGAAATGCTAATATGAGGGGCACAAATTTTGGTAGTATGTGTGGAGCAACAGGGCATCCATAAGCTCTTATTATTGTAACTTTTGGGAGGAAGAACCAATCTCCAAAATTATGTGTATGACCCTGCTCTGGTCTTAAAACCAAAGGTCTCACTAGTTGCAACATTTTGGTTGGCAATCTTGGTATTGCATACCCAAGAACTCGAAGGATTATGTGTACAAAGTCTTCGTAGAATACAACAAAGCTTGAATTCTTGCACCAAATGTCCCAAATATAGCACCATTTCTGGACAGGTGTGGGATTCCCTTGCTTATCTACTATAGCCAAGTCCATTCTTTTAGTCCAATGATCCCTATTCTGGTACAATATCAGATGATATAGTAGGGAATAGTTTCTGAATGTAATCGGTGCTCTATCCTCTATAACTTGGGAGAATTCATCATCTAATGCCTTCTCAAGGTATGAAGCAAAGTCATTCAATATTAGTTTTGGGTTTTGAATTCTCATGGCCATCATCATCAGGCCTATTGGCATTTTATCTTGAGCATCTATCCCCAACACTTGGAAAAGAGCTAAATATGTATTCACAAAGTAATACTAAAAATCTGTCACATTAAATGGTTCAGTAGTGGTAGTAGAGATGGGGAATGTTATGTTACCAATGCCTCTTTTCATATATAGGGATACCTCGTCACTTCTATAAGTCTTTTTTAACCTAGCATAATCCTCCTCACTTTTCTGTAGGTTTATCTTGGTTAGAGCCTCCTTGTTTAAGCCAAAACACTCAATGATGGCTTTTCTAGTTACTTCTACCAATACTGTGCTGTTTGGAAACCTTACTATTTTGGTAGCTGAGTAATAGTGTTTGGCTAGTAGTTTGATAAATTCTACATCAACAAACACATTTGGGACAATCAACCTTGCTATATCCAACATCCAAGTGTTTGACACTAGAATCTTCTCATTTATCTCACTATAAAAATACCAAAATAGGTTCCATCCAGATTTGGAAATGAGGGCATCCCTACAACTTTGTGCGATGTCCATGATAAACTTCTTTTACCCTCTTTAGTAGACCTTGGAAGTATATCTAATATGGACTGATGGAGTGGTATCTTCTTTACTTCAGGTTCTTCATCTTTAATTTTAGGCTGACTTTCTTTTACTTCTGATTGTTTTCTTTTAGGATGGAGTTCTTTCTTCTTTACTTTAGGTTCTTCATCTTTAATTTTAAGCTGACTTTCTTTTACTTCCGATCCTTTTCTTTTAGGAGGCATGTTTCAATTTTCTCTACTATAGCTTCAGATGACAAAACCTTGAAATATTTTTTATATGTTATAGAGCTCTTTTAGAGAGTTGTCGTGCATTTACCTGAGTATTTCATGCTTGCAGGACTTCTTCTTCTCGTATCCTTAGCTCCTTCCATGCTAGTGCATTGCAATTGAGTACAATATTGGGAAAACTCACTTATCTTTGGATGGCGCAGTATTTAGTCATATTAGTTTTGGCAACTCTTAATAATTTAATACCATTTAATTTTGGCAACTGATGTGATTTTCTGCATGTATTGGTGTAAATTATAATGATACCATGATTACTGTACTACCACCGTCTCTTATTATACCCGCTGTGGTATGGCAGTGTTTTTCCCTTCCCAAAAAGGCTTCTTGTTGCAGGGTTGCAGTGTATACTGCTCTATCGCATATGTTGCTCACCTTCCCGGCGGTATAGTGGTGTATGCTTTTGATCATTACTTGAAGAGTGTCGATGAGACAATCTTATTTGTCTTACTGATATCTCAATGTATCATCGACATTAGATCTTATGTTCCTCTGATGTTGGTTGCTAGTGTCGATGAGACAAGTTAATATCTCTTGCCGATATGCCACTGTCTCATTGATATTTTCCTTCAACAATATTTCTTTATATATTGGTGTAACTCTGCCATGTCGGGGAGACTTGTGTTTATCATTGCGGTATAGCAGCATTTTTCCCTTCCCTTCTATTGTTTACCACACTACTTCCTTGCTTAAGGCTACTTGCTACGGGGTTGCGATGTATACCGCTCTACCGCATATGTTGCTCACCTTCTTGACAGTATAGCGGTGTATGCTTTTGATCATTACTTGAAGAGTGTTGGATGTGACAATCTTATTTTTCTTACCGATATCTCAATGTCTCATCGACATTAATTCATTATATCCAAGAATTGTGTTTCGTCGAGCACTTGTAGATATACCTTGTTGATGTGACATAATTGATTCTCTCTTTGATATGCCTGTATCTTATTGACATTTCATTGTTTTACATCGTCGATGAGACATATAAATAAGTCTCTTCGACATAGGGGTGTCTAAACTGGCGCTAAACCCAAAGCTAAACTCGAAGCTAAAGTTGGAGCTAAAAGCGACACTAAAGTCGAATCTAAACTCGACGCTACACTCGAAGCTAATATTAGCGTTAAAGGCAACATTACTTTAGGCGCTAATTAGTGCCTGAATTAGCATCGACTTGTACTAATCGGCGCAATAAACACCAAAAAGTGCGCCATCTCGATAAATAGTGTCGACATTTTAAAAGAAAATCAAAAAAATACATTAAAACAGTGGGTGGAAGCAAAAAATGGAGCAAATCACAGGGATTTATTGTAGTGCCACAATAGTGGTTTACAAATTTTGGCCAAACTGGACACTGATTTTTAACTAAATCTTCACTTTCGGGCACCTATAGCGGCTAAACCGTGAGGAATTTGGAGATGATGCAAACTAGAGTTTCGTGAAATTTTGTCTGTAGATTATAAATATATTTTTTTCAAAATTTTTGGAATTAAATTGCACTTCTTTTTACATCTCCCTCAAAAATTAGTTTTTTTTAGAAAACAACATTTTAAAAGTGACGCTCATCATAACGATAATTTTTTTTCCATGAAGGATAAAATTCTAATTCTTTCGAATTTAGATTTGTAACTTTGATATCTAGTGCTTCCACTTGGTTAGATAGTTTTTATTGAATATTTTTTCTTTATTCAAGTTTGAAGTCAAACCAATTACAATTAGACATAAAGCGACTATATAACGCGTAATTTTTTTTGTATGTAGATCGAAATTCAATTTTTTTGTTGTTGGATCAAGGACTTCAATATCTGGTGCACTCATATTTTTCAATTTTTTTTTTTAATATGTTATTTTTCCACATGTGCATAACATAGAGTTTGATTTTCGGTGAAAAACCTATGTTTAATAAAACTAAAAAAACAAATACATAATAAAACCAAAACATATTAAAATTATAGTCATTGGATAGCTTGTTCTGAGGACTACCTGATTCCAGTTGGGTTTGTGAAGTCTCCTCCATTTTCATCTTCAACCCAAGCTTTGAAGCGTAAAAATCTGGGCTTTCAAAGTGCCTGAGGGGGAGAATGAGGGCAAAGGGGGGTTCGATCAAACCAAGGTTCACTCAAACCTTGGTTCGAGTGAACCCCCTTTCAAAAAGGGGTTTGCATGTGATTTTTTGGTGGGATGCATTTAATGGGTTCAAGCAAACCCTCTTTGGGTTCGTTCGAACCCCAAGAATGATTTTTTTTGGCATGGAGTCATTTTTTGTTAGTTTTCCTTCCTCATTCGAATTGTAAACCACTTTTGTGGGTTTACCCATCAATGTAATGACCAAGGACATCCTGTAGCAACTAAACATTGCAAGTATGAGATCTACTCCCACTGTCTTGTAGCTTGCTGATAGTTCTATTGTTAAGCCTGATGGTATAGTGGAGGATCTTGTGGTAGTTCTAGACTCTTGGGAGTACCCAACATACTTCATGATTCTTTCTCCTAAAGCTACACTAGGTGGGTATCCCATTATTCTAGGAAGGCCATGGTTAGCAACTGCAAATGGATACATTGGATGCCAGTCAGGTGACATGACCATTTCAGATTGGAAGAGCACTAAAAAGTTTGTTCTTTATCCTCCTGCCCTACCGTCTCATGATGAGAATGATCCCGTATGGCCACATGTTGGTGAAGAGGCCAAGGAAGTTAATTCTATGGTGCAACTTATGATGTTAGGCAGAAGCTCCTTCATGCAGCTTCAAGATGAAGATGAAGTATTGGTTAACATTATTCAAAACCATTGTGGAGTGGAGGAAGCATCATCTTCTCATTTTGTTGTTCCAGTCAAGACACTTTTTCCTACTCTTCTTGCAACCACCGTTCCTGTAGATGTTCTTCCTACAATCATTCTTCCTGTAGCCAAACTTCCTGCAGCAACAGGTATGACCCATACATTGCTACCATATGAACTCAAGGTACCATGTGTTAATGAAGCAGCTATGATAGAGTCAACTACACAAGTACAAGTGTTAGAAGGAAAGTATCTGAATGTTAACAACAAACTGAGTGAAGAACAATAACTGCTATTGGCAAACCTATTGAGGACCCACCAACATGCATTTGCATGGGATTATCATGATATGAAGGGATTGGACCCTAAAATTTGCACACACAAAATTAATATCAGAGATGATTGCACCCTAGTGAGGCAGCCACAAAGAAGAATTAACCCTGCACTGAGAGAAATTGTAAAAGGAGAACTACATAAGTTGCTAGATGTAGGATTTATCTACCCCATTTTAGATAGCCAGTGGGTGTTTGCATTAGTGATTGTGCCCAAGAAAGAAGGGAAATGGCGAGTTTGTGTTGATTATAGGGAAATTAATGCTATCACCAAAAAGGACCGTTTTCCCTTACCCTCCATAGATCAAGTTTTGGACACACTTGTAGGAAAGCAATACTTTTCTTTTCTAGATGGATTCAATGGCTACAACTAGATCCAAATTGCACCAGAGGACTAGGAGAAGACCACCTTTACTTGTCCATGGGGGACCTATGCCTACTCAGTACTCCCATTTGGCTTATGCAATGCACCTGCAACTTTTCAAAGGGCAATCATTAGTATATTTTCAGATATCTCTCTTGATTGCATGAAAATTTATATGGATGACTTTACCACTTATGGTGCTGATTTTATCAGGCATTGGAAAATCTCAGGAGAGTCCTATAGAGATGTGAAGACCAAAATTTGTCCTTAAACAGTGAAAAGTGCTTCATGATGATGCAGGAAGGTGTAGTTCTTGGTCACTACATCTCCCATAAAGGAATTCAAAGTCACGTCTCAAACTTTGGTACTGCTTGATCTTACTTTATATAGAACTAAAATTTGAATGTGTGGTAGAATAAGTGTGTGATATTTGAAAGAAAGAATAAATGAATGCTATTTTATTCTAGAAAAATGAAATGTGATGATTATTATTTAAATTCAAATGATATAACATAGAGAATGATGAATTGTATTTCTTTGATTTATATTTCTTGGACACTAATCTATTAATGGGTGTCTGAGTTTATATCAGATGCAGGTTTGTCGAAAAATCTCATGTGTTGTTGAGGTAGAGGAGGTTAGCCACCTAGCAGGGTTAAGTTGGAATGGATCCTCTCACACACACCACTTAGTAACATATAAATTGCATTTAGGATATTATTTAATTAATTATATTGTTTTACTTTGTAATGTTTATTTAAATTAATTAATGGTAAATTTAAAATGCATAGAAATAAAATAATTAGTTTAGTATATTTTTAGTTGATGTTTTATTTGAAGATTAAGATGTTATTTATTTTATTAAATTGAGCATAATATGTGTTGCATAGAAAACAAATCTTGCTTTCTTTTAAAATTAGATTTATTGGAAAACTTAGAATAAAATGAAATATAGGGAGATTTTCAAAAACAAAGTGATAAGATAAAAGACATAAAAAGTTAGAAAATATGAGAAAAGATGATTAAAATTAGAAAACAAAATAGAAAACAAAGCAAAATAAAGCTGGAAAAAGGAGGAAGAAAGTAATAATTTTTTTTATAAAACTCTTATTTTCTTAACAAGAGCATGCATTCTGAAATTATTGTTTTTCTTTCATCTACTTCATTTTCTCTCTAAAAACAAAATTTGAAGCAAGGCAAGAACGGTTGAATTGGGTGAAACTAGGAAAAGAAGAGGAATAGAACGAGAAAGGGAAACTGAATCAGGGCAATTTTATCGGATTAGCATTGGACTCCAAGTTTTTAATCATTCACTATTCCATGAAATTTCTATTTCAGATGTGTGTGTGAATGAATCATTTTTGTTTGGATTTAATTTGCTTTCAGATCAGATTACTGTAATTATATAATTATGTATATATAATCAGATTTTGATATTTATCTATCTTGTGACCATTACGGTCAAGTGTGAATTATTGTTGAAATTATGCACATTTTATGCCTTATTGTTGAAATTGAATTTTACTTTTTCCTTGGTTTGAATTATTTTCTAACAGTGGCTATGCTTGAATGTTTTAAACTACTGGTCAAGTTCCATGTTATATGCTCTATCGTGTCCATGATGGGCCTCCGGTAGATTGTATGAGGGAGTAGAATATGGAGAACATACTAGATCTTGGTGTGTATGATGTTAGAATTGATAGATTGAAATTCCTTGATTCATTGTTAGATGCAAGTGTTTAGTACACGAAATGTTGAGAAAGTTTTGGAAAACACTGGTGTTGCTATGGATCAATTGATTTGAATATTTTGCTGATTATTAATTGTGGGTGTCATGTCTAGATAGTAAAAAAAGATGTGAAATGGAATTTGAGAACATGCTTAAAGGTTGACTCCTAATTCTTAGAAATTTTATAAATATCATTTGAAATCTGAAACTGTACAAATCAAATTACATACTTTACAAAATACAGATTTCTTAGACTTCATAATGCATATACATATTTATACAAATACTAGATCATTCAAAATTCTCTCTCTCTCTCTCTCTATATATATATATATATATATATCTATTAAATTTCTGATGGTGGCCAGTAACAAACTATTTTTACAGAGATAAAAGTTGAAGTTTAAGCATTGAATAAAATTCAATGTTATGAAATAAATGAAATGGTAAAAGGGGGGGTGCAGCACCCTCTCCACAGCCTTTCTTGGAGCAGCTACAGGCTGCGTTCCACCATGAGCAACTACAGGTTGCTTTAAAAACTATTTAATATATATTTTTGTTTACATAAAATTTAAAACAATATAAATACTTAAAGCTGCGTTTTCTCCATTAATTGCCTAAAAACAACAATTCAAATAGCTAAAATATTAGCTGTAAACAAACAAAGGTTATATATTTATATATATTTATACATATATGTGTATATTCTGTAGAAAGATATATACATATATATATATATATATATATATATATATATGAATAAATTTTTCTATATATTTGTATATATATATTTACTCAGAAAATATGTGGCATGTATATGTTTTCTACATAGAAAATATAGAGTCTGATTGGGTTTTCTATAGAAATACAAAGTCTGATTGGGTTTTCTACAGAAATCCAATATATATTTCAAGAAAATATTGATCTAAAAGCAAATTAAATCCAAGCAAAAATGATTCATTCACACACACATCTGAAATAGAAATTTCATGGAATAGTGAATGATTAAAAACTTGGAGTCCAATGCTAATTCGATAAAATTGCTCTAATTCAGTTTCCCTTTCTCATTCTATTCCTCTTCTTTTCTCAGTTTCACCCAATTCAACCGTTCTTTCCTTGCTTCAAATTTTGTTTCAGAGAGAAAATGAAGAAGATGAAAGAAAAACAATAATTTCAGAATGCATGCTCTTGTTAAGAAAATAAGAGTTTTATAAAAAAAAATATTACTTTCTTCCTTCTTTTTCCAGCTTTATTTTTCTTTGTTTTCTGTTTTGTTTTCTAATTTTAATCATCTTCTCTCATATTTTTCTAACTTTTTATGTCTTCTATCTTATCATTTTGTTTTGAAAAATCTTCCTATATTTCATTTTATTCTAAGTTTTCCAATAAATCTAATTTTAAAAGAAAGCAAGATTTGTTTTCCATGCAACACATATTATCCTCAATTTAATAAAATAAATAACATCTTAATCTTCAAATAAAACATCAACTAAAAATGTACTAAACTAATTATTTTATTTCTATGCATTTTAAATTTACCACTAATTAATTTAAATAAACATTGCAAAGTAAAACAATATAATTAATTAGATAACATCCTAAATGCAATTTATATGTTACTAAGTGGTGTGTGCGAGAGGATCCGTTCCAACTTAACCCTACCAGGTGGCTAACCTCCTCTACCTCAACAACATGCGAGATTCTTCGACAAACCTGCATCTCATATAAACTCAGACACCCATTAATAAATTAGTGTCAAAGAAATATAAATCAAAGAAATACAATTCATCATTCTCTATGTTATATCATTTGAATTTAAATAATAATCATCACATTTCATTTTTCTAGAATAAAATAACATTCATTTATTATTTCTTTCAAATATCACACACTTATTCTACCACACATTCATATTTCAGTTCTATATAAAGTAAGATCAAGCAGTATCAAAGTTTGAGACGTGACATTCAAGTAGATCTTGCAAAGATTGAGGTGATCACAAATCTTCCCACACCTGCAAAACAAAAGGGTGTTAGGATTTTTTTGGGCCATGCAGGATATTATAGGGGTTTCATCAAGGTTTTCAACAAAATAGTAGCACCATTGTATACTCTTCTCACCAAAGATGTTGAATTCCAGTGGACTGAATCTTGTGACAAGGCATTTTCTGACTTGAAGGTAGCTTTGACTCATGCTCTTGTACTTAAAGGACCTAATTGAGAGCTTCCTTTCCACATCCATACTGATGCATCATATTATGCTATAGGAGCAGTCTTAGGACATAAAGGAGTTATTGAAAAATCCATTTATTTTGTCAGCAAAAATTTGTAGGAAGCTGAATTCAACTATACAGTAACAGAGAAAGAAATGTTGGCAATAATCTATGCCCTGAACAAATTTAGGTATTATATAACAGGTTACCAAATATTTGTGCACACTAATCATGCAACCATTAGGTATCTCATGAAGAAGCCTTTGATCTCTGGTAGGCTGACAAGATGGTTATTGTTAATGCAGGAGTTTGACATAACCATTATGGCTAAACCAGGAAAAGCCAATGTTGTTACAGCTTTTCTTTCAAGGTTGACTACATCAGAAGATAATCAAGCCATAGATGACTCTTTTCCTGATGAGCATCTATTCTCTATCAGTATACAAACACCCTGGTATGCTGACATAGCTAATTATTTGGTCACAGGTAGAGTTCCTCCTCACTTCTCTCCAAAAGAGAGAAGGAAACTCATTGAAAAATATTTTCCTTTCTCATAGATTATTGGATGTTTGTTTTATACTGGACCATACCATGTCATGAGGAGATGTGTGAGAGAAGATGAGACATATGGCATTTTGCATGCATGTCATAACGAACCATGTGGAGGACATTTTGCATCCAAGAGGACAGCAATGAAGATTTTGAACACGGGATATTATTGACCAACACTCCACAAGGATGTAGGAAGGTATACAAAAAAATGTGACAGATGCCAAAGAATGGGCAGGCCAACCAAATCTGATGAGATGCCACTTTATCCTCAGGTAGTAATCACTTCCTCTGACAAGTAGGGATTGGATTTTGTAGGACCCATTGACCCTCCATCAAATGGTAAGTCTTATATCCTGGTATGCACTGATTATGTAACTAAATTGGTAGAAGTTAAGGCCATGAAGCATGCAAGAGATAACAAGGTTGCATAATTTCTTTATTAGGATATTTTCACAAGGTATGGAGTTCCACGAGAGACAATGACTGATCAAGGGGCCCAATTCACATCAACCCTTGTTGTAGCACTAGTCAATAAGTACAACATAAGACATAGAAAGTCTACTCCTTATCATCCCCAGGCCAATGGCCAAGTTGAGGTGACCAACAGAGAAATTGAAGCTATTTTGACCAAAATAATAGCTATCCATAGAAAGGATTGGGAAAATATATTACCAGAAGTTGTTTGGGTCTACATAACTACCTGGAAAACAACTAGAGGCTTCACTCCATTTGAGTTGTTGTATGGAAAGACAACCATGATGCCCATTGAATTTGAACATAAGATTCTTAGGACTACAGTAGATTTGGGGATGGATATTTCTGAGGCACAAAAAGAGAGAATCATGTAGCTAAATGTTTTGGATGAGATGAGAAGAGTAGCCCTACATCACATAGAGGTAGTGCAGAATTAGAGAATCAAGTGGCATGACAAATTCATCAAGGATAAGAAATTCCAACCAGGAGATTGGGCCCTGCTCTATGACTCAATATATCAGGACAATGGAGGAAAATTGTAGACAAGATGGCTAGGACCATATGAGGTTGTTGAAGTATTCCCTAATGGTGTTGTACAACTCATTACTATTGACCCACTTAGATTTAAGCTACTCATCAATGGTCATCACCTCAGATTGTATCACAAGCCAACTTCCAAGGAGGATTTCCTACAACAATTCACTCAGCATGCAACATCCAAGCTTCCTACAGTCGAAGGAAGTGGACCTAGTGTCCCTTCTTCTGGCTAATTAAGGTATGTACTTGTCATAATAAAGACTTCCACCTCTGTGGGAGTCCATTTCTTCACCCATCTACCAATCCGCCCATCCATCCCCACCTTTCTCTCTCTTCCATCACTTCACTTCATTCCACTCCACCTCATTCCACCTTATCTTTATTAATTGCTCAACTTATTTCCTAAAAAGGTGAACGGTACTTTTTCCACAATATTTGCAATGAATCCTCCACACATTTAGGTATGTGCGAATTAATTTCTATATCTTATTTGTCTTTAAGAGCATTCATTTAATTGTTGTACATTAGTATGAACGTTCACTATACATGCTAATATTCCCTACCCTGTCAAATCATCATTCCGCATGTGAGGATGCATGCCCAAATTTAGGTTGGGGGGAAGGAAAAATATGTGAATATTTTTCCCATGTGTCAGTCCATGTTGGACTACGTCAGTAAAATTTAAATTGAGCTAATTTGAAATCTGAGTGAGAGGATGACTTGCATGTGCAAGGTGACACCAACTGTTGCTGCCATTTCTCTCCATCATAGCTTTCCTTTATTACTCCTTCCTTGCCATTATTGACCCTGTCATATCTCAAGTTGCAAACAAAAGGTAAATTTAGAAAGGGAAAATTTAGTTGACATTGGCATTGGAAAGTTAGCAAGTGTTGCAGGAAGGTGAATTTGGTTTTCAAACAAGAATTGCAGGAAAGAAACTGCAAAGTTTTTGTTTGATTGCAAACAATGGGAGGTGGATTAATTTGAAATGAACCCACGGTGCATGATGTATTACTCCAGGATGTACCTTGCCTGGCTGAATTCAGAAACTATGGGTGGATAGACTACTTCCTGAGGCTAGATGATTTCGATGAAGACATTGCACTAGAGTTTTCCTAGACATTATTTGAAGGGAAGGCCATGATAAAAGGACTAGAAGTCATAGAAATTGAAGAAAGAATTGTAGAAGTCACACGGTTACTTGCTGATGGTGAAAATTACCTTGCTTCCAGAGATGCCAGACTAGTTAGGGACGAATTTATAGAGCCTAACGACCCTCCACTGAGTATAGATAAATAGGGTGCAAAGAGAATGTCTCTACCCAAGCCATGGAAGCAGATAGTTGTTTATGTCATAAAGTACATCACCTGTGAAGGTCGCTAGTCAAATTTGCATTTTGTACACTTCAAGCTTTTGAATCACATGAGGCACAAAAGGAGGATGAACGTGTTGAATGTGCTATACAACCTTCTTTCAATCATGGCAGCCGAGAATCAAAAAGGTAGGGACAATTTCATTTCCCACCATTGTCTGATTAAATTTTTAGTTGAGAAGTCTCTGCATGATGTGTCTGGAATGACTTGGGAATAATTCATAAAAAATGATCAAACTAGACATGAGCATTTGCAACCTAGAGTTTTACCTCAACCTCATAGGTCTAGCAGGAGATTGAGCATGGCTAAAGCCACTCTTAGTGCTTCCACCTCTAGCATAGGCCCTAGTGTAAACCCTCCTGCAATAGAAGAAACCATAGAAATTAGCTCTTCTAGGACAAAGCACTTAGACAAAGAAAGTTCTTCCCCTAACTCTGATGATGATATTCCACTTGGCATTCTAATGAAAACTGGGGCACAAAAGAGAGAAGTAGAAATGAGAAAAGGAAAGGCCAAAAGGCAACCGATAGAAAAAGAGGTGCCAAGCTCTAGGAAGAGAAAGGCTGACACTATTCATCCTGCAGCTAAAGAAAAACATGAGAGCCCTCCTAGGAAAGCAAGACCAGTCGGGCCGACCTTTGGTATGCCTCCGTAGGAAAGCCCTAAATCTAGAGAAATATCACAAGGGGACACAAAAGCTCCAATGGGGCAGGAGAATGTCGAAGAAGAAGATATATTTAAGACAAAAACAAACATAACATTGGTTGATCTTGCCAGTATTGCAGAACAAGTCAAAAATCAAGAGTATGAGGAAAATTAGGATTTCCTGCAATAATAGATCCTATAGCAAGAGATCCTAAAGCAAAAGCTAGAACAAGAGTAGGAGTCCCTACAACAACAAGAATTGGGTGAGCAATCAGTCTCTTTGTAGCCGAAATTGACGGGACAATCTGAATCCTTGCAGTTCGCATTAGTGTTAGAGAAGATGCTGGCAGGATTACATAACCCCCCTGATTTTTCAATGCTCAAGGTAGCCATGCATTTATGGAAAGAGATGCAAAGAAGAGAAGAAGAATGGAAGGAGGAAAAACACAAATTGAAAAAGGAAATTCAAAAGAGAGATGAGGAGATTGAAGATAAGGATGCAAAAATTGCCACCTTAAAGAAGAAGGTGGATGATATGGCAGCTTTGGTACCATATATTTTAGAGTGCAGGACCCCTCCAAGGGTCTATGCTGTGAATTTGAAGGAGAAATATCTTTCTTTTAAGCTGGCAAGGATTGTCTCAGGTTTGAACCCTTCTATTGAGACCCCTATTGATTTTTTTAATGTTTATCGGATTGCTTCCCCTGAACTGAAGAATTTGTTGTGTGAATTTTATTTTTATAATTATGCTATAACTCAAGACCATGATTGGAATCCACTATTGTATGTTGGGGATGTCCAATTAAGGGCATTTATGTCCTATGTGCAAAATGAGATTAGTTGGGGACAACAATATGGGGCTTATAAGCAAATGGAATCCAAAATTCCCTTGTCCATTAGGGTTGAATCAAGGAATCCAGGGTATATTTTCAAGGAATGACACAAAATGTTTTTCAGATCTAGCTATGGTAATAGGATTATGCCTTGGATAGAAGCAGTTTATAGTGAATATGAGGCAAAGGCAAAAGCAAGAGAGGAAATTGTGAAGAGATACCTCTCACAAAGATGGAACAACCTAACTGATGTTCTCAAGCAAGCTGAGCCTCATTCCATCCAAAATTATGCTGGAACTCTTAAAAGAGTTGACAAATATATTCACATTGGAAGGACAAAAGGGCGATTTTGACTTCCCCTGACTTTTCAACCACCCATCCTAATGTGGCATGTATCAAACTTCAAGTTCTACCAATATGATATTGCTACAGAGAGACAAAGATGGAGCAGATTGGACAGATTAAGAGGATTCTATTGGGATCTTGATTCACGCACAACACATTCTAATATGAGACAATTGTCAGTTGCAAGTTTTAGAGAATTGACCAAGCAGAAGAACAACCCTTCCCCTGCTGGAGGACCAACAAAACCTTAGGTTGGGGGGAGTGATGAGTCTAGTTTATGATCTAATTTGTGATTTAGTTGTTGAAGTTACCATGGAATTTGACGTTAAGTGTTGATACTTTTATGATATTTCCTCAAACTCTAGACATTGGGCCTAATCTTATTTCTATAAGCGTTTAATGATAATGGCATGTTATATGGACTGTCTATATTAATCTTGCATGTGGTTAATGAATGCTCCTTAAGGTGGTTACATATTTGCAATTATTATGCATACTAACATTTCCATGCAGATCTAATTTGAGGATGCTAAATTGAGGAAGACACCACCAGCTGGGCATGCACCATAACGTAGCAAGGGAATCGTTCAAAGGTCAAAGGAGGTCAACGATAGGAGATTCCCCATGCAAACTAAATGTAACCACCTTGTAGTAATTTTTATTGATGTTGAGCAAACATGCGCATTATTGCAGTGCTAAATCCATGGTTGGACATGCACGTCTGAACGGATTCCATGCATGTGTAACTGTCGCTCCACTTTCTCTATTTTCCCTAAATGGCGTCCTCCCAGTTCATGGAGTTGATTGCCTTGTTTAGCTAGTAGTATAAATAAGGATCAGATGCTCCTTCTCAGGAGGTTGCACGATTTGAGATTGTACTTGCATTCTTAAGTTTTCAATAATACAATTATACTATTCTTTTATACTCATGAATTCCAGTGAATGAAATGAAATTCTAAGTTTGAGCATCTGAGTTCTCATTAGTTTTAGAGGATACTTATCCAAGGGGGCCTACTTGGTGAGTAATCCATTTTTAGCTTAGTATTAGTTTAGTATTACTTTTTGTTCAATAGTTAGTTAAGAATTTGGTACCGACTGTTCTTGCAGCCACTAGAATTCCATTATGTGACTGTTCCTATAGCCAAAGCAGATAGAGTAGTGCCCTGTTTGTTTTCTCAAATTTTCATTTTCTGTCATGCATTTCAGCTTGGTGTAATTGTTGATTGATGGTTAGCATTTATGTTATTCCTTTCTAAGCAATTTACTTTCAGCATTGTGTCTTTCTTAGATGTAGAATGAAAATGGCTACTTTGGGGTTCCTAGTGCACATATTGTGCTGACCCATTTCAAGTTCATGTCTTTGGGTTGACAAGTTAAATGCACCTTCATGATGATTGAAAAATTTATTCAAGTTAGATGTTCAATCTCTGAATAATGGCTGTAAAGGCCTAGTTGTTAAATCATTGTAGGAGGCATACAACCTTTGCAGCTAATACCTATACTACATCTATTGCAACCACTAAAGCTCTAGATCGATCATGGGAAGAAGCCCATTGATCAGCCAAATAAGACTACCTTTAATACCTTCAATACCAATACCAACACTAGTACCAATACTTCATCTAGTAATCCTTTTACCCAAAGTGTTAAGATTAACCCTACCCCATCGACTGCACCCCAAACCCTAAGATCTTGAGATTGCAATTGGAAAATGACAAATTACAAGAAGTTTTAAAGAAAGCTGAAATTGAAGCTGCTGATGCTAAGATAGCTAGAAAGGTTTCTTTTGTTAAGATATCCATACCAAACCCAAAAGATTCAAGCTCTAGAAATACTAAGAGTGAATCCCAAAAGAAGTTTGAGGGGCACACCACTAGTGGAGGGGGAGGTGGAGGTCAAGGTGGTGGAAGTGGAAATGATAAAAATAATAACTCTTATTTTGAAGATAGGAGGGAAAGAAGAAAGGAGGTGGAAATAATAATGGAGATGTAAAAGGTAAGGATAGGACTCAATCTAATGATAGAAAAGATGATGAGCTTAGAAATTCTCATAGAGACCGAGGCACTAGGAGACCACTCCAAGTAGAGAGATATCAACAATTATGCTTTACTAGAATATGTGGCTATCCTAACCCATTTCCTGAAGATTTCAGGCTTGCTTTAGTCATATTCTCTAGAAATAATGTCGTGAGTGGTGAAGACCATCTCAAAGGATTTTCCCATGTCATGGATGATTTTGAGGTAGAAGCAGAGGATGCCATGATGAAATTATTCATGTAGTCACTTACTAAGGATTCCAAAGAATGGTATAAGAGTTTTCCTGCTGAAAGTATTGGGTCTTGGGAAGAATTTAAGAGGTTTTTCAGAGAATAGTACGGTGATAAAACTGATTCAAGGTTCCTTCTAAATCAATTTAATAATGTTGTCAAAAGTTATAGTGAAAGTGTGTTAGATTTCAATGTAAGATTTCAAAAGGCCATGAACCAGTTACCTCCACACTTGAGATTAAGTGACAATGTATGTCTAGTGAACTATTGCAATGCCTTTGATGCAAAGATGAGCTATCATCTACTAGATAAAAATCCTCAGACATTGAGAGAAGATTATAAAATGGCCATCCATATTGATAGTATTTGTAGAGAAACTGGTAGGGTCGGGAGAAGAGATGATGTAAAGACCTTCAAGAATCCAAAGAGAGGATAAAATTTTTGGTGGTAAAGGAGGAAATCTTGAGGATAAGATTGAAAATTTCATGAAAAGTATGAATGACAGTATTGCAAAGCAAGAAAAAGCTTATTCAAACAATTATCATAAGAATGAAAGACCTCCCCGGTTCCAGGATCATCCCTATTATATAAATTGGAATAATGGGAAGCCTATCCCTAACAATCAAAGAAATGCTCAGAACAAGGGTCCTCCAGATCCTTTGCAGAAGAATTCAAGCAATTTTGTTGATAAAACCCCTTGGTGCATGGTTTTCCAAATGTCTCATTCTCCTCATCAATGTGTAGTTGCACAGATGATTGAAGTGGATGAAGATGTACCTGAAGACTATGATCATTCTAATGAGGAGGATGTTGATGTGAATATGATAATAGATGGTTTTGATTTTGCTGATAACGAGTGCTTGTTTGATATGGAGTCTCATGAAATGAATGTGAATGACCAAAGGCATATTTCCAGTACATATCAATAGCAAGTTCTCTTTGATGAAGATGATGTGGTGATAATGAAGTATATAATTTGGAGGCAATTGAAGATAATGTGTCTCTGAGGAGGCCTTCAAATGAAGAGATTGTGAGAAATACTATCACTTTGGCTGCTCAAGCTAGAAGCTCATATCACCTAAGGAATAGAACAATTGGTGGTGAACAAGGTAGTCTTGCTGGTCTTTTCATCAAGGAGTAGAACACCAAAGGCAAAGAGAAATTTTTTGATGGAAAAGCAGAAGGAGTCAAAGCTAAGGAAAGTAGGGGAGATAAGATTTGGGCTAAAATGGTTGATAAACCAAAAGTATACGAAGAGCTCAAGCCCCCTGCAATGAAGAAAAAGGCACAAACGAAGAATCCTGAAGTTGCAAGAAAAGATTCCAAGCCTAGAGTTGAAACAAAAAAAACAATAAAAGGAGAGTCGTACAGAACAAGGTATGATTCCAATTGAATTGCCTAAATACACTCTTGTTGACATGTTTCAATTGCTTAGTCAAGTAAAATTTTTTGTCCCTTTGCTTGAGATGATGAGAATAGATGAACATAAACAAAAGGTAGTAGCCCTTATTAATGGTGCTACTATAGCCTGTACTGATTTAGTGATGCCCACTCCACCCAAAGTAAGTGAGAAGGAAAAGAAAGAAAAAGAAGTTGAGGGAGTGATTACTGAGATCCCTCATATTTTTCTAGGGAATTCAATCCCAGCCTATCTTGGAAAGATAGACCCATTCTTCCTCACACTGATTATTGAGGGAAATTTTTGAAAAATTATATTATTGATTCTGGAGCATCCAATAACATAATTCCAACCAAGATCATGGATGAATTGGGACTAAAAGTAGACAGTACCCATGGAAAATGTTATGTTATGGATTCGAGAGAGGTCCCTATGACCGGTGTTATTAATGAGCTTCCCTATATTCTAGTAGCTTATCTAGTGAAAGAGTTTAAGATGAGTGTAGTGGTAGTAGATATCCCACCCAATTATGGGATGCTGCTATCTAGGAAATGGAGTGCTTCCATGGGAGGTAGCATGTAGTGTGATATGTTGTATTCTACTTTCCCCATTGATGGCCAGGATTTCCAAGTGGTTAGAGAACCAAAAGTGCCCCATATGCTAGAGCATGCTTCAGAGGATGATATAATTCTGTTTATAGACACTAACATTAATGAGTTTAAAATGGAAGAATTACCAAGGGAATGTGATAGGATCCTTGCACCTATTGAACATGAAGTTATAAGATAATTTGATAAGGATGGACTTTGGAAGATGTAATTTGATGGTGCAAGTTCTAGGGAGGGGTCTGGTGCAGGTATATTGTTTGTATCACCTAGTGGCAATACCTATAAGTTTTCTTTCACATTGTTCTTTGTATGCACAAACAATGTAGCAGAGTATGAAGCCTTGCTACTAGGATTAAGGCTGGATGAAAAGCATGGGATAAAAAAGTTAATGGTAATTGGTGTTTCTGAGTTGGTGATATCCCAAAGTAAGATCTAGATACGCATGCAAGAACAACAAATTGGAACAATATAAAAATGTTGTTTGGGATTCCATTAAACAATTTGATGCCTTTGGAATAGACTAGATGGAAAGAGGAAAAAATAGAGTGGCATAATTACTTGTAAACATTGCATTAAGACCAGATGATATAAATTTTGCAGGTATCTCAAAGGTTGAGGTACAAGCAAGGCCCTCAATCCCTGATAATGTACATAATTGGAAAATTTTCAAAGATGATGAAGATATTCTAAAATTTTTGAAATGTGTTGATGAATATGAAGGCCAGGAGATTGATTTTGGTGGATTTGTTGAAAATTTAGATGGTAAGGATACAATCTTTGGGAATGAGGTCATTCAACTAAAGACAAACAAAATCCCCAAGGGCCTTGTAGCTTTAGAAAGAGTCTTTGATAGTCAGGATAAGAGCAAGATTAAAACAACTACCACCCATCCAGAGGATTTGGAAGAAGTGAATTTGAGGACTGAAAATGCCCCTAAGAAGGTATATGTAGGGAAAAAAATGAAACCAAAGATCAAGGCAATGTTGATTGCCTTATTAATAAAATACAGACATGTCTTTGCCTGGTCATATGATGACCTAAAAGCATATATAGAGGAACTATTCCAACATGAGATTCCTTTGAAAGAAGATGCTAAGCCTTTCAGGTAGAAGCAAAGACCAATCAATCCTACCTTAGCCCCCAAAATGCAAGAGTAATTGGTTAATCTAAGGGATGTTGGCATCATAAATCCCATTGGGCATTCATCATGGGTGTCTAATCTTGTGCTAATCGGGAAGAAAAATGGTGATATAAGGTTATGTGTGGATTTTAGGAATCAGAACATATCATCATTAAAGGACAACTATCCACTATCAAACATGGAATCCATGTTGCATAAGGTAACTAGTTGTGAGCTATTATTAATGATGGATGATTTTTCTGGATATAATCAAGTGAAGGTGAAGGAGTCTGAGCAGTGCAAGATTGCATTTACAACTCTATGGGGCACCTATGTGTATGTAAGGATGCCATATGGATGTAGCTTTTTCTGATTTTATTGATTTATTTATGGAAATCTACCAAGATGATTCGACAACCTACTCCAAGAAGGAAAAGGATCACTACATGCACTTGGAGAAAATATTTATTAGGGCCTGGAATATGGGATATCATTGAACCCTAAAAAGTGTGCCTTTAGGGTTATTGAAGGAAAGTTGCTGGGGCATATTGTGTCCAAGGAAGGAGTGAGGATTGACCCTAAAAGGGTAGCATCCATAGATAAGATTCCTCAGCCAAAGAATGTTAAAGGCATTCAATCATTCTTTGGCCAAATAAATTTCTTGAGAAGATTTGTAACTAATTTTGCAGAAATTACAAGACCTATCTCCAAGATGTTGAAAAAAGGAGAAAAGGTGGTTTGGAATGAAGAGTCTAGCCAGGCATTCAAGAGCATAAAAATGGCCATCAAGGAGGCCCCAATTTTAAGAACCTCTAACTTTTCCAGGCCATTAAAAATATTTTCATTTGCATCATTTCATACTATTGTTGTTGTTTTGTTGCAGAAGAATGAAGAGGGTTTTGAACAACCAACTGATTTCTTTAGCAAGTCACTTCAAGCTGCAAAATTAAAATATGATTTAATGGAGAAGCAATCATATGCACTTGTTAAGGCTATGGAGAACTTCAGGACTTATCTAGTTGGAGCCACAGTCATTGATTATGTCCCAGCCACAACTGTGAAGGACATCTTTACCCAATAAGATAACAGTTAGAAGATGTAGGTGAATAAACAAAATTTAGGAATTTAACATTAACATCCAGATAACCAAATTGGTGAGAGGATAGGGATTGGCTAAGTTAATGGATCAAATGAATTTGGATGCAAATCAGATAAATCTGGAAGATGATTCTAGGAGATCATATACTTGTGATATGGAGTGTTGTGATTGGTATAAGAATGTTGTTTATTACTTACAAAGAATGCAATGTCTTGAAGGATTGACAAAAAATGAAAAAAAGAACTCTCAAGCTACAAGCCATTAAGTATGATATCATAAGAGGCGAGCTATGGTGGAGAAACTTAGGTGTATTGTTGAAATGTGTTGATAAGATAAAGGCCTCTAAGTTGTTAAAATAAATGCATGGTGGGGTATGTGGTGGACATTATATGGAAAACACTACTGCCCACAAAGTATTGAGGGTTGGATTCTGGTGGTCCATAGTTTTTAAGGATGCATACAAATTGATAAGAGCATGTTCTCTGGGAAACTAAAATTCTCAAGCAACTTACCTCTTAGACCAGTTACTGTGCAGGCACCATTTCAACAAGGGGGTATTGAATTCATTGGAGAAGTAGTTGAAAATTCTAGTGGGGGCCATTCATGGATTCTTATGGCTACAAATTACTTTACAAAATGGGTGGAAGTTATCCCAACAAAAAGGGAAACAAGTAAGGTAGTCACAAATTTCTTGATGGACAATGTATTGACCAGATTTGGAATACTTGAGAAAATTGTCTCAGATAATGCAATGTGCTTAATATATGAAGAGTTTACAGATTTTTTCTCAAAACATGGAATCTAGATGTCATATTCATCACCATATCACCCTCAATAAAATGGTCAAGCAAAATCAAGCAATAAAAGCTTGATGGAAATCATCAAAATGATTCTTGAGAAGAATAAAAGAGCTTGGGCTTCCAAGTTAAGGTTAGCCTTGTGGGCAGATTGAGTGACTGTTAAGAAGGCCACTAGTTATGCACCTTTTGATTTGGTATATGACATTGCAACTAGGTTTGCACAAAACAACCTCATGCAGATGTATAAGTTTTTCCAAGAATATGATGAGGACATATATGACACGATGTAGCATAGGATTGATGCATTGATGGAAGTAGATGAAACAAGGAGGAATGCTCAGAAGAGAAGTACCAAGTTGCAGTTGCAAGTCAAGAATTTGCATGATAAGAAAACATCCTCAAGAAAATTTCAAGTAGGGAACCTGGTGCTGATGTGGAATGCAAGATCCAAAGATAAGGGAAAACATGGAAAGTTTGAAGCATTATGGCTTGGCCCTTATTTGATCAACAAAACTCTTGGCAAGGACTCATATTTCCTACAAGAGTTAATAGGTGAAATTCTTGAGCTACTAGTGCATGGATAGTTATTCATTCCATACTTCTCTTGAAGTATGTTCTTTTCCATGTACATTGTACAATCCTGTAAATTTTGTGTATAGGTGTGTTTGCTTGGGTTGTGTCTGGTCTGACTACCTGGACTAGGTAGTTCTCAGTTTTGGTCCTCTGTAGTTGGTCTGCTTCAACCTGAGATTTTAGGATCTTACCATGCCTATGAGAGGCATGCATCCCCAGTTGGACCCACTGATGGAACCCCTAAAAATGCTTCATGTTCCATCTCAAAATCCTATAAAAATTTGGTTAATCCATCTCTCTGGGTTTAGGGTTTCATTTACTATCACTGTTTTAGGGTTTTATGTTGCCTAGAACCCTTCCTAAATAACCCTTAAGCCTATGTCCTTTCCAAAACTCTAATTCATCGTTGACTCGTTAATGCTAGTTCCTAGTCATTTAAGTTACATCTTATGCCATTAGATCCCATAAAGTAACCGACCCCTTTACCTTATTAGTCTCGATTGTCGCCTGTAGTTGTATTAAAAATGTTGTTTTATTAATACGGGTCGAGTTATGTTTAAGTTTTGGTTAGACCTAAGTTTGGATTAATTTTTCATTAGTTGGCTTAAGGTATTAAACCCTTGCACTTATGTTCCTACCCATTGTATTCCTAGCTAGGTCCCTCTTTTAAAACTAAAAAATTGGGCATGCACAGATATTAGGTTTTACGATGACCAATGATCACTGCAAGCAAAATATCAATCGTCCCCCGCATCCCTATTCTACTTCATTTTTTCATTTAAATAATCACATGGGCTGGCGAGTAGCTGCCATGTGTCATGTCTAGAGGTGGGCTCAATTTTTTCAAAGGGTCAGCAGACAGAGCTTTGGAGAAGATCAACGACAGGTATCATGTGATGTGTCTTCATCTAGACTGCTCCCCGCTACCCTGGCTACTCCAAGTCTTGCAATAAAGTAATGTCATGTGATAGCAGGCTATGGACACATGTCCCAATATTAGGGGACCTGCCATGCCGTAAATTAAATCAAACACTATGCTAAGAAAAGATCGATAGTTGATATCGGGTGACATGGGTCAATCCTGATTGCTCCCCGCTATCCCATGTGAGGTCCATTTCAGTCGCCCAGCTCCCAACAGGGAAGTGGGAAAGTGCCATGTGGAGAAGTCTAGAGGGCATGAAGGACATTAGAATAACTGTAAATATTAAACAAATTTTTCAACACGGGGTATAAGTGATAAAGTGTGCGCTACTAAAAGGAAATATGATGCATATGTTTTAACATGTGAGATCTTTTAATCTAGGCCGTTGGTAATGTCAAAGGAATATTTTCATGGGTGAGCCATCCCAGGATAAAACATGAATATGTTGAAGGCATGCGATTTAATCTCAGCCCTTCCCCATCCTCCCATTGCAAGGAGTTGCATGAGAGATATGTTTCACAGGGGAATGGGAAGGTTGACACATGGACATCATTTCAGTACCATGGAGATAGTGGAGCCCGTGCGTGACAAGCAAGCCCCTCCACATGGCTTATTCTAATTTGATGAATGCTATGGTTGCTTATAGTTAGATTTTTCAAATCATGTTGAATTAATCTGGATCATCTATCAAATTAACACATCCCCATGATCAATGACCAAAATTCAAAGCTTAGTTCGAAGGCAAGTGAGTCATTCTGGTTTGCGCAAGTGAGCCTTAATAACTGAAAGGATGTTGAGCTACCAAGGCAGAAGATTACACAACTATTGAAAAACAAATCAAAGTATAATTGAGCATTGAGAAAGACATTCTGCACACTTGAAGAGCTCATGCTATGGTTTTCAAGCCTGCCCGATGTCAAATCTAGGGTTATTTACCTACGAGAAACCAGTAAGTGAATTATCGCCTCATTAAAATTGTTGATAAACTATGGTCTCCAAATGTTTCTATCAATTAGGGTTTTATTGGTCTTGTATTTCTTTTAAGGTTTGGAGTTCCTTGATAAATAATTAGTTTGTCTTGCATTGCAAATAGTTTTTGTCAAACACTTATTTGAGTTGTAAGTTTTTCTTTTGAAGAAACCATAAAACCTGCTTTGTAAAACCCTTGAATTATGGCTCCTGAGGTAAAAGCATCTTCATTGAAAGGGGAAGCCCTTGTTCTCAAAAGACCTTTGAATAAAGACCTTATTGACCAGTTGCCACCTTCAACCAGTAAAAAACCTAAGGGTCAACCACTTCTTCAGGGTTCATATGTAGTTGAGGGATTAATTGATAAATATAGTTTTATTAGGGATGCCAAACTACCTTGCACTGGTTGGGAATTGTTCTATGGCTGGTTCAAAAATAGAAACATTAGAATTCTAATTGGAAACCCTTGGAATCTTGACCTAGGGAAATTGAATATGCCTAATGTGTACCTAGATATCAATTTTTTGAAAGCAATAGCTGTGAATTATGGCCCAATCACTAGAACTGTGAGGACTTATGATGGAATTGACATGGTTAATGTCACCAAGGAAGAGATTGCTCGTGTCTTCAAACTCACCGAGTGGAGTGAAGATATGCTTAAAATTGATGAAAAATCCATTAGGGAATAGTATGATAGAACTAAGATTGCATTCAAGGTCCATATATTGCCAAGGTACCTAGCAGAAATTGGGGGCCAAAAAATAACATTGGGGCAATTTGATAAAGAGCCTTTTCCTGTTAATTATTTTGTCTCTTATTTCCAGAGGACTTTCTACTCCATTTCCCAAATAATTGGCTATGATCTTGTCACTAGAATTCCCATGGCATGGATGTATATGGCTGCTCACATTCAACACCCTCATTATTGCACAACATATGATTATGCAGGGTTTCTAGTAGAAATAATTCATGATGGTTTGGTAAAATTGAAGAAGGGTGCAGAGGGAGTAAGGTTTAGCTAGTACTCATTATTAATGCATATGTTTCTATTCAATGGTGTACCTTATTTTAGGAAGAATATGACATTGGATAGGATGGAAGGAACTCTGGAGCTGCCTGTTCAATGTTGGACTACTGTCCTGGATAAAGATGATAAGACTCATGATTATGTGGTATTTGAAAATTTGTTTGCTTGAAAATTAAGAAGAGTCATAGTTGTGAGTATGCCAAGATTCCCTAAGGCCCTACATGATTTCTTGAGACCCAAAGATAGGAGGCTTGAGCTAGGGGTTGATCTTAACTGGGGGATGTTATCCCTTACCCTGCACATACAGTTTTGAGAGTGTATGGCTCCATTGTTGCACCTCACCTATTGCCTAAGTATGTCCCAGAAAGGATTGGATTTCTTGAGGTGATGTATCAGTTGGGAAGTGTGGAGAACATACTCTTGTTGGAATAGGGAAAAGGAACATTTTTCCCCTCATACACATGCTTCTCTGATTTTGTGATGACAAAGGGAGGTTGGAATAAGATAAATTATATACTCAAGTCTTTTCAATGTAAAGAGCAGTGACAAGGGAGAATCATGATCCGAAAGGCTTCATGGCCTGGTTAAAGGATAGTAACAAGAGTTCCAAGTTTGTGCATATTTTCCATTTCCCTAAGGATATAATAAGGAACATCTTTGATTTGGTGGAGCAAGATAGTAGAAAAGCAAGAAGGATCACTTTTAAGAAAATGTATAGAAGGGGAAAGGAAAAGGATCCTAGATTCACTGCTCTTGCACAAATCCCTAGTATAATGCAGAGAGTGGAATATGTGTTCTAGAAATTTGAACAAATGGTGGGTCAGCTTGAAGGTGAAAAGGTGATTCAAGACAAGGGGAAGTCCCCCATTGTGGAAGAACAGAGTGGAGGAGAAATCCCAGTTATGGAGTAGAGGCCTATAGATCAACCTCCTAAAGAACAGAGAGTAAAGGTTTTTATAAGGAAGACAAAGCAAATAAATATGATACAATGGCTACTCCCTCTCAACAAGATGAGTAGAGACCTCTTTCTCCTATGCCAAAAAATGCCACCACCTTCTCCTCCAAGGATAACTGAGCTTGAAATTGTGGATGTTGATGCCACATCACAACAAGCCTCACCACCAAGAGAGCCACCATTGAAGAAGAAAAAGGTTGAACAAATAGGTTTGGTGGATTATGATGATGATCCTGATGAGGAAATCTAGGTGTTTGAACAAGAAATGCAATAGGGAATTCCTTTTGTACTTGCAAGAATGGCATCACAATAATTGGGTATGAGGTTAAGTAAGGCTGACCTCACTGGGCTTAATGGTAAGGATGATGTCAGGGTGGAAGCATGCACAAGATTCATGGATGATGATTCATTTGTGAAGTCTTAAGCTTTCATGGAGTTTGAATACAGGGCCAAGAAAGATGAATATGTCAGCAATTTGGCCAAGGAAAAAAGTCTTCATCCAGAATTACCTGATGCCACTATTCAAGCAAAGGTCTTAAATGAAATGAGAGCTAAGTTTCAAAGGATGACTGAAAAAGATGGTAGAGAATTGGTAAGAAGTATTGGTATTTTTTTGTTACCAGAATGGGATTTGGCTTCTGCTATTTCCTTTGATACAATAAAGATATGTGAGAGACCTCTCTACAATTTAGAGTAAGAGGCTACAATTGCATGATGCATTAACTATTTGGTCCCTAGCCCCAAGTACAAGGAAGCCTTACATTGTTGAACCTGCACCTAACTATAGGGGAGGCCTAATAATAAAGAGAGTATTAGAGACATCGACTCTTGAGGTAGCTAATATGTCTATACATGTCACTCAGTTCACAAGAGCCACAGTGGAAACCATAACTGCAAAAAAGGAAAAGTTCAGGACAAAATACGATAACTTGTTGGTATAATATGGAAGGACTGAACAAAAAAAGATATAGCTACAAATGAAAGTAGCATTATTAGAGGAGAAGTTCCAAAATTTGCAAGCAAGAGAGAAAAAATAGACTAGTGCTAACTCCCCTACCACTCCACAAGATGATGCACCCACTGAGTTTACCCCTTCAACATGTTCCTCATGGGAAATTGTGCCATATAATATGAGAACTATGCCCATTTCAATAATAGAGCTTGGTACATCAAAAATACCACAAGCTGAAGAGGATGTTTGCAAGGAGGAGTTGCTTAAGATACTAAATGATTATAAGGATAAATGTGACAATCATGATAGAGAAGTTTTTATGAGTAATATTAAAATTGTCACTATAGTCTTGGAACACTTAAACAAAGGGGTAGTTAATAGATTGAATAGTATTCATGATAGTTATTCCTCCATAAAATATGCTATAAATAATTTTGACAATGATAGGGAGAGAGTTATTCCGCTCATGGAGACATGGATCCCCAAGTTATAAGTGTTGAGGATGATGTCTATTGGAGCCAAGTAGGAGGCTAACCCCTTGAGAAACTTAAGCCCACCATTACTATAAATGAGATTTAGGAATTCAAGGGAAGTTTTGAGCGTTTGTAGGCCAAGATAAGGGAATCAGTTAAAATTTTTGTTGAGTCACATCATGGTCTCCTCCCATCTATTTTAAGGAATGATTATAGCATACAAAACCTGCATGAGTGGAGAAAGGAGACTAATGATACCATTTCAATTCAAGCTGCTTTGAATTTTCAAGGGCATGATATTGAAACACTAAAGAGGAACATGGATATGTTGGTCCATGTAGAGATTGTCTTGGTAGAGTTTGATAGGGAAGCCAATCAGGGAGTTACCAAGTACTCGCCTTAAAGAAAAAAGGCTGATAGTGTCATGAAATTCAGTTGGCCCACTGGGGAAGAGTTCCAAGTTGGAAGAGCAAATACTTGGATGGATTGGAGGATTAAGTGCAACGATGGGATGGAAATTATGATTATGATTTTGAAACTTGCAAATATGGTAAGTAACGGATGGGAGAAATGCAATGCATAGCTTGAAATTAATACAGATTAGGATTTTATTAAAGTATGGACAATATATTGCTTTGTCCTTGATTTGAATTGATGAAAAGTTTGTAGACATGGACATATTCTGTGTCCTTTCCTATTTTATTCTTTTATGATTTCTTTCATTCTCATATTTTGTGCGTGGACACACTTTTTGAGCATGAGTATATTGTTAAAACTGCTCGAAGATGCCTTTTGAAAGGTGGGACCGGATCTTCAACGACCAATGAGGATACTTTTTGTCTCATACATGTTTCCCACCGACTGAGAATGAAAATGTAACTGCAAAGGGAATATATGTTATCTCATTCCAGTAGAAAGGTGACATGTGTACTTTCTGGCCCGAAGCTTGTTTTGCTCCTTCATTTCTATAAGAAGGAATTCAAGGCCATAAATACGGGTTCATTGTATTGCAATTGATCACAGAGAATTATAAAGAAGAATACTTAACATATTTTGAGTTTTGTCTTAGGTTCTAAGTCTATTAGTATGTATGTAATTTTGATAACAAGACTAGCAAATACAATACAAAATGGTGCAAATTTCATGGCCATTTTCTCTCATATGTACTTGTTTTGTGAGTTATGAATAAAATAATCAAGGATTGTTTTGTTTGTCTCCATTGATTTACCATGGATCTAGGGTTTTGGTCTTGCTAATTAATTCAAAGAATTCATGTAAGTGCTTGAGTGAAGCTTTTAATTCATATAATTGAGTGCTAGGATATTCATAAGAAGTGGTGGTTGAGAATGTAATGTGGAGATGTTGTAATGCAGTATTTTAAAGCTTATATGATGCTATATGTAAAGTTATTATCAGGTTGCATAGGTTAATATTGACTCCATGTTTAGGATAAGGCATTGGTTTGAGTAACATATTCATAATACATTTTTTGGGTCAGTTCATCAGATAATCACTCTTTATTTACAAAATTTTCAAATGAGGTGCCATTGTAGTTCTTTTATGATGAATTTCACTATTCTCATTCTCCAAGTGTAGGGTATTGTCAAAAAGAGCAACCAACCACTTTGATACACTACATTGTTGAGTAGTAATATGAGAATTATCTAGTATTTAGAATGTATTTAAAAGTTAATTGCATAAGTTTTTGAATATACATTGTGGGATCACCCTCCTGGGTTTCACAGAGCCCAAAGTGTAGGAGGAAAGCTTTTTTGCTTTCACTCATTCGTTGGCCAATCCATTTAGATTGCTAAATATTGGAAATGGAAAAGTCCGTAGGCAATTCTGGAGATTTGCTTGGTTCTTAAAAAACAACCAACACCAAGTGTGGGGGTAAATCTGCATAGTTGATGCTGAGGGCTAATTGAACCTCATTGTATAGCTATTATACAAAATATAATAAAATTTGGTCATTATTAGGATAATGACCATGAGCAACAATAAATCTAGGGTATGCTAATGGTGCCACATGAGGGCATACACAGTTTGTCACTTAATATCCTTTAACACTAGATTTAGGGAAATACTATGGAAAACAACCTCTTTTAATTTCTTTGGGCATATTTACTTGGAAAATACTCATTGAAAACATAAGATATGCTTTATTGTATTTGGATAAAATTTACTAGTCTCACTAGAATAATCACTAACATCTCCTAAAGAATTTCTAATATAAATCAAAATTTATAATATAATCTCACAATTTGATGTATACAACTTTATGGTCTATGGGTCGTCTAAAATTGATTACAATCTAATAATTTTCTATCTTTATTTCTAAAAAGACCAACCATGTTTGCAACATAAAACTAATAATATTTTATGTACACATTTTGATTTAAATTAAACATGAGATAAGGTTAGAGATTGCATGAAAAAATAAACATTCCCTGAGATCTAATCATCGATAACAATAAAATATTCAATAATAAGGAATGTACACTTGAATACAACTTATAAATAAGGATGATTTTCTTCATTCTAACCATGCCAGCGAAGAGAAGAAAAAGACAAAGAGATTTCATTTTTTTTATGTACCTAGGGATATGATATTTTAACTTATATAGGTGGATGAAGATGCCGATATGTAGCACACATCCCTTATGTTAGTTATATTATATCATGTGGAAAACTTATGCAATTAATAATATTAGGTGATGAGTAGGCCTTCATTTGATTACCCTTACATTGTATCATTAGGACAAGGTCTATATAAAGGAGATGATTATCATTGTAAGGATATGTGTTAAGTATCATATTGTATTTGGGATCTCTTGGTGATATATCATGGAGTGGATTCTTCTATAAGGAGTAATGGAGTGGCTTCTTCTAGTTTAGGGAGAAATGGAAATCCAAGATACACAATTCTATCAAGAGGAGACAAAGTTTAGGAAAGGAAAACATCACAGTCATTGGAGAAGGGACAATGCACTAAACAAGTGATCATAATAGAGGTGGTAGTCAACACTTTTGGAGTAAAATACAAAGGATAGAAAATGATACAAAGCTTTAGGTTTGTTAAAGTACTGGGAGATCTCTTGAAAGAATGGTGGGTCAGAGTATTTATTGATAGCTTTATGATGGGTTTGTGCAGTGAGACAAAGGGTCAATATGATGCTTATGTAGTAGGTGCAGTGTGTTGATGATAACCCATGGATAGGTGCATGAAGACTAGCACAAAGTAGGGGTTTGCTACAAGAATGATAGTCTCTAGTGGTTTATAAGTTTTTGTACCATGGAGACTGATAAGAAGGCCAATCAACATGAAAGGACAGTGGAAATAAGGGAAAATCAAGAAGGATTAGTATAAGTCCTTTAAGAGGGCAACCTTTGAGGGTAAGAGTGCATAGAAGAGATGATCAATGGACCTTATTGATAGGTAAAAATATGCAAAATATAGTTTATAGGGTTAGAAAGTTGTGCATGAATATGTTATGGAAATCGATGTAAAAAGGATAAATAGGAGCTAGTGACAGTTTGAGGACAGTCTAAAAGGCCTGTGCATAATGTCATACCTTGACAGTCATAAGAATTCATGCCAAAGTAATGATGATAGTAAACTAGGTTTTAAGAAAGGTAGGGATAGTTCATCATGCAAAATGAGTCTTGTAATGATAACATCTACTTTAGTGGATAGTCAACAGTCCAAGAAGCATAAGTGATAGTCCTTGGTTGGAGAAACAGTGAGACAAATGTGTCTAGAAGAGGTAGAAGGCAATATTTAGTGGCAAAAGCATTCAAAATGCATGTTTCAACAGTTAGAAATGACAGTCATAAGAAAACTTAGACTGTGGAAGATAGTTAATGGTCAGTGAAGACACAAAGATAAACGTATTCCAAAGAACTCAAACACAAGGAAGACAAGTAGCACATGAATGGAAAGTTTGAGAAAATGCCAACATGTGTATATGTTGATGTAAATTTTTTTGAAGGTATTTAAAAAAGTGATAAGAAGATAACAGTACTATAAGGAGATAACCTTGAAAAGAGAAGACAATCCTACAATGCACAACCCAATGATAAGGTAGTCTAAAATGCATGATTGTATAGAAGGCACAATACACAAAGATAGTTACCACTACCCAAAATTTTGAAGGAAACTAGTCAAGAATGATGATAGTGTTAACAAAAATCAATATAAGGAAGGTTATAATGAAACCCAAGATGACAATGGCAAGCCATTGATATTTTTCCATTGAATCATGCATTGAGATTATTGAAGTTCCTTTCTATTACCTAAAACCTCGTAAAACCTTGCATAGATCCCTATATCATGGTAAGAATGCATAGGGTAAAAGGTTGTCAATACGAGTCTAGTAAATATAGTTTATCGGTGACAGTCTTGAAGATGTGTAATCAAATGAAGATGTTCAAGTGGACTATGCAATGACCTTTCAAAGGGGAAGTAACCTTGCAAGATCTACAATTTAAGAGGAACACTTCAATAAGAATTTTAAAAAAACCTCGAGGAGAAAATTCAAATGAAATAATGACCTATGATGTGTCAATCCAAAATGAACAGTCATATTATAATGCTAAAATTCTATGATCATAAGCAAGGGGATAGTCACAGTTTAAGAGGACACTCATTAAGACTATCCCAGTGGAAATCTACATAAATGAACACTAAAAATGTAGTCCAACACTAAAGGGGGAATTTGCATATAGAAGTCAGTGACAATGGGGAAAGCAGTGATAAAACATCAAACAAGTTTCCATTGGTTTGTTAACTATGAAAAAATAGTCATGAAATGGACATATTATATGATTATAGGAGATGAGGTCTCATTGCTTGAGGGTACATGAAGGGTAAGGTAGATTTAGACATGACAATACAGTTAGAGATACTATCATAATGCAATTCAAAAGATAATGATTAACTGTACCACTTTCTATAAAATGTTGAATAATCATAAGTGCAAAATTGTTAGAATAAAGTGGCAATGTATGTAAAGAAGCAACATTATGAGAGGACTATTATGATAGTCACAAAAGAAGCATGAGGATAGTGACAATATCAATGATATAGATAGTTACATGACTATCATGGAAAAGTAAAAGTTAGTGATAAAAGTGTGATTGACTGTGAAACCACAGTCAATACCTTCAAGACTATGTTTTTATCTTGAAGTAGTTTTATGACTGTGTTTGGTCAATACTTTCATGATTGTGTATGCTCAAATGTAGTCTTGGTGTAACCTAGGAACATGGACATTGATATAATGGATTGTGGAAGGGTTATAATAGTGGGATAATGAAAATGTCATGCATGGTGTGGAGATTAAAGGACAATATTAAGTCTCATGAAATAATAAAAGGATGCTTACTTTGACACAAGTAATGACATCCCATCAAGATTATAAGTTGATTGTGAAAATTTATGTGAGAGATGCTTTGACAGAGGACAATGAGACCATACCTTTTTTTTAATGCATAGTAATTAGTTATGAGCAACCTCTATGTAGACAAGGTGATTGGCTAAGACTAGTAAAATAAACTTTTCAAAGATTTATCTAAAGAGAAACCAAATCATACACCCTTCCAAGAGTTTAAGCCATTTAAAGAGCTTGCTCACATGCCCTATCATCATGGATGGGGGTAGTTTAGACATTCATGAGAGAAGTTGGGGGCAGTTTGGTAGCCTTTATGAGCAATTAGGAACATGAAAGCATCCAGGAAAGGATTGTGGAGTTGTTAAGGTAGAAAGGATGATAAGGACAGGAGGTGGAGTGTTTCAAGGGTAGTTTGAGAGCATATAGGAGCCTCATAACCAGGTGGAGAGCATTTTGAGGAGCTTGAAGAGACCAAGTCAAATAAGGAAACTTCTTGGGTGTGTAAAGGAGGTTGGGCTACTTTTCAGCCTTGTACCTTAGTAAAAATAGTTACTATATGCTCTCCTATGCTTGGGATGAGATATAGGACCCGTGGGATTTCATTTTCACTCAATTATTTCATATTTTTGAGCTATAGAAGTAAAAGATAGAGCATTGTAACTCAGTTTTCTTAGTCACAACATCAAGAGATACATTTTGTAACACATTTTCAAAGTAGGAGACACATATTTCAGACTTGTATTTGTTGTAAGAACACCCTTCTTTCAATAAAATTCAACAATTTTTCCTTCTCAATAGTTGTTCCATTGTGTACAAATGGATGACTGATATATATTTTTGTGTCTTATGTTTAAATCCTCAAATATATTGTCTCATTTCCAACACCTTTAGGTAGAAAATGTATGTTTCATGCATGTCATAGGTTATGTTACCGAAGTCTAAACTCTATTTGTGAAAAGTACTTGGTTTTCCTTCTAAATATTGCAAACATTTCCAACTTTCCTATGAAATATTTATGTATGAACATGTTAAACATTTGAGTTGTGTAAACAAAAACTAAAAAATTTGAGAGATTATGTGTCAAAAATAGTAGTGCAAGTCATTCTAGTTGGTGCATCACCTTTTTATTAATTTCATGCCATCTTCCTACTCCTTTTCCATCAATAGAAACAATAGAATAAGTTAGGATAGGTCATAGAACCAAAGGGAACCAACCCTCTCTGGAGGTTCTTTTCTATTTTAGGTGACCCATAGCCTGGAAAAGTCCCCATGTTTCACTAGTAGGCTGAGTTTTGCAACTTATCAAGGGTGTACTTCTTAGTGATAATAGTAATGATATAAATTGCATTCCCTTTTACTTCCTTCTTATGTTTTTTTGTTCATTTACCCTAGTGTGTCTTAGAATCACTTACCCATGTTTCTCACCATTATGATGATCACAAGTTGACAATGCAAGCTCCCCATGCCATAGGAATTCATCCCTAAACAACTTTTGGAAGTTGGGTTAGTAATTAATAAAAGACACATGCACCAACCACATAGCAACCCCTTAGGACAAATGTGCCACCGAGTGCAAGTGATAATATCTCTAAATCAAACCAAAATTTCTTTGCTTATTTTTGCTCTACTCCTTACTATGTTTATCATGCATAAACCCTAAACTTAGTATATACCACTATAAGTGCCTATTCCTTTTTCCAACCACTCAATTAGGTTATTTTACTCAAATAATAAAAAACTTAATAATCTCTCCTATCTAATTTGCAAGTACAACATTAGAGCACCAAGGGCAACAAGCTAAGGATTTTGAATATGAAATTGTAGGAAATTTTTGATTGAGCCAAGCCATGGAATATTAATACTTTTCCCTCTTTTTTCTCATTCACCATATCCATTTCCCTTGTTTCCTAAAGTTTCAAGGCATTAGAAGCCTCCTTCATTCATCATAAATACCCTAAATCTACAAAAAACATTTACTTTTATCACTCTTAAATATAACACCTTTTAACCTCTTATTTTCCCTTTGTGATCACTTTTCCATCTCCTTGTTATGTCCAAATTGTGTCACTTTTTTGTAAAGGAAATAGCTAACACAGATACAAATTTTCAACTTCAAGGATCACCTAAAAGTGACATTTATGTTTTGAATTTTAAAATGAAATAAATTAATGAAATGTAGGACTCTTAATATAATTTATTTTTATAATTTTTAAAAATAAGTTGGACAAAGTTTTTTATAAATTTAAGAAAATATTTTAATTGTTGAAAATTTTGAAAAAAGTGAGGTCAATGGGATGTTGCAAAAAGTATAGAAAATTTGAATTATTTTATTCAAATTTTTCCACTTAGATAACTAGAAAATCCAGTGAATAAAAATTTTCAATTTCAATGAATATTTTTTAATCATTTTTTAAAGTCATATATTGTCTAAGGGGTTGAGCTTAGTTGGTTAAAATATTTAGTTCCCATTGTGGAGACCCAAGTTCAAATCCCAAAGGGACATCTCATGTGGAATTCTAAGTTGTGACTCTTGGTCTTTCATAGTTAGCTTCTAGTGTGGAGGTGGTTTCTAGTGTGGTTGCTCAAAAAGAGATAAATTTAGTCTCATAATTGTGCTTGCAAGATCTTGTATTGGTCTCATGTTGATGCTAAAAAATTATACCATATTGGTGAGGATTCTCTCATCTACTGCACCATATATTTTTAAAAATTTAAAATATATTAGTATTTAAAAAAATTATAATCAACATCATGTTTGATTATAATAATCAACTTGCCATGAATTCAAAAAATATAATAAAACTAATAAAAATATATAAAGAAAGGATTCTAAACTTTGAGTTCAATAAAAGGGTATTTTTTACATTTTCATACAAGTAGCCTTGGTTGAAGAATCTATAGTTGAAGTTGAGTTTTACCCAAAAGAGGAGTTAAGTTGTCACATAAACAATTTTGAGTGAAAACATTTTCACCATAAATTTTTCACTTGAATTTTTTTTAGATGAAATATTATATATAAATTCAAATTAGTTTGAGTTTTAAAATTTAATTATGTAAATTTAATAGTTTTAGATGAAAGGATTTTGCTTGAAACTCTTTATGCCATGTAGATGCTAAGTAGTTTTAGGAAAAATAGTTTCACCTGAAATTGTTTAAAGAAAATTGTTTTGCTTGAAACCACTTTGTTAGTTGAAAGCGTGACATATTTATAAAATTTTACCCTCTCCCAAAAAGCTTAACCATTTTATATCTCACCTACATTTTGATTTGGAAATATCATCATTTGAAGGTCATGCAAATTAATTACTAAAACATAGAAAAATGTAAGTGAGGTGATCAATGTGAAATGATGACCATAAAACACTTACACTTCCCTAGTTTCATTAGGAAAAGAGATCCCCAAAGGTAGGATTGACTTGCAACCCTTAGGTGAGTCAACCCTATTGGAAGATATGTTGTTTTCCTTATGATAGAAAATGGTAAAATATGCCTGAAATGTACTTTGGGGAGATAAACTAAAAATGCTTAATGAACTCAATTATGCAATGTAAAACTTGAAATACAAATTTAAAGCATAATACTAATGGAAGCGACAATATTTTGGCAGATTTGAGAGGGTTAAAATAATATGTACGTGTCATCAAAAATGGGTGTTGAGTGTCCTGCAAGGACTCATTCACCCTAGGGTGAATGGGTCTTTGTACAGGGTTTTTCCTTGGTTTTGGGAGTCCTCTGGAGATGGATCTGAGATGTTATTTTCCCTAGGTTTCACTATCAGAAAATCAGAAATATATTCAAGATCTGATTTTCTATGGCTTGACAACAATGTTGACAACTTTGACAACTTTACAAATTTTCTCTTTTGATCAACCTTCAATCCTTCTTCACTTGCAAATTTGCACATAGACAAAAGGAAAAATGTTTGTTTTTGGGTGAATAGGGGTTTACCTTGGTCAAACCCCAGTTTAGTAATTAAAACCTTGATAATGAAATAATGATAAAATATAAGGAATGATGAATGAACAAAGCTTTGTTACAACTCACCAAACCCTTAATGGCTGCCCTTAGAGGACTAAAGTCTAACACATCTCTTTAAGGATTGAATCTTGCATGAAATGGCTTGATTGGATGCTTGATTTGACACTTGATTTTATGCTTGAATTCTTGAAACCTACATCACAATGTTAGCTCTAAAACATGACATGGAGATGCATAAAAATTGACATGATGATATGATCTTGATTGCTACTATTGATGCTTGATAAATCTAATCTTCAATGCTCTTGACAATAATATTTTCTCTTGTGGAAGTTGCCTTCTTGCTAGATGTTTTGAATTGATAAAATAACTATGCATTTATAGGTATTTCCTTAATTACCCAACAATTAAACACCATAAGTCGATCTTTGCAATTTGAATTTAGATAATTAAAATACCACCAAAAATATATTAAAAATTGGGTCTTGAGACTTAAGGGGGACCCATTCACCCTTGGGAAAATGGGTCCTAGGACCTAAACCTAGGACACTTAATCTCCAAGATGTTAAGTTCAATGTAGGCATTAATTAAATGTGGGTTTCCCTTTCGGAAAAAAAAACTAATTAGGTTTGTGAATGCATAATTAGGCCAATTAAAGGCTTAATTAAGCCCAATTAATTAAGGGGATGTAGACATAATGTGAAAATGTAAAGGAGTACATTTTTCAATAATACATATAGCCCCCACTTTAGTGAGAGTATGAACTTGCGCTCAGACTCACACTAAAGTAGGTGGCCAATCCCCCAGGATCAAGATCCCATGGGAAACCAACATAAGTACAAAGGGACACACATGTGTATGATATGAAGCAACAAGACAAGATAAAAAAATATACAATGTCAAAATTGAATGCAAAATATATGAACCTAGTAAGTTGTACTATGCTACGTCCATTAAATACACTCATAAGTGTTGAAAATTGAGGTGTTTATGTAGCTTAATACTTTGTAAAACTATTATACTTGCTGATCTAAATATGTATTCTTTGTTACAGATTCTTTGTGGGTGATTATTTGATTAATTCATTTTATCATTTGTAGAATGAAGATAGAAGTTGTAGAAGAATTAGATAGGATATTAGAAAGATACACAAGCATATATTGTGGAGAAACCCTTTCGGGAAAAAAATCCACCAAGAATCAATGTATTATTTAATCTCTGAAGTAGATTACAATAACTCTAATTCTTGCTTGAGAATGCTTCTTTTGCCTTCACCAAATATTCTTCACAACCTACAATAAAATTGATAATCACTCTCTTCAACTTGCTTGAGATAAATAGGAATTAATCATCTTTGTAAACTCCAAAAGAGTTACAATTACAATTCTCAATCCCTATCCCTAAAAGGTATGCCTATCTCTTGCAAGTAAAGTTATGTCGTGAAGAACAATGTTAAATCTTCATCTTTCATCCATTTGGGCATCCCAAATTGAAGTACAAACTCAACCTTTATTCTATAAATATCTTCAAGGCTTCATCCTCAAAGTAGGTGCCCAAGAGTGGGCCCACTTAACTTAGCCTTCTAAATATCTTAGCATGCAAAGGAGTTAATTCCAAGAAGCCAACTTGGGCATCCAAGTTGGGTCCAAGTCATTTCTTGTTAACTGAAACATTTCTCTTCACCATTCATGCAAGAATGGTCATCCCCTATTAACTAAAGGTAGTCCTTGTTATCTGTCATGAAACTCAAGTCATTAGTCATGCATTCCAAGTTAATTGAAGTCAACTAGCATTCAACCAAAACTAACTGAAGATAACTAAACCATAACTAACTAAATTGAATTGAACTGAATTGAACTAAACTAAACTGAACTAAACTAATTTTTAACTAAACTGAACTAATATGAACTGAACTGAACTTCATGCATGTAAACATCAAACCTTAACTCCTAGTATCTTTACATGCATTCATAAGTGTTATCACTTACTCCAAATAGTTAATTGAACTCAAGGTGAGTGTCACCTACCATGTGGGTGCCCCATGTGCCCCTATTGGAAAGGAACTCATATTGGATACCCTCATATGCTCCTAACATTTAGAATTAATTACAAATGTCAATTAACATGATTATTTCATCAAATATTAATCTCTCTCTAATCCTAGTGTTTGAGAACACTTTCTAAGGACTTAGGAGATACATGAAATAAATAATTTTTAGGATTTCAATTAAATGACATCCTATTTCCAACATTCTCCCACTTGACATTATACATTGCAATTATTCTAAACAAGGATCATTATATCAATCAAGTACAAAACTTAAGGCCAATGGACTTCCTGCACCAACTAATCAATCCATGCCAACTTCAAATGCAACCTGCATAATCATGAAGCTCCAAGCAAATGATTAAAACCAAGAGAACATATTGAAGGAACTGGTTTTATAAGATAATATGTAACATTAATTAAAGTGTCGACTTTCTCAATTAATACCTTCCCACTCTCAACCATTTCTCGCACAAAGTGATACTTAACATCAACATGCTTAGTACGAGCATGATACATAGGATTTTTGGCTAAACACATAGCACTCTAACTATCACATTCAAGTTTAACTTACTTGCAATTAAAACCAATACCTTTCCCAAGTCTTTGTATCCAAACTGCCTCTTTAGAGGCATGTGAAACCACTGAGTGTGTTGAACTCACGTTCAACCAAGGTGTAGGCTCCTCGGTCTTTTCTATTTAAAATAAATTTTCTTGCTAGTAACTATTCCAACATATATCTCTTACCATAAGAGAACTCTAGCCTCACCTATTTCTCCAAGTATCCATGAGGACCTGTAACCAACCAATTCATGCCAAACTCCAAATGCAGCACAACACTTTCATGAAGTAATCAAGCAAATGATTAATGCACCCAATACTTAAGAGAACTACACAAGATCAATGTCAAAGCTCCAATCTTGAACATAAACATGACATCCATGATCTAACCATCTCCTTCTAGGAGATCACATGCACAATAACATATATCTACATCCTAGTCTCAAGAGAACCAGCCAAACTCTCAAGAGTAAACCATGACATAATAGCAACCACTCTAACCAAGAAAACATATCCCCAATCACCTGAAGATAACCTTACTAATGATGCATCCATGTCATTGCCAACAACTCCCACTGAACCGTGGTACCGAGTCACACATGGCATCGTGACTACCATCCTCTCTATGAATATCACTCTGAAATATGAAGCAAAGAGTTATCACAAACAATATTAGCTCAAATAACCAATGCATCATTACTATCATATGAGGATTCCTCTATAGAAGAATCAAAAGTCTCTTTCTTGTTCTTACAATCCTTCTTCACATGTCCTGATTTCTCACAGTTCCAACACTTTACCTTACTCCATCCTTCTAACTTACCCTTCCCTTCCTTGTCTCCCTTAGGTTCCTTTTTCTTAGGCCTACCTTTTACAAGCAAGGCATCTTGGATTTCCATTTTAGATTTCCTCCTCATCTCCTCTGATAGGAAAGTAGGAATTATATTGTCCATCTTTAGATCTACACCACTACCACTGATAGCAAAAACTAGATTTTCCCAAGACTCTGGTAAAGAACAAAGTAACAAAATGCATTTATCTTCATCTTCTAGCTTTACATCTACAGATGCTAATTGAATTAGAATCAAATTAAAAGCATTCAAATTATTTGCAACAAAATCACCTTCTTTCATCTTTAAAGAATACAATTGTCTTTTTAGATACAACTTATTAGTAAGAATTTTAGTTTGATAAATATCACCTATTCTCTTCCACAACTTATATGCAGTAGTTTCTTTTGAAACATTCAAGAGAAAAACATTAGCAAGACATAATATTATGGTCCCTCTTGCCTTCTTATCAAGCTTAGCCCAATCCTCATCTGACATCATTGTAGGTGACTTTGTCTCATTACCAACAACTAATCACCAATCTCTCTCTTCAAGGAGATCCTCCATTTTTAGTTTCCACATCTCATAATTAGATCCATTGAACCTTTCAATATCTAAACGAGAACTCAAACTCATTGTAACAAAATTATTTTCCAAAATCAGCAAATAACAAAAATAATAAAAGCTCCCACTAAGCCAAAAATCCTTCAATCTTTTAAGAGAAAGGCATCCCAATACTCTACCCAACCTCAGCTCTCATACCAAGTGTTGAAAATTGAGGTCTTTATGTAGCTTAATACTTTGTAAAACTATTATACTTGCTGATCTAAATATGTATTCTTTGTTACAAATTCTTTGTGGGTGATTATTCAATTAATTCATTTTATCATTTGTAGAATGAAGACAAAACTTTTAGAAGAATTAGATAGGATATTAGAAAGATACACAAGAATATATCGTGGAGAAACCCTTTTGGGAAAAAACTCCACCAAGAATTTATATATTATTTAATCTCTGAAGTAGATTACAATAACTCCAATTCTTTCTTGAGAATGCTTCTTTTGCCTTCACCAAATCTTCTTCACAACCTGCAATAAAACTGATAATCACTCTCTTCAACTTGCTTGAGATAAATAGACATTAATCAACTTTGTAAAATCCAAAAGAGTTACAATTACAATGCTCAATCCCTATCCCTAAAAGTTACGCCTTTCTCTTGCAAGTAAAGTTATGCCATGAAGAACAATGTCAAATCTTCATCTTTCATCCATTTGGGCATCCCAAACTGAAGTAAAAAATCAACCTTTAATTTGTAAATATATTCAAGGCTTTATCCTCAAAGTAGGCACCCAAAAGTGGGCCCACTTAACTTAGCCTTCTGAAATATCTTAGCATGCAAAGGAGTTAATTCCAAGAAGCCAACTTGGGCGTCCAAGTTGGGTCCAAGTTAGTTTTTGTTAACTGAAACATTTCTCTCCACCATTCATGCAAGAATGGTCATCCCTTGTTAACTGAAGGTAGTCCCTATTATCTGTCATGAAACTCAAGTCATTAGTCATGCATTCCAAGTTAACTGAAGTCAACTAGCATTCAACTAAAACTAACTGAAGATAACTGAACCATAACTGAACTGAATTGAACTGAACTGAACTAAACTAAACTAAACTAAACTGAACTAGACTGATTCTGAACTGAACTGAACTGAACTGAACTTCATGCATGTAAACATCAAAGCCTAACTCCTAGGATCTTTACATGCATTCAAAAGTGTTATCACTTCAAATAGTTAACTGAACTCAAGGTGAGTGCCACCTACCATGTGGGTGCCTCATGTGCCCCTATTATTTAGGAACTCATATTGGATTCCCTCATATGCTCCTAACATTTAGAATTAATTATAAATGCCAATTAACATGATTATTTAATCAAATATTAATCTCTCTCTAATCCTAGTGTTTGAGAACACTTTCCAAGGACTCAGGAGATACATGAAATAAATAATGTTTAGGATTGCAATTAAATGGCATCCTATTTCCAACATAAAGATGTAAAATCACTTATGGAACACATGGATCCATAGGCAAAAAAGTTGTGTTATGCTCAATGGCCATGAAAAATACGCTCACAAGGGCTAGTGCAGTTTGATATACACTAGGTGAGCTCCCAAGAAAAATATGAGAAACACACACTAGGTCTACAAGATGTGAACCCAAAAAACAAGTGTGGATGGGAAAGTCATGCCAAGTTTATAGGGTCCCATATGTCAACCATACCAAAATTTATACTCCTTGATAACTTTGATAAGGTACCACAATATGATCAAGATTCTATGCTAATGCTACACTAAGTTCAACCTCTATGAACAAAGTGGAACAAGAAATTTCAAACAAAACTCACCTTACGGGGTGCAAATAAATAATGCCAATGTAATAATCACATTCCTACTCAAGATGTATGCTATCATAACTAAGAAGGGAACATGAAAACACTAATTGAGGGACAATATGCCCCCCACTTAAAATGTCAACATACTTGATATGTTAGTATTTTAAATAGAAATAGAGGAAGAGGGCATCCTTGGAAACAATGTACACCTCCAAAAACTAGTTATCCTTACCCCCAATCATAGAGACAAAGTCAACCATTGAGAACTATCACATTGCTGCCAAGAGAAATATGGTTGCACCTAAAATTATACCACCATGAATGACAATGAGCAAGACACATAAAGCTACTAATCCCACATAGTGATGAGCAACATGATGGGATGAAAATCATTATCAATTAGAGGAAATAGGTGCATCAACACAAGGAAGAGCACCACAATCCTTAAGATGTTGAATTTTATTACTCAAAGGCTTACACTCATTGGTTGAATGACCATGCACTTGATGATATACACAAAATGAGTTCTTGTAAAATTTCTTTCGTGTTCTTGGAGGAAGAGTAATCAAGCAGGCTTTGAGAAGCCTCAATAAGATAGTCTCTTGAATAGTAGAAGTTTCTTTCTTTTATGATAGAGATACTTTGTACTTCCTACAAGGTGTCATACATACACAAGACTCTCTAGGTTTAGATTGTGAGATTTTTTACTCTCCCTTAAAGGAGGGTGTAAAATCTAATGAACCCCAATCATTACTAAGACATGTGTGTGAAGATGAATCAATATTTGTCCTAGGATTATTTTGCATGATGACATTGATATTAAGCGGAGGTTTCTTTGATGTTGTCATTTCTTTCAAAGGACAATAACCAAGACCGCTAGTTATTTCTGGTGTGTTAGGCTCTATAGGGACACAAATACCTTATTCTCTAGCACCACATCCTTTTCCATTATAGCCAAGTTGTTTCAAAAGCTCATAACCTCATCCATAAATTTTTTCCATTTCATTTGGATTTGGTGGCTTCTCATGATCACACTCATCATATGTGGATGTATAATTGTGTTTTCATCTTCTTTGTTAAAAGTTGTGGACTCACATGCTTTTGATGATTCAGATTGTGTTGATATTATGCCAACTTATTTCTCTTTTCCTAATTTGTGTGTAATATTGTATTCTCCCATGAATGTATTTGTAAAATCTAATGAACCCCAATCATCATATAATAGTTTCATGATTGCACAGGTTCAACTTTTGTAGTTGGTGTCAATGTTGTAAAAGGATTTGTCATTCCAATTTCAGTTTGCAAAAAATTGTGATATGATTGTGGGTCAGCTTTGATTTTGTCAACCTTGTTGTTGTAAGTGTACTTTACTAGATGATGCAATGTTTAAGGCACTACATTCATTGCATGAATCCAAGGTCTACTTAGGAGAAGATTATATGAAAGTTCTTAAGGCATGGCATGAATAGGAATTTGTAATGTTACCTTTCCAATTTTAACAAGTAATGTTATCACACCAAGCAATTGTTTTTCCACATTATCAAATCCATGGATAGATAAAGAATCAGGTTGAATTTGACTCTTGTCCACGGGTAAAAGCACAAAGCTATCACACTTTATAAAGGAAACAACCAACACTGATCCAACTTTTAAATTTGAATCACTAAAAAGTGGCATATATGTTTTGAATTTTGAAATGATGTAAACTAGTAAAATATGTATTTTTTAGTATATTTTATGTTTGTATATTTTTTAAAAAATTAAAAAATTATATTAAACTAGTTTTTAGTAAATTAACACTATAATTTAGTTGTTGATAAAATGCTGAAAAATGAAGTTGCATGAGATGTCAAACTTTTCATAGTAAATTTTATTTTTCTTCTTTCAAATTTTTTCTGTGTATTTATAACTTGAAACTTTAGTGCATGGATATATTTTTTTCCAATTTTGATAAATATATATTTTTAAATAAATATTAAAATGTGCTGAATCAAAAAATAGTTGTTTCCATTGGATGTCAACTTTCATATTAAATATTTATCTAAAATGGAAAAAAAATTATACCATCTTGAAATAGATTCTTTTATCTAATGCATCATTTATATATATATATTTAATAAGTTTTAGTATTTTTCCTTGGCATGGTAATCAACCTAATATTTTGTGTTGATAACCTAAATTTAGTAAAAATAAAAAATAAAATATAAATAATAGTTAAACTATTAAAATAATTATATTTTTGAAAACTACACTTATGGATCTACAAAAGGGTATTTTTATATTTAAAAAAAATGTTATTTACATTAGTAGGAGTTATTGAAACTTCAAGTTTTTCAAATAATTTTAATTTTTTGGTAAATTGGACTCAAAGTGGCGCTCCATATATTTTTAGCCAACAATTTTAGTTGAAAAAGTAGTGGAAGTATCTAACTTAGCTAGAATGAATCTTACTAGATCATATGTTTGAACAAAATTGATTTTTAGTTAGAAATACTTAAATTCAGTTGTGTTGATAAGTTGGCTGAAAGTGTGACACAACTTTGTGCTTTTACCCCCACTCCAATCTTATCAAGAAGGATTACACTACAAAAATTGAGCATTGAACCATTATCAACAAGGGTACGCCTTGTGCCACAATGATTAATAAAGTCACTATCATCAAAGCCTCATTTTATTTTTGTACTTCTAATGGAGGTAACTCGTCTTGATGAAAGGTAATGTATAAGTTGACCAAGCTCATACCTTGAATTAGTGTTGCTACATCATTTGGTTGCACATTATGAGGGATAACAACTTGTTGTAAGGCATTTTGAAGCATGCTATGATAATTAGGTGAATCTTGAATGAGATCAAATAAATAAATCTTAGCAGGAGTGTTTCTAAGTTGTTCCACAAGATCAAACTCCTTTCCATTGTGCGAAGGCAAACAAGGAGCACTAGGAGAAATAGGTTGAGGTAATGGAAATGAAGTAGATATGGTTTGTGGATTCCTATTATTCCTTGTATTGTATATGTGAGCAACGGTATTATAACTTGGTTGCTATGAAGCATTGTTAATACAATGTTGCCTTGCAAAATTCAAAATAGTCCCAGAGGTTTTGGAGGTCTTATAATGAGAATTGGCCTTGGAGGTGTTTTAGGAGGTCCAATAATTAAAGGACTCTAGGGAGGTCTAGTAATCAAAGGAGATACAATGGCCAATTATGCGTTCATAACCTCAATGGATTTGAAGTCTTGTTGATGGTTTTCTAATGAGGGGGAATCAAAGGGTGACTTAGCCTCTTCATCATACCATATCGCGAAAGAAATGTTTCTATGATATAATTTTCATTTGGAACAATATCTTCCCAAATGGGAGAAGAATTGGAAGAGGGACAAACAAAATTATCATGATTCTCGATGATTGTATCCCCTTTCACCAAGATACCTTCATCACAAGTAGGAGAGGTATTAGGAAAAGAACAACTATGGTTTTCATGATTATCCATTATTGCATTCTCTTGCACTAAAGTATTCTCACAAGTGGGAGAGATGTTGGGAGATGAATGGAGACTTAGAGGCAAAGTGATGTTAAGAAATATGTCAATGATCTCATCCTCTTGTGCCAGAATATCCTCCCAAGTGGGTGGGGTAGGGGGAGAGGGACGAACAAGATTCTCATGACACTCAATGAGTGTATCTTCTAACACCAAGATACTTTCGTCACAAGTAGGAGAGATATCGGGAGAAGAGAAACTATATTGTCATGACTGTCTATGCTTGCATCCTCTTGTATCAAAACATCCTCACAAATAGGAGATATATTAGGGGATGAGTGAAGGATAGGAAATGTGGTATTAAGGAATGTGCCAACAATTTCACTCTTGCACTACGATATTCTCATAACTAGGAAAGATATTGGAAGAATAACTAACATGCTTGTTAATGAGATTTTTCTTGGCATACTTGAAAAGGAAAGACACTAACATTTAGAGTTTTGAGTGTGCCAAAAATGAAAAGTAATCTATCTAACTTATGCAATGCTTCAGAAATGCAAACAATTGTCCTTTAGATTTGATGATTTTCAATATTGAAATGCAATAATTTTTTTAAAATTTCTTTTGCAACAAATCAAACAAAACAACACTTTTTTTGCACATGCAATTATATTTTCTCATAATTTCAAAGTACAGTTTGAATAGTAGAAATAGGAAGTCAAAATAGAGACAATAATGTATGTAGAAGTTTGTGAGGACACTTATGCAGGGACAATTTTTCCCAAGGGCGAATGGGTCCTTGTATAGAGGTTTTAAAAATAAAAAATGCAAATTTTGAGTTATTATTTTTGTTCTCTATTTCAGGTTGCAGATTGTGAATTCTGTGACAATTTTTTTCAATTTTAGGTGTCTTAATGCAAGTGCAATTAGTGACAAATAGTGAACAAAATGAATACTTTTGAAATGCAAGCCAAACTAAAATTTGAATGTAAGTGACTAAAATACACCCTTGATGTAACTACAATGCAAGATGTATGCAAAATTTATGCTATATTTTTAGACTTTTGAGATTTTAAATGATGCAAAATGCAATTTTAAAATCCTAAATGAAATGCAAACTAATGCAATTTTGAAAACCCTAAATGAAATGCAATGTAAGCTAATGCAAATCCTAGATCTAGGGCTTGGATTATGGAAAATTTCAGAAGGTATGTAATGTTATCACGTTAGGTTCACCAAAATGAAACATAGAAAAATGTAAGTGGGGTGATCAATGTGAAATTATGATCTTAGAACACTTGCACTTTCCTAGTTTCATTAGGAAAAGAGACCCTCAAGGGTAGGATTGACTTTCAACCCTTAGGCGAGTCAAGCCTATTGGAAGATCTATTGTTTTCCTTATGACAAAAAATGGTAAAATATGCTTGAAATGCACTTTGGGGAGATGAACTAAAAATGATTAATGAACTCAATAATGTAATGTAAAACTTGAAATATAGATTTAAAGCATAATACTAATGGAAACAATAATCTTTCGATAGATATGAGAAGGTTAAAATACTATGTACCTGTCACCAAAAATAGGTGTTGAGTGTCCTGCAAGGACTCATTCACCCTAGGTCGAATGGGTCTTTGTACAGGGTTTTTCCTCAGCTTCGAGGGTCCTCTAGAGATGGATCTAAGATGTTGTTTTCCATAGGTTTCACTGCAAGAAATACATAAATAAATTTAGGATCCAAGTTTTTGTGGCTTGACAACAAAGAGAGAAAAATGTTTGTTTTTGGGTGAATAGGGGTTTGCCTTGGTCAAACCCTGGTTTGGTAATTAAATCTTGATAATGAAATAATGATAAAATATAAAGAATCATGAATGAACAAAGCTGTGTTACAACTAACAAAATCCTTAATGGCTGCCCTTAGAGGACTGAAGTCTAAGACATCTCTCTAAGGATTGGATCTTGCATGAAATGACTTGATTGGATGCTTGATTTGACACTTGATTTGATGCTTGAATGCTTGAAACCTACATCACAATGTTAGCTCTAAAACATGACATGAAGATGCATAAAATTTGACATGATGATATGATCTTGATTGCTACTATTGATGCTTGATAAATCTTCTCTTCAATGTTCTTGACAATAATATTTGCTCTTGTGGAAGTTGCCTTCTTGCTAGATGTTTTGAATTGATAAAATAACTATGTATTTATAGGTATTTCCTTAATTACCCAACAATTAAACACCATAAGTTGATCTTTGCAATTTGAATTTAGATCATTAAAATACCACCAAAAATATATTAAAAATTGGGTCCTGAGACTTAAGGGGGACCCATTCGCCCTTGGGAAAATGGGTCCTAGGACCTAAACCTAGGACACTCAATGTCCAAGATGTTAAGTTCAATGTAGGAATTAATTAAATGTGGGTTTCCCTTTCAGAAAACAAAATTAATTAGGCTTGTGAATGCATAATTGGGCCCATTAAGGCTTAATTAAGTCTAATTAATTAAGGGGATGCAAACATAATGTGAAAATGTAAAGCTGTACATTTTTCAACAATACAATTACAAGTAGAAAAAAGTGAAGGATCAAAGGTGAAGAATCCACAAAAAATTATATCTATATCCTCAAAGGTCACATGCACCGTTAAGGACCCATATACCAACCTTCCACTGTACAATCATATCACCCTTCCATTATAGTAGCATCCATCACTAAAAATTCAGTAAAAGACTCCCAAAATTATTGTGCTAGTAGTTTTGATCATCCATATCCCATTTCCAATCTCAAAACCAATTTATATTAGGTTCACATGTTCTTTTTATGATCCATTTAATTTTAATGTTATTTGATGTAACACTTTCCATTTCCTAGCTCTTGTACTTTATATTTATATTTGAATTTGTAGGTTTTAATTTTATATTTATGATATTATTTGATTTATAGCTAGTTAGTACAAAAGGATGAATAATATACTTTAAGTATATACACTTCGAAGGTGGGTTTTATTTCCTTTTCCTTTTCCAAATTGGATAAAAAATTAAATACAAAATAAAAATAGCTCAAAAAATATCAAGGCATTGCCTGAACCTCATTTCTATAGCTATTAGAAAAAATGGTGACCTTTAGTGAACTTGGTGTATTGGTCTCTTGATCCATTCTTTAAGACATTTAATCCATATTCTTATTATTAGCCTATTTTTTCCTTGGTTAAATATGGAGGGTTTCTCATGTTGATTGAAGATTCTTCTACATGCCTTTGAGTATTTAAAGAGTGGTTAAAAAGTATTCAGAAATAAAGTTACTAAGATGTGTCATCTTCCTATTACAAAGTTATAAATGATGTATTCCACCTTTAAAGGGAGTCTTATGTGTTAAGGTCTTAAAATCCATTGATTTTGTCAAACCCCACGTTGCATGAGATTTTAGAGGGAGTTTGTTTTTGGGAAGGGCTTTAGTTTCATCCAAAAAATTTTACTACAAGAGCTTATGCAGGCTACTATGGCGGCCATGGTATTAACAAGGCAACATGGAACCCTTCAAAGTTGCAAAAATGGTTAGAAAGCTGATAAGATTCATTATTATTCTTCAGTAATAGACCATATACGTGGAACTCACCTTTAAAACAAATCTCTCTACTGAAGCCCTTGTTCTATTATGATGGTCATTTTTGTTATTGAATCTCCTTGTGCATGCCATGTGTTTTGTAATGAAAACCATAATACACGAGTGTGTGATGTGTAGGCCTATGGTAGTAACTGGAAAGAGGAACACACCATTGCAGACTTATATTTGTAAGTGTTTTTCTCGCGTTATGGTTTTGGGAAACTGAATGATACTAGAATCATTTGATGGTTTATCCAATTTAGCTCCCCTCTTGTCTCGTTTGAGTGATATTTCAATGGTTTTGTTAATGTTTTTGAAGTGCATATGAGCTTTCAACCCATATCTATCCATATTGAAATCTAGGAGGAGTAACTCAAAGTTGGTTTGTTTGAAGATTATTTGTAAGTTGTCAATGTCATTTGTTCTAACCCTCCATTCATAACTTTTTTGCATGCTTAACCTCAGTTTTTGTCTCAACATAGTTTCTAGTGAAGGCATGTTGTGGACAATGATAGCTAGTAGTGACAAGGAAATTCAAAGAGGAGATGCAAAGATTAAATAGATTTATGATGTGGATATTGATGTAACTGATAGGGAAGATAGAAAACTTGAAATGGAAGTCATAAATGACAAGGAAAGCATAAAAAACTAACCATTTTGATGATGAGAAAGTAACAAGTTTGATATTGGAGATGAAATTATGATTTATTAGGACAATTGTTGATTTTTAGAAAATTGGTCCCTGATAAGAAAACTTAGTCTCTGCTCTCAACAATCAATCATCAAATTCAAAATAAAATATTAGGATTGAGGTTTATGTAAAGCTCACAATCAAGATATTTGTTTATGGTCCACACTGCCTTGATCTTAGTGAAATCATGGTTGTTTCTTAGATTGGAGTAGGGTTACAATGACTAGCAAGTGGTAGATGAAAAGTAATATCATAGAGATATGAGATTGTGTCGCATGTGACTGTGGGTAGAGACACATCAAAGAAAAGTGAATATGTGTTTGGTACTACAAGTTTTGAAGAACCCAGTCTTGTGGTGACTTCTCTTTTATTATCTTGTTAAAAAAATTGTTAGCAACAATGGAGAATGATAATCATTTTTCTCATGAAGCTATTGAAATTGTATGATGTTTTTCTATTGATATCTTAAAACTATGTGCAACATTCCTTTCAAACATTGATCAACATTATTACAAGAAGATACTCTTGGAAAATTCCTGAGATATTATGTTTCAAATGGCTGGAAGCACATTTATTTTGGAATGACTACATACCTTTCAACGAGAATATTTTATGGTGTTTCTAGATTATACCTGGGTAGCAATGATGTACAGTCATCTTGATACTGGAAAATTCTTTGTAATACCTTGCTTTTCCACATGATGCATGGGTTGTAGAAATATTCTCAGCATTTCATGGAGAAGAGGAATTACGAATGATTTTAGGACTCCATAAAGAGGATGTTGTTGTGCCTATAGTTGATAGTCCTTTCTTCTACAATGGTTTGTGGTGAGAACATATCATGATAATGTAGACCTGACCAATCAATAGCATCAAAGTTTTTCAAGAACTATAGAGTTAGGGAAGCTTTTCTCCCCTTGATGATTAGAGCTCTTAAGTAAGTTTATATATGATGATTTTTCAGAGCTCACTTGCTTTGGGAAAGGCACTACAAATCAGTAGAAAAGTAATAATATCAATTTGATGAGTCTAAAGGGGATCACAAGCAAGGAAGATACAACTGAAGGTTTTTATGGATTTAGGTGGATATAAGGCTAACAATGATATATCCGAGAAACTCAAGTTTAAAGATAGTCTTAAGGGTGATAGAAGAACATCAATTTTATTGAGATTTTGATTCACAGTTCTAGAGAAATTCTTAGACTTTATAGTGATGGTACACCCATGAAGGTTCCTCTAAGTATTCTAACTTGTATTTCTCTAACCATGATAAGCTCATTCGTAAGGATAAAAATGGATTTTAATTTAATGAGATGACACATCTCAAGACATGAGGTCCCAACTCTAGAAATCCACATATTAGTGGCACTACAACATGCATTTCTTATAGGCTTTACTTATTAAATAAATCTACAAGGGGTTGTTTGGAATGCAGGGGAGAGTTTGATTTCAAAAATTGGGACAAGTGTTGTAATTCCATAATTATAGGAATGTGTAGCATGTGTGTCTATTAGTGAGTCAGAAATGGTTTTGCATGATTTTTCCTTCAAAGAATGAGATTGGTTTCATGTGGTGCTAACAATCATGCTTTATAAAAGTTAATAGAAAACCATTGTCAAATACTAGTTGGGTAGTGGGTTGGCTATCTGTAAGTTGAAGTCAAATGTTACTAAAAGGAATCACAAACACATTAGTTAATTCAATCAGTCAAGGAGCTCAATATGCTACAATGGAGTGTGATGTCACATCAATAAATGAAGAAGAAGAAGATGATAGCCATACTAAATGATCACTTGCTTCACACATTTGCACATTCTTTCCTTTTAAGCTCTACCATGCACCTCAAGTATGAGGTAAGAGGGATTAGCGATCCTCAATAAGTATGATAGATGGAAAATTTTTACCATTTCGTAGAAGGTTTGTGGGTCCTAGTGTGAGAGTGTGGAAATGCGGGGATGTTGACATGTGTACTCATGTGATGCCATTAAAGTCTTAAGGTGAATAAATGGAGAATATTCGCTCGACATAAAGGCTAGTTTTGACAATAGGTGTTATACATTGATTGCATCTTTGATTCACATTGTTGTTGTGAATCATTATGACACAAAGGTTGAAATCAACAATCAGAGTTTAAAGCATATGAATACATGGCACAAAAAATGATAATAGTCAAATAATGGCATGATGGACAAGATAAAAAAACATAGTTTGAATATTAGATTATGTCAAATGGTTAGGCAAATGAAAACCGACATAGGGACGACATTGATTGCTCCTACTGCTCCAGCTGTATTCTTTGATTGGTGATGAGATTTGTAGACAATAGTATTAAAATAAAGGCAGTTAGAAAATCATATATGGTTTTCATCATGCAAGAATATGGCATTAACTGTAGATCAAATCCTAAGATTATGATACACCAAAAATAGAAAATACATTGAATGAGGATGGTGGTGTTTGGCTCAAGGAGATATGGCTTGTCGGTGAAGAAAAGAGGAGTTGTTTATATGAATAAAATAGGTGAAAACCCTAGCAAAATATAAGTACAGTTGAACGACTAAGTGAGAAGAGATGCATGAATGTGAAGAATAACCCAAATCAAATACATAACATATTATCAAGGGATCACATTCAAAGAGAGGAAGAGAAGAGTAGAGATATGAGTTGTTGAGTCAGAAGCATCTGTAGTAAGAGATAGAACAAAGGATGTTCTATGTGGGTGACAAAGTAGAGAGAGGAGGAAGAGAAGAGCATAGATGAGTTGTTGAGTTAGCATCTATAAGCACATAGTCTGCAAAATGTTAAACTTTGACAAACATTATCATATGGGTCAAGTTAAACAAAACAAACTAAGTACTCCTATGAGATATTGAATCATGCTAAATAATGCAAACAAAGTAATAAAATACCAAAGAGATTAATTGAAAGCATGTAAATCATGTTCAAACCTATCACATAGTGGATTGGTGTTACTTTTATGTGGAAAGTATCCCTTTCCCAATCCTCGATAAGCTCTTGGATGAAATGTGTGCTTCTTGATGCAAAATGGCAATAACCTAGCTATGATGATGAGATTCTATGTGAACTTGGATGAAATTGTGGATAATAACCTTGCATGAAATTATGGATGATTGTGGATGAACTTGTGGATCCTAAATCAATAGAGAAGGCCTCTATTTATAATGAAGAAGTATTGAATATTGAAGAATGGGGAGAATGTGGGATTAAAATTTGAACCAATGGCATTGTCCACTTGTCAACATGCTAATGAAGGAGAGTGGAACACCTTTTGAACAATGTGCATGTTAAATGCATGTAGGTGAAATTTGAATTTGAAGAGGTGACTTGTGCAAGAGGGGATGTAAGAGGAATTAATTCCAAGTTGGCTCAAAGAGAGGACATGTAAGAGCCTTTAATGCCAAGTTGGAGAACAAAAGTCCTTTGGGAGGGAAAATTCAAATAAGTGGAATATTCCAAGAATATGCCATATTTGAATGGAAATAGGAGGAATTAGTAAATCAAATAAATTGATTTACATGTGCAACTTGCAAAAGCTAGAGGAATGGAGGATTAGTGTTAGAAGTTAATTAATTTAAGATTAATTAACTTAGATTGAACTTAGTTGTTTGTGACATTTAATTTAAATATTTTGAGTTTATTTAAATCAAATGAAAGGATATTGGGAGATTAGTAATTTAATTAAATAAAATGATTTATTCAATTAAATGAAGAAAATTAGTTTTTTTTTTGATACGCAAGGTTCATATTTTATATTAAAATATTGGAAGAAAATACATTTCATCTGCTATGCAAGAAAATCCATTGAACTACCATAGAAATCTAAAACCCTACCACCCCAGGGAATGCACCACAACCAACACAAAATTTGCAGTCACCCTGCCCACCACAAAATCCAGCTCCCGAACTATAACCTTAGGACAATAAAATTTAGACACAGACGCTGAGCCTCAAAGGAACCAGTTTAAGTCTGTAAATGTAGAAAAGTCTTCTACACAATCCAAGCCCTTCTCCACCACCAACCCTATCTTTCATTTCAGAAATTCAACATCCATTGCCAAGGTCATCCTGTGCCTCATGAGCTCAGCCCCCTTCAAGTCTAAGAGAAAGGGGTAGACCTTCACTGCTTCGTCCATCTTCCACAGGAGCTCCAAGTGAGAGGGATGCGAAATCCCTTTTCCCACAAAGGCTGCTTTCAAGGTCTTCTCCAGACCTCCCAACAAGTCACCACGAAATAAATTCACCATCAATTCTCTTTCCTCTGCCTTGGACACTTCCACGCCCATAATAGTAGCCAAGAACTGTAAGGATATGTAAGCATTATCGCTTGTGAACTCCTTTCTGGCCAGGTGTCCCTTTCCTAAAACCATTTTAACCACTACCAAGACCAAAGGATCTCCCACGAGCAGAATGCATTTAAGCCTTTGGTCTGTGATCTCCATGAACACTGCTTGCCTCTCCATCACCACCAATGAAACAAGGGTATCCATGCCAAAACATTCCAACCCCTCTATGGAGACTAAAATAATGAATTTTGAGTGGCTCATCTTCACCATTATCTGCACCCTAGCTGGAAAAGCTCCCTGCACAAAGACAACCAACAAATTTTTTTTCAAAAAACACATGAATGAATTTCCATCATCCATCAACATTAAAAGGCCCGCAAAAAACAAGGCCGATCCATCACACACGAGCTAGGAATTATGACGATGCAAGGCTACCCATCCTTGCATGTAGATTTCGTCCTTCAAACACAAGCTTTAACCCAAACATCACCTCGTAATAAAAACCATCTGCCACCTGGCTGATTTGCATGATCTACTATGAACCCCATACCCTACGTGCCTCTCCATTTGACAAGGCCATCATAATTCACTAAAACAACGGTCACCTCCAGGAAGCACTCCATTTTGAGCAGACTCCAACCCCACAGAAAACCTTCCACCGATGGCCACCTAGCACTGATGCCTTGGGTTACCACAAGAAAATAAAAGGAGATGATGTGGCCATGCCATGTGTCTGCCAACCTTCACTCCCCTACCTACACCCCAGTGTCCTCACTCTTCACCCACAAATGATCCACCATAGCTTTCTATCAAGGTAGTGGGTGAAAAAGAGGAGCGAGAGGGGGGGGAACCCTACCACCCACAAGAACATTAGGATTTAATTAAATAAAGTTGATTTATTTAATTAAAGGAAGGACATTAGGATTTAATTTAAATAGAGTTGATTTATTTAATCAAAGGAAGAACATGATGAAATAATCTAATAAAGTGTATTATCTAATTGAGGAAATTAAATTAATTAAATAAATATTATTCAATTAATTGGTTAGTGTAGAAATGATTAAGGAAGAATTGAAGTTATTTAATCAAACTCGAGTGCATGATATCAATTAGGATATTTCAAGTGTCTACAATATCAGTAGCAGAGAGAGATAGAACAAAGGATGTTCTAAATAGCAGAGAATGAGCAGTTGTAGGTCAAGTCTATAACAAAGAATTGGATTCATTTGAATCACTTGTAATCTGGAGTTGTAGCTCCATATTGTTATTGTAAATTTGATAGGTTGGTGCCATTAGATAGTTGATTTGGTGCTTAGTTAGGGAGTGGGTGCTTCCTTGGAGTTGGTGCTCCTAAATCAAGGGATTGGTGTCTCCTTAGGGTTGGTACCCTTAAATATTATAACCAGTGAGGTTCTATTGTGAGGTTGGATTAGGATAGTAGATCCTAGTAGCTATTCTCATTGTGGTTTTTCACATATTGGGTTTTCCATGTATATCTAGTGTTATGTGTGCATGTGTGTGTTAATCTCTCTGCATATACTTTTATCTTGGTTTAAAAGTATTAAAGAACTAGTTTTAATTGATCTACTAATTCACTCCCCCTCTTAGTAGATTGTTGTGTTCCAATAGACCAAAATGAAGAGGTAGGCGAATGTATTTTTATTCTCCAAGTGTTGTTGCAACAGTTGGTCAATGATTTTTCACTTCTCCACCTCCTCTTGGTCACTCGTAAACACACGAAACATTGTAAATTCATGAGAAAAAGGAAGCTATTTTGTGGAACCAATCAATGGTTTCTTTTGAGCAAGTTTTGTTATTGGTTAGGGTAGGTTAGGATAGGTTTTCTTTCAGGTCAATAAGTTCTGATGCACAATGTAAGTTTTTCTTTTCTCCAAGTGTTGTTGAAGCACAGTTAGTTAGTAGCTTAGTTGTTCTTGAGGTGTTATTGACTGTTGTCTAGATTGGTTTTCAATTTATTTCAGACATCTCTTGCCTCCTATTCCTAATGGATATGCAAGGCTACTGGTCTTGAGTGCTTATTAGGCAAGCATTTCATAGAGGTCACCAAAAAGTGAGCCTATTTTTGCCTTGGTTAAATATGTCATTCACTATGGTTTCTCATGTCAATTGAAGAGTCTTTTACATGCCTTTGAGTATTTAGAGTGGTTGAAAATTATTAAAAAGTAAAGTTAGTAAGACGTCTCATCTTCCTATTATAAAGTTATAAATGATGTATTCCACCTTTAAAGGGAGTCTTATGTGTTAAGGTCTTAAAATCCCTTGATTTTGTCAAACCCCACATTGAATGAGCTTTTGGAGGGAGTTTGTTTTTGGAAAGAGCTTGAGTTTCATCCAAACAAGTCCAATGTTTAGGATTTTGGTTATGTTGGTTCAAGTTTACTCCAAGAGATTATGTAGGCTACTATGTTGGCCATGGAATTTATGAGGCAACATGGAACCCTTCAAGGTTGTAGAAATGGTTAGAAATTAATGATAATAAGTTTCCACAATCCATATCATAAATCTATATAGCTTCTGGATTTGATTGTCTCTCTTTTCTTCATTTATATTCATTTTTATTTATATTCGTTGTCTTATTCATTTTTTCTCTTGTCTTTCTTTTATTCATATTTGTAGAGTGGTATTCTTTTTGATATACATATTTATATCTATTCTTTTGTTTTTTCATTTTTTGTTTTTCTATATATATATATATTCTTTTATGTTTGGTTTTTCTTTTATTTTTTGATTTATGTAGTTACATTATTTTTCTTCTATTTCTCTCTTGGTATTTTTTCCTTTATCTTTATTTGGTCTTTTATCTATTTATATTTTCTTTTATCATTGTTAATTTTTTATATTTGAATTTATCCTTTCTTTTATTTTTTTGTTCTTTCATCTCCCCTTTCTATATATATATATATATTCATTCTTTTAATTGTGTTTTTTCTTTTATTTTTAGATTTATTGAGTTGCTTTTTTCTTCTTTTATTTCTTTCTAGGAAATTTTTCCTTTGTCTTTTCTTTTACCTATTCTTATTTTCTTTATCTTCTTTTATTTGTATTCTTAGTTTTATTCATTGTCTCTCTTATCTTCATTTATATTCTTTTTGATGTTTTTACGCATATATATATATATATATATATATATATATCTTCTTTTGTCTTCTTTATTGTTTTTCTTCTCCTATTTATTTCTTCATTGTATTTAGTCTCTTCTTTTCATTTTATTTCTCTTCATTTCTTTGCATTTTTCTTCGTTTTTAGTTGTATCTTGTTGTTTTTTGTTTTCTCTTCAGGTTTTGAGGTTCCTTTATTTTTATTATTTTATGTGTGTGTGTGTGTGGGTGTGTGTGTGTAGGTGTATTCTGGGTGGGTGTTTCCTTTTTTTCTTTCTTCTCTTGTTTCTCTTTCCTTTCTTTATTTATTTTAAATTTGTTTTATTTTTTCTTCAAGTTTGAGGTTTTTTGATTTTTGATTTATTATTTTTCCTTCTTTTTTCAAGTGGGGTTTTCTTTTTCATTATTCTATTTGTTGTTTATTTCCTTTCTTATCTCTTTTCTTGTCCTCAGTTTGTGTGTAACCTTTCCCCCCTCCTCTTTGCTTTTTATCTTGTCTAAGTCTGCAATTATCCATTTCTTCTCCTCTTGCTCTCTTTCATCATAATGATGGATCATGGAGTGTGATCTGAAACATTGACACAAAAAATTTAGACACAATCAAATCCAAAGGCTGTATTAATGGTTAGAAAACTGATAAGATTCATTTTTACTCTTCAGTAATGGACCATATATGTGGAACTCACCTTTGAAAAAAAGCTAGGTCTATCGCTCTACTAAAGCCCTTGTTCTATTATGATTGTCAATTTTTAATGCATTTTTGTTATTGAATCTCCTTGTGCATGCCATGTGTTTTGTAATGAAAACCATAATGAATAGTTAAAATACATGAATGTCTGATGTGTAGGCATGTGTTAGTAACTAGAAAGAGGAAAAGACCATTGTAGACTTACAATTGTAACTGTAAATTATTTTGATGTCCTTGGGTCAGTCCTTTCCATTGCTTCCATGTGATGAACTTGTGGACATTATTACTCCAAGTTTTTTTTTCTCATGTTATGGTTTTGGGAAACTGAATGATACAAGATACATGTTGCCTAGACCCATTTGATGGTTTACCCAATTTGGCTTCCCTCTTGTCTTGTGTGAGTGAGATTTCAATGGTTTTGTTAGTGTTTTCGAAGTGCATATGAGCCTTCAGCTCGTATCTAGCCATATTGAAATCCAAGAGGAGTTACTCAAAGTTTGTTTATTTGAAGATTATTTGCAAGTTTCCAAAGTAATTTGTTCTAACCTTCCATTCATAATTTTGTTGCATGCTTAACCTCAATTTTGGTCTCAACATAGTTTTTAGTGAAGACATGTTGTGGATAGTGATAGCTAGTAGTGACAAGGAAATTCAAAGAGATACAAAGATTAAAGAGATAGATGATGTGGATATTGATCATGTAACTAATGGGGAGGATAGAAAGATTGAAATGGAAGTCAGAAATGATAAGGAAAGCACAAAAAAATGACCATTTTGATGGTGAGAAAGTAACAAGTTTGATATTGGATATAATTTTTTTGATTTATTAGGACAATTGTTGATTTCTAGAAAATTGGCCCCTAATAAGAAAACTTAGTCTCGGCTCTTGAAAATCAATCATCAAATTCAAAATAAAATAGTTAGGGCTAAGGTTGATGCAAATCTCACAATCAAGATATTTGTTCGGGGTCCACACTACCTTGATCTTAGTGAAATCATAGTTGTTTCCTAGATTGGAGTAGGGTTACAATGAGCAACAAGTGGCAGATGACAAGTAATATCATAGAGATATGAGGTTGCATGACATGTTACTATGTGTAGAGACACATCAAAGAAAAGTTAATATGCATTTGGTACTATAGGATCTGAAGAACTTAATCTTGTGGCGACTTCTCTTTTATTATCTTGTTAAAAAAAATTGTTAGCAACAATGGAGAATGATGATTATTTTTCTCATGAATCTATTGTAATTTCAAGATTCTTTGCTATTGATATCTTACAACTATGTGCAACATTCCTTTCAAACATTGATCAACATTCTTATAGAAAGATACTCTTAGAAAATTCCTGAGATGTTATATTTCAAATGGCTAGAAGCACATTTATTTTGGAATGAAAACATACCTTTCAATGAGAAAATGTTGTGGTGTGTCCAAATTATACCCTGGAAATGATGTACAGTTAGCTTGATATTGGAAACTTCTTTGCAATACCCCTGTTTTCACATGATGCATGGGTTGTAGAAAGATTCTCAACATTGTATGGAGAAGAGGAATTATGAATGGTTTTAGGACTCCATAAAGAGGATATTTTGTGCTTGTAGTTGACATTCCTTTCTTCTACAGTGGTTTGTGGTGAGAACATGACATGATAATGTAGATATAACTAATCAATAACACCATTTATTTTCAAGAACTATGGAGTTAGGGAAGCTTTTCTAGTGCAGGAGCACCCTTGATGCAATTTTAAGTTATATTGTGAAACTTTGGTTTTTGATTTGTTTTGGATTTATTGATGTAAATAAGGTCATTTGAGACCATCCTAAGTGGTTTAGGACCATTTTTGGTCATTTGGTGAAATTTAGGAAAATATTCTAAAAATTGTAAAAGTTGCTCAAGAAAGTTGTCAAACAACTTGTCCAAAAGTGTTTTTAAGGTGTTTTGTCAACAAAATAATCAAAAGGTAGTTGAAAATAGTTGGTTTTTGTTGGAAATGTATAAATACACCCTCAAAAACTCGAATTGGGGGTTGGAGATATTATGTTTGAAGTTTGATGAATGGAAACCTCAAATTTTGTGTGCATTTTCTGATTCTTACATTGTTTTCAGGTTGAAGTTGTGCATTGTACAGCATGGTATGGAATCATATCAAAGAGTATAATATATGGATGGAAATATATTTTTTTCTAGTTTACAATTATTTTTGTCTCATTGAATTTTATTGAGTTTTATGGGAGATATGACTATTTTGGTGAGACTACCCTATTCTAACAATATTGTGCATAATTTGCAGTCTGAAAAATGTGATGGTATGGATTGTACAGTCCATATTTTGATCTGAAACCAATTAGATTTTTTTTACATGTGAATCTAATTTAATTTTCTTCAAGTCTCATCAAATTTAATTAATATTTGAATAAGTTATGCCCATTTTTGTGAGGAAAGGTCTGAACCCTACCTAGGGTTTGCAGTTTTGGGAAAAATGCAATAAATTTCTTTTCCACTGTTGGATCTTCATAAAAATTGGAGGAAAATTTTGTAATTATGTTATATTCAATCTCACTAAACAGATCATCTTCATTATTTGTATTTTGAAAGTTATTAATGACATTTCGTTGCATTAAATTGTGGGCTGCCATGGCAATGTTTCCAATATGATCTAGAATGCACTTAATCATTGCTTGTGATGAATCAGTTTATGAAAGTTGTCAAGTGAATCAAGTTTGTTAAATTTTTGTTATTTTTGGTGATGCATAATTGGTTCACTTGTTCCAAGTTATGCTAAATGGTGGTTTCTCTGCATCAAATTGGTATTAGAGCCTAGTAAGGTCTGGGTAGAGGAAGAGTTTGTGTTTGTGGTTGTGTTGTGCAGGTTGCTTGATTGCCTAGGTGAGGCAAAGTGAAGTGGAAGAAAGAAGAGACTTGCTTGTGAAGATGGAATTTTGAGAAGATGTTGGAAGGTTGAGGATTCACAAAGAAGGAAGAAGAAACAAGAAGAGAGAAAAAGAAAAGAGGACAAGGCATTTAAAAGAAGAAGGATCAAGAAATGAGGCAAGCACTAGAGGAACTCAATAAGAAGATATAAAGATGTGAGGCTAATTTGAAGTAGTTGTATAGGAAAGCTAAGAGTTAGCATTTGAAAGTGAAGGAGAGAGTTGTGTGGCCCATCAAAAAGATTATTCAAAGAAGGAAAAGACAAGCAAGGACAAAAACACATGAGGCAGAGGTAAAGTCTATTGAGCAAAGTAAATTACAAGTTGAGATGCATGATATTCCAATTGTGTTTGAAGATGAAAAAACCTATTTTTTTGTTGATGAACATATTTATGTTGAGATTAATGATATGGTTGTTGTTGGTAATCAAGTATTTGATGAAATTTTTGCTGATGAGCAAGTAGAGAAGGTTGTTGATGTTGCTGATAAAGTTGGTATTGATGCTCAAAATGTTGTTGATAATAAGGTTGCTAATAAAGATGTTGCAGATTTGTTTGCTAATGAGGTGTATGAAGATTTGAAAGAATATGGTGAAGGTTGTGGTTATGGTGGAAATTTTGTTATATGGTACTCTAATGATGGGAATGAAGATATAGATGATGCTACTAAGGTATATACACAAGAAATAGACTTTTGGGACATGAAAGCTAAGAAGTTGCTAGAGAAGAGATGGTATAAGAGGAAGAGGAAGAAGGAACCTGGGATAATTTCCAAGATGAAGGATATATTTCAAAATAACTGGAAGACCAGGAAGAAGGAGCAGACCAACTTTTAAAAGGACTTGAATTTTCTTTTCTCTGGGAGTATGGTGCAGGAGCACCCTTGAAGCAATTTTAAGTTATATTGTGAAACTTTGGTTTTTGATTTTTTTTGGATTTATTGATTTAAATAAGGTCATTTGAGACCATGCTAAGTTTTTTAGGACCATTTTTGGTCATTTGGTGAAATTTAGGCAAATATTGTAAAAATTGTAAAAGTTACTCAAGAAAGTTGTCAAACAACTTGTCAAAAAGTGTCATTAAAGTGTTTTGTCAACAAACTAATCAAAAGGTAGTTGAAAATAGTTGGTTTTGGTTGGAAGTGTATAAATACACCCTTCAAAACTTGAATTGGGGGTTGGAGAAATTATTTTTGAAGTTTGATGAATGGAAACCTCAAGTTTTGTGTGCATTTTTTGATTCTTACATTGTTTTCAGGTTGAAGTTGTGCATTGTATGGCCTGGTATGGACTCATATCAAGGAGTATAATATATGGATGGAATTTTTTTTTTTCTAGTTTACAATTCTTTTTATCTCATTGAATTTTATTGAGTTTTGTGGGAGATATGACTATTTTGGTGAGATTGTCCTATTCTAACAATATTGTGCAGAATTTGCAGTCTAAAAAATATGATGGTACAGATTGTACAGTCCATATTTTGATCTGAAACTAATTATATTTTTTTTCCATGTGAATCTACTTTAATTTGCTTCAAGTATCATCAAATTTCATTAAGATTTGAATAAGTTATGACCATTTTTGTGAGGGCAGGTCTGAACCCTACCTAGGGTTTGCAGTTTTGGGAAAAATGCAATAACTTTTTTTTCCATCGTTGGATCTTCATAAAATTTGGAGGAAAAGTTTGTAGATTGGCTTAATTATTTTTTTTGTGAAATTTATTAATGACATTTCATTGCATTAAATTGTGGGCTGCCATGGCAATGTTTCCAATATGATCTAGAATGCACTTAATCATTGCTTGTGATGAATTAGTTTATGAAAGTTGTCAAGCGAATCAAGTTTGTTGCATTTTTGTTAGTTTTTGTGATGGATCATTGGTTCACTTGTGCCAAGTTATGCTAAGTTTTGGTTATGCTAAATGTTGGTTTCTTTGCATCATTTTCTCCCCTCGATGATCAAAGATCTTAAGTAAGTTTATGGATGATGATTTGTCAGAGCTCACTTGCTCTAGGAAAGGAACTATAGATCAACAAAGACAATAACAACAACAATTTGATGAGCCTAAAGGGGATCACGAGCAAGGAATATACAACCAGAGGTTTCTATGGATTTAGGTGGATATAAAGCTAAGAATGATATATTCGAGAAACTCAAGTTTATAGATAGTCTTAAGGGTGATAGAAGAACATCAATTTTATTGAGATTTTGATTCAAAGTTGTAGAGAAATTCTTGGACTTTGTAGTGATGGTACACCCATGAAGGTTCCTCTAAGTATTCTAACATGTATTTCTCTAACCATGTGATAAGTGCATTTACAAGGATAAAAATGGATTTTGATTTAATGAGATGACACATCTTAAGATAGGAGGTCCCAACTCTGGAAAACCACATATTAATGACACTATAATATGCATTTCTTATAAGGATTATTTATGAATCTATAAGGGGTTGTTTGGAATGTAGGGGAGAGTTTAATTTCAAAAATTGGGATAGTTTTTGTAATTAAACAATTAGAGGAATGTGTAGCTTGCACGTCTATTATGAATCAAAAATTCTTTTGCTTGCTTTTGCCTTCAAAGAATGAGATTGGCTGCATGTGGTGCTAACAAGAATTCTTTGTAAAAGTTAATAGAAAACCATGGTTAAATACTAGTTGAGCAGTGGGTTGGCTATCTATAAGCTGAAGTCAAATCTTAGTAAAAGGAATCACAAATGCACTGGTTAATTCAATTAGTCAAGGAGCTCAATCTTCTACAATGGAGTGTGATGCCACATCAACTATAACTTACTAACACGGGGCTACACCGAGTACGACCTTGTGCGACACCAAAATAACATCTCGCCAAACTCAAGGAGATATGGTGAGCTTGCTACTTGGACTACGCCTTGCCTCAATTTGAATCGTGACTTCGAAACTTAGGCCAATACTACTTTATGAGATCAATTTAGTATTAATGTAAATGCACAACAAAAAAATGAATGAATACAGATATATAGCAACTTTTTATTCTTATTAAATCATGCCAGATTCATAATGTAAAGGATCAAAATCCTACAAGTTGGATGCATCGAAGAATTCTTGTATAATTCATAGCCAATACAAAGATACCCACAAGAGTTCACTCCAAATCGATTACAAAACCTTGCTCTTAATATAGACAAGGGGGAAAAAGATGCCTCACCAAGAATCAACACTGTTGATGGGTGTTTTTGCACTTTCTCAACACAGGCAATGCATAAATGCACTACCTCTCTTGAAAGGTAATCTCCAACAACAAGTTTCTGAAAATCTCCCTAAGGTCTCTCAGGTGTCATGTCATGACTTGCTTGGAATATCTCAGTTGTTTTGATGTGATCTTGCTAGTAATCACAAGGTAGACTTAAAAAGTTAGGCTAGAGGAGAATTGGATCTTAAAATGGAGTTCCTGAGATGGGAAAGTTATTGCATAGTTGCTGTAGGTTCGAACAACAGTCTAGGACTCCTATTTCAGCTTTATATATGGCTTTACAATGTGCAATGAACCTTGTTCAAAGTCATTATTAAAAAAAAGGAAAAAAAGGGCAGGGAGGAGAGAAATTTCTTAGATCTGAAACTAGCACTGAACAATGATAATGGAGGACCCTACTATGGACAACCTTCCTAAAACTGAATTCAACTTAACCAAGTTACTTCACAGTTTCATGAAATTAGTGCAAGCTTCTAATGATTGCAGATCTTCAACCATTCATTCACCATAAGCATGAATAAACGATAGAAATTTAGTGCAGCTTTCAATTCATGTCCAAACTAACTTACACAGCCATTTACCATCAATAAACAACCAAAAGTATGGACTATGGAAGGCATCAACAAAACAAAATTCTTCAAATCCAATGAACAGTATTAACTAACCTACTAAAAACTTGCAAAACTCATAAACAACAAAGTAAATCTATTCAAATTAACTAACTATGGGAGAAGAACCATGTAACATGCAATTGGAACTCAAGAATCCACCAAAAGCCAATGAACTTCTATTAAAATTCCAACAGTATGACTTTACAACAACTCAACTCTCTCCTGAAAATGAGAGGAGACCCCCTATATATAGTGTTCAAAAAGCAAAATGAACGGCCAAGATTTAATCTCATTGTGTGGCCAAGATTCACTACAAACTAGGGTTTCACCTACCCCCAAATATATTAAAATTTAAAATTACATCCTTGTCATTTAGCCTATTTTGTCCTTATGTGGCAGCACTGTAGCTCTTTTGTCTTGTAGCTGATTTCCTTTTGCTACAGCTACACTGTGAGGAACTCACCATCTATGATAGGATTTCCTTCTCTCTTCTTGATGGTGGTGTATTCCACAAATTTTTTGATCAATGCCCAGAGCTTTCTCCACTCCAATATATCTGATTGAATCACCTAGAAATTCAATTTCCTAGATTTGTTTGTGAGCTCATCCTAGTCCCTGTCATACTTTTGCGCATTCTTTATCACCTTTTCAAATTGGGTGAAGGCCCGTGCAACAAAACCTATAAAATCTGGTGTAAGCACATCTATAGTTCCATTTTCCATCTTCTTGTGAAAGTATGGCTTTATTTTCTCCAGATCTAGCTTAATGGTGGGCACATCAAAACCTGTCGTTAGACTTAGATACCCTTCACAGGCCGCCCTAATTTCTTTGGTCCAATCAATTTCCTTCTCCACCTCATGGAACACTTGCTCCAAGACTTCCTTTCTATGGTCTAAACTCAACTTACATGTCTCTACGAGCCAATGGTCACCCTCCACTAGAGAAAACTCCTCCTAGGATTCATCAGGTATCTTGAGAATAGCCTCAAGCTTGGGATACGTGATTCTGTATAGTTTTGGGAATTCAGTGTAGAGCTTCCTTATTCCTTTAAGTACCTTTTGTACTTCCAGGAACTTGTTTTCCATCCTGATAACATGACCTATGCCCATGTTTCCATTATAGAGGACTTGCTAGAACCAATCCTCTGTGGCCTTTGTTTAATTCTTTATATTTTCCAATTGGTCAATGTGGTCCTTGGACAACAATTATAGTGGTGCAGAGGAAAATGTGGTGGGAAGCTCTTCGACCGATGACCATTGTTGGATGTATGCTGTTAATTCAACCACCTGTGCTTTCAACTCCTCCTTGGAAGTCTTATCCTTATGCATCTGGTGCACAATGGTGGCGAAGGACCCCTGAAGATGGTCAATCTTCTACTCTCTTGTTGCTGTCCCTAAATCAAGGGTAGAGATATTGTAGCTCACCCCTTCTCCCATAATTGGAGTGGCTATTTGCACCGTTCTGGATCTAGACACATCCAAATGTTGTTAGATGGGATCTGACCTTTGGCTTCTTCTCCTTTTTCGTGCTAATTTGGGATTGAGCCAAGATTGCTTCTAGCCTTGCCCTCAGATCCTTTGGGGTTGGGGTTTTCTTTTCCAACTATTTCTCAAGCCATTCAGGCATCTGAGCGTCTCCTTTTGGTGATTCAAGATCACATTCTTCTTTGTAGGTGTGTTGGATTTCAATTTCTTTGTTTCTTGGAGCTTCTTGTTCTGTCCTTTCTTGTTCTTCTTCATCAGAATCCCAGATGAATACTTTTTCCTTTCCCAAGGATTCAGTAGCTACATGTTCTTTGGGGCTATCCTCCCCTTCAGTGATTTTCTCTTCTTCTTGGTCATGCCCGTGTTCTTCATGATGTTCCACTTCTAGGATCTTTTGGGCTTCAGTCTCTTCCTTGGGTTTATCTTCTTCTTTCTTCTCCTCTTCTTCATGCCGAGGCAACACCTCTTCATCATTCTTGAGGCCTTCTTCTTGCTCTTTTGATAGAGGTATCTCCTAATCATGCTCGAGACTTTTATTTTTTTCCCTAGTTGGTGGTTCAGTGTCTTCCTCCATTTCCTCTTCTGCATTCTTCTCCTCTTCAAGAGGATACTTCTCTTCCTCTTCTCTGACATTTTTGAGTTGTTCAGCCAACTCCTCCTTAAGGTCTGGGTCAAAATTTTCCATAATATATTAGGTACCTATCTCTTCAGTGCCTTCCTTAGATGACTGTGTTTCTTCTTCTTCTCGTACCACCTCATCAATTATCAGATGTTGATACTTAGGATGCTCGTGGTAGTCATCTACTTCTTCTTCTATTCTCTTGGTAGCCTCCCTTTCTTATCTCTCCAACTCTTCTAATATCTACATTATTGCTTTCATTTTGGTGGTTTAGTTGGAGTAGGGACAGGAAGATTTTCAACTATTTGTGCTAAGGCATTTTGTATTGTCGGGTTCATTAATACCCCAGATAGCTCTGTTGGGATATTTTTCATGTGGCGAGTGAAGGATTCTAGGAGTGATAGATCAGGCATTTACATAGTTACTATACTCAATGGAAGATATTTTGATAGAGACATGGAGGAAGAGGAGAGCAGAGAGGTAGTGGTAGAGGAGGAGTCTCTAACCATGACCTGTGCAGTGGGTGGGGTGGAAGCAAGGTGGACTGAGATATCCATCATAGGAGGAGAAGTGGCCACCATCACTTGAGAAGTAGGCAATGGGGTAGCAGTGGTGGCAATGTCAGTAATGATGGTGACTACGAGAGTAGAGGCAACAGGCGGGGACCTTGGTTGTTTGACCTCTAGTTCTTCTCCTTCATGGAGCAGGAGTGGGAATTTCTGTGAAACTGCCCGATGTCTTTGGCCTCTTGGAGGGTTCACCCTCTGAGGCTTTCCTTGAAAATAGTCTGGGTTTAGAATGCCTTTCATCCATCTCTTTTCTCTTCCTGAACCTGGTGGTGGGAGGGATTTTTAAGTTTCTCCAGACGGGGCAACAACTGTCCCATTGTCGGTCTCGCTTCCTAGCTCGTCCTCAAGCTCACCAATGTCAGGGTGACTCATTGCTTTAACTGGGAATTCTTCTCATTGATCCATTCTTTTGTTCTTTCCTTGATTAGATTCATCAGAATATTGAGGTCATTGACCTCTTCTTCATTCTAGTCAATTAACGACAGTGGGAGATTGGCAACTGCACCATATTGAGGATCAATTATTGTATTTTCATCCTCCACTATTTGATCTGATACAAGGAAAAAGTTGAACCTCTTTACAAAGTACACCATCATGTGCATGTAGTGCCTCATTCACACTTCTTTTTCATCCTTACAGTTGGCCCAAAAGTTTTCAACATCATGCAGATGGGCATGTTCTAGCCCGACCATCTTTCTGAGTTTTCTGTAGGGATCCATCCGCTGCTGGGTAGTATAGAGCTCCAGGTTATACTCCACAAGTTCTTTGTTTGAATGGTCTACACACTAGGATGTGGAGTTCATACATCCCTTGGCCGAAGGAGAGGAGATAGGGAATCCCTGCCTTATGCTTGCTGCTTAGGAGGGCGTGTGCACGCTGTAGCTGTCGAGAGAGCTCCAACAATATTATCCAGTCATTCGGGTATTAGGGTAGATTGTATGGTTTCTCCGAGAAACCTTCAGCCTAAATATAGGTAAACTTTGGAAATTGTATGAATAAGAAGCTGAACTGGTGGAGGAAAGCATTAGCGCTATGTGAGACCCTTCTTTTGAGGTCACCCCCAAGCAATTTGATAACATGGCCTATGAAGGCATCATTGACTTTGTAGTAGTCCTTCTTGAAATTCTTGTATTAGAGCTGAGGGTACTTGTCATAGACCTTTAATTCCTTACCTGGAGCCTCATCTGAAGCTCTAAACAAGCCTTTGTATTGCATCCGGTCAGCCAGTAAATAGACCAAGTAAGATGTCATGTAAAATCGCGAGGTCTTTTTCACAGCCACAAATTGCTCGTGCAAGCAATTACTAATTATTCCTGCCTAGTAGAACTTGGTTTTTCCTTGGAGGATCTCTTCCAAAAAGTATAACATCCACTCCTGGAAGTAGACTTTGTTCGGAAGGCCCATAACCCTGCTCAATAGGGTTACCAAGTCATGGTAATCCTTGTAAAATTCGCTACAGAAGAGCTCTTGGGGTACTTTAGTTGCACTGCCCCTCTTTTCTTTTAACTAGTACTGATTGATTATCTTTTTGCACTTGAGGGGATCTACATCTGACATCTCCTTGGAATCTTCTTTGGATGCTTCCTCCATCTCGTTGAATGTAGGGATATGAAAAGCCTTCCCTATTGATTTGATAGATAGGTTAGCTAATACACTCTTGTCTCGGTCTACAATCCTTCTAGAATCTTCTTGATACGCCTCTTTGCAAGCCATCACAAGTTCAGGGGCAATGAGAGCAGGTAGGAAATCGACAGCCTTAGCCAACCCCCTACTTCTAATCTTTCTAGCATTCTCTATTGTGGGGTTGATCTAGACCCTTTGCTTGAATTCATCAATATCTATGTGTCCGATATTTGTATCCGAGATCTCCCTCCAATCTATGGTGGCTTTGGAGTTAAGAGGCTCCCCTTCGAATTTGTACTTCATCTGGTCTTTGTCTTCTTTGCCTCTGGGTTCTTTAGTTGGCTTCTTTCCCTTTTCTTTCTCCACAAATGCCTCCGAAGGCGCTACACCTGGTTCCATATATCCTGCGGGCGAGAGAGAGAAGTGAACATATTGAAGTATAAAACAATGGGAAAGTTAGCCAAAATCCTACAAAACGATGTTAGATTAGATAACTTATTGTTTGAACATCCTAACATCTCTTTCAAATCAACATTAGCTTGTCATTGGAGGAGGTTATTGCAAGGCGGGCCCAGGGGTGTGGACTTCCCTCGACTGATGGACGTTCTGGAGGTAGCTGCAGGAGGGAGGAAAATCAAGGCACGATGACCCGCATGTCCCAACCCACATCAAGATTTTGGCATGAAGTGGGGGTCCACTGAGGAGGTCAATTCATTTAGGCATGTAGTTCGAGATCGCTTTGATGTTTTGAAGGAGTTAAGACCATCTTTTGAGCATGCGGGGTTGAAGGACGTCTTGGTTGTTTGGGGCTTGGCCATTGAAACAACGCTGGCAAGGTGGAAGTCCACAAGTAGCATCCTGCCATGCAGGACCTATGGACTCGAGAGACAGTGACTCTTTGCTTCCAAAGTTTAAGATGTCCAAAAGAATGTGGACTGGGAGACGCGGGAAGGCACTAGGTCACGATTGTTTGGAACAAAAAAAGCTAGATGAAGGTTTAGCGAAGGAAGCTTGTATCACTGGGCCCATAGAGGGTTGTGACATCTATTTGTTTATCATCAGTCATGGGGCCATGGAAGGTTCGGGCTCTGCTTAGCGGGCTGATGGATGTTTGCAGCTATTTTGGGAAGGTAGAAGTGGGACAAAAGTTTGCATGCGGCGACCCACAATGGATGGTTCGCACAAGGCTTATCACTTGATTGTCTTCATTTTTGGGCTTAGATGGTTGTAGTGGGCTCAGGTCCTGTAGTGCGGAAGGTTGGCTTGTACAAGCTATTTGGAATGATGGATAGCCCACGACTGCCTGCGGATGAAGGTCTATAGGGTGAGGCTTGCAAGTGATGTTTGAACTTGGGTTATTTAGGGCACATAGGAAAACATGAGACAGAGGTGAGGTCGGACTTGTTGGTTAGGAAGATGCTTAGGTTTCATTGTTTGGAGCAACCGTTCACACATCGACGAAATTCCAGCAGAGGTCTGCGGAGTATGACTCACATTCTTAGATTACTACTCTTTGACTTGGATAGTGGAGATGAGGGCAGAGTCTAATAGGTGGGAAGACATATGACAAAATCCATTTGAATCGGCAACACCAAGATGAAATTTCACAAGCAGAAGTCCACAAGGAGGGACCCGCGATAAGCATGTGCCTAGGTGTTTTGCTAAGTTTGAGTTTGTCCGGAGATCAACGGGGTGGGGTCTGCGTGTCGGGAGGTCATGGTTGGATAGCTATTTGGAACAACGAAGTTTTAAGGGCACTCCAGATGTAGAATTCTGTGGATGCAAACCCAGGTAGGTCCAAAGATTGCTTTGTTTAGGCTTTAGGACTTTAAACCAAGTTCAAGGTGGCCAAGCAAAGGGAGCTTCCCTCCGGGGCAGACCTGCTGGGGGCATTCACCTTTTCAAGTTTAAACATGTTTTGAAGGATGGTGATGGTGATGACCACGATGCAGACCCACATAGCACAAATGCTTTGGTTGATGAACAGTTGCAAAGACCTCAAGTTTCGCATGCGGCCGACGAGATGATTTTCACCAAGTTTTAAAATTCTAAGAGGTGGGTTTTGTGCGCCTAGGTCCGTTCTAGTTGATTTCCAAGTTTTCCTAATTTTTTTCAATTTTATATAGAAATCAAGGAAAAATTGAAATAGGGTACGCTGCAGAAAACCAACCTGTTAATCCTGATGAAGAAGGATGAGAAATATTTGGGAAAGGCTTTGAATCGGAAACTGGGCTCAGCGGGTGCGACGACGACATTGGTGGGGACTCTAAATGGCTCCTGGACTTCTGACAAATGAAAATGACAAATCGAAAGGAGATATTTATATAAAATAGTACATTTATTGTACCCCATTAATGCTTGTATGATGACGCTAGAGGTTGGTGGGTAGTTAGTTTGAAAACGGCTGTGGGAAGGGCAGAGTCAGCTAGATGGATGATAGCCAACAATTAGCCACTTGGGTTTTGGCAATGGAAATGAAATTGGAGGATGCCAGTTTTGTGGGGTAGAAGGGCACCAGACGATGGCCGTTTGGAATAGCTGGGAGGTCGGGGAAACCCACATGGAGGGGCCCGCAAGGGTGGGCCTTCCCAACTCCAAAGATGCCAGCTTTAAAGAATGAAGTCAAATAGCTAAGGGAACTCCGCGAAGGCCTAAAGCCTTGCAAATTTGAGGGTGGAGAAACATGGTCACCTCAAAATGATTCTTCTAAGATTCTCTGACCACTTAAAACATGAAAACAAGGGGGCACACAAAATGAGACAGTGACAAAACGTGACTTGGCGAGGCAAAAAGAGAGAGGGTCCCTGTTCTGAAAGGGGTGTGTGTGCTATAGGCACAAGAGGCACCAAAACCATTTTACAAATTACACTTAAGAGAATAGCCAAATCACACAATAGGTTTACATAGTTATTCAATTTACTCATCACACTCAAACTAAACAATGCAGAACCCTTTAAAGCCAAAGACTCCAAGAGACGTGCATGAATAGGTTTGTGACTTGGTCAAGGAACAACGTACTCAAGCTTGCCACACAATGCAAAGATCTGTTAACTTGCAATGAGTCATAACCCTTTACATCGGCCATAAACTCCAACATGGAACATTTCTCTCAGAACAAGAAACTCAGATTCATTGTGATGCAACTCGAGTTACAACACATACTCAGCATGCAATCAAGACTATGCCCCTAGTAATGGATTGGAGTACACAAGCTCAAGTGCAAGTCAGGCCACACAATGCAACAAGAGTCCAGTTCACATCCATAACTCATACCGAATTGAATGGGTCATTGCGCACCCAACGGCTTGGACAATGTTGCACACAACTTGGGTTGTGTTCAAGCTCAACAGTGTAGAGGACAAGGACACATGTCCCCTCATATTCTCCCCCACCTAGTTTAGGTGACGCCCCCAACGTCGGTGCTTGGACTCTGCTCCACACTAAGTCTTCTCAACACAGGGATGTAATTTGTGGACTCAGTAAGGTTGAGTTGAGTTCCCCTCAAGGAATTTCATGAACTTCTCCTCTTCACGCCATAAGGACTTGGCTCTTTCCTAAGTTGCCTCATCTTTTGGCTTGCCTTGCCAATGAAAGAGGAATTCCCGATAGGCCATCTTCCTGTAACCTCTTGTTTGCATCACTAGAACCTCTTTCACCTTTTGCTTGGGACGGTCTAGAATGTTGGCAGGTCCTCAGTGTGGGATGTTGCGCACAAGATCATCCTCGTCAGGATGATGCACTCTCAATTGGATGACATGAAAGATGGGGTGCACCTTCATGCGCAAGGGCAGATTGAGTCAGTAAGCTACTTTACCAAATCGCTGGGTAATCTTGAAGGGTCTGTCCCATATTTGAGTGAGAGAGGCACTCAATCCCTTGGGTGCCTTGAACTGCTATTGATCCATTCTCAACATAACTCAATCTCCAAGTTTGAATTCAATTGGTCTGTGGTGTGCATCTGCACTCTTCTTCATATGGTCCACAACTTTTGCTAAATGGTACCATGCCAAATCGATATGGTCGTTGAATTTATTTTTATGTACTCCACCGCCTTAGAGCTCATACCTAGATATCCTCATAAAATGGAGTGAAGAGTTAATGGTTGCTGCCCAGTGGCCAACTCAAATGGTGAGTAATGACTCACACTAGATTTCTACAAGTTATAGCTAAACTGGGCCACATCCAACAAGTGGGGCCAGTTAGTATGATCTGGTCAAATATAGTATCAGAGGTAATCCTCAAAGATTCCATTCACCCGCTTGATTTGACCATCTGTTTGTAGATGATAGTGAATGATCACTTTCTTCAAAGGTTTGCTCATCCACATCTAGTGGGGGAGATTTTATGTAGCAAAATTGGTACTTTTGCTACACATGTGACTTGACTATTTATACTTGGGATGTTGTTCTATTTGTGATAGGGTCTTCCATCAAGGCTATAGGGTTGTATTTTCATGTTTAAGTTATTTCTTCTATGATTATGGAGCAGGAGGAGTGAGGGGTTCAAGTTGCCTATATCTAAATACTCAAAAGTATCTTCCTCTAGTATTGTGTCTTCCATAAGGGCTAGTAGTGTTGATCAATTCTTGGCTCTTCCAAAGGATAGGGATCGTCTACAACCATCTGGCAGTGACACTGATTTTGATGATGATGGCTTCATGGACAATGAGAAAGCATTTAAACTATCCATTCCTAAAGAGGAAAAAGAGAGGGTGCTTTCACTTTTTATAGGTCTAAATATTGAGGATTGTGTTTCGTCATTATGTAGAAAAATTCTTCCTTGTCTCAGTGTGGGTTGTTATTTGATATTTCCAAATGATTAGAGGATAGTTTTGGGTAAGGACAAGGTGTTATCTTACAATCTGGATCTTCTATTACATATAAGACATAGTATAGCAACATGAGAAATGTTAGCATTGAACCAAAATGGATGATGACAATGTTTGCTAAATTTAATCCTTGAGATTAAAATGGCCCCAAGTGTAAGAAAGGTCTTAAATAAAATGTATAATACTTGGGCACCAAGATGTAAGAAAGGAAAGGAGTGAAGTTATTTCCTTTCTAGAAAAGTCAAAATTTGATCCACGTTGCAGCAAGGAACTAGGGTTTTCTCTTATGTTTTCATTGAAAGAATCCTCCATTTGTGGCATGAAACCTGCAGCTGGTTATTACAGTTAAGACCCACATTGCAGTTTGAATGGAGAGAAATATGACACGTAGCATGTATTGGAGGGAGTTTATCTAGTAAAGAGTTTGAGTTCAAAGAGAATGGGTCAAGCCTTTCTCATAACAACTTCAACAAGCTAATATGGTAGCTAAATTTATTGTAGGCATCATTTCCAGAGGAGAATGTGGATTCTCTACTACCTTAAATACTCAACTACAAGATTTTTAGGTATGCAATGTGGCTCAAAGTTATCTTCAATCTTTGAGCTTTAAACACATGATTATGGGTAGTTGCATGTGGAAAACTTATCTATGATAAGAAAAAGATGGGGTTTAAAATCTTGGATAGATCATAGGTATCATTACTTGCCAAGTTTGTTTGAGCATGCATATGTCACTCTACCATAGTCGTGGAGCCTTGATAGAGGGTATTTTTTTACCAATTTTTTTTGAAATTATCAAATGGTGCATAGTCATAAAGTTAAAATCCTTAAATACTAGTTTTGGTTAAGAATATTCCTTTGTCATTTATAATTGAAGAAGCCTTTGTATGATCTTGTACATTTATTGCAAGGAAATTGTATGTATTGTTACATGATGGTTTGCTTCCTTTACAAGTTTGAGTGGAGCCACTATTGGAACTGTAAAAATTTGATGATTTTACATATTGATTTTACTCATATATTTCCAGATTGGTCCTACCGTGTGCATATTTCACCCATTTCTTGCCATATGGTCTCATTGTTCCATCGGGTCTTGCATAATTCACATCATGGTCTGTATCGGCGTGACAATATCTGGGTCTCCCTGGTCAATTTTTATGCTTGTAAACGTCTGTGTTGCCTATCGGCAAGATGTTTTTGTGTCATGACAATTGGAGTTTATTCATTGGCAGTTATCAGTGTGATATTCACATTGTTTCGGTGACAGAAAAGGATCATATCGGCATAAGTTATACCGTCGGTATGATGTCTTAGTGAACTCATTATGTCTTGCCAACCGACTTGAATGAGGATATATCGACATGACTTGCGACATTGATATAATGTCATGGCGAACTCTTATGGTCTCACCGAACAATGCATAGAAGGATTTCTTCGGCCAAACATGTTGCTCTCGATATAGGGTATTGGTGAGTGACCTTCGGTCTTGTTGACATCACATATGGGGTTTTGCTTCGGCCAAACATAAGGGTCTTTGATGAGTGGTCACAGTGAAGTGTATATGTCTCACCGACAGAGCATAAAAGGTTTCTCTCAAATGGCTTTTGGTGAGAGGTTAGTTGTGTCTCGCCGACCGACAACATAAAGGGATGTGGTATCGGTATGAGTTAAGGTTCTCGATAAGAAGTCTCAGCAAGTGACCTTCGGTCTCACCGATGGAAAACAATGAAGGACCTTGTCGACGAGAGTATGATCTTATCTCAGTGACTTAGAATGGATAAAGACTTTTAATGAAACAAAATGAAATTTGCAAGAGGTCTCTCCGATACCATTAAGTTATAGCAACAGTGAATGAAAACAAAAGCACGTCTTGGTGAGAAAGACTCTTGTGTCTCAGTGATTGAAACAAATATAACATAAATATGATCTCGGGGAAACATAAAGGTATTCGATATGATTTCTCCCCGACGGTAGAAAGTCACAGCAAAAGCAAATAGAACCAGGGGGATGACCAGCGATTGAATTGCCTTCAGCATACTTTCTGGATGTCTCAGTGACTGTTCCATTAGCAATTAACAAGAATTCAAATACTGTGGTCGACATGTGAATTTCTAAAATACTGTTGCAGGCCAACATGAAATTTGCCCGAATACTATGGTTGGCCGACATGAATTTGAAGCGATATGTTTCCTGATGCTGGTATATAAATATGCATTCCCGATTGTATCAGAGATGACATCAAATCTTAGAATAGATACAATAGATTAGGAATGGACACAGTAGAATAAATTTCTCATTTTAGAGACTATGTTGCATGTTTTCAAATGGCGATTTCAATGAAATTCAGCTGGTGTGGTAGTTTATTTCTGGTGTCAATTTTCTATTGAATTTATTGAAAGGTATTGCTAAGCTGTCTCCAAGTTGATTCTGTCTAGTTGTTTAAATTGATATAACAAGCTTATTTTTAGTTTATCAGTGCACATTTGCTATATCTGTGTAGTTAATTAATTGGTTCTCTCAAGGAGAGATTAAATCCTTTTGGTTGATTACAATAATCAGGGAGATTCATCTGGATTATTAAAGTAGAGCTTAGTAGTCATAATCCTACATGTTTATACAAGTTGTAAACATAACATATGCTAGCAATTTGATTTTCTGCCAGAATAAGTTGCCCACTTTTATTTCAGTTGACTTCGCATACCCAACAAGGCACTGGTCTCTGCACTTCATCATTTTGAATTCATTCAGTTTCTTTACATTTGTTAATTGAGCACTTTAGGATTTAGATCAAAATATTGTTATTGCTATCAAGTTTGAATTCGTTTGTTCACTTCCATTTGCCATTGTGGAAAAATCATTGCAAGAGGAATAATCATAAGTCAAGTCTGCTTCATTCAGATAGGTACACCCACCTAGGTTTAGCAGCACCTGAAGAGTAGAAGGTTGAGTTCTCTTGACCTTGTCTATTACCCTAAAACGTATCAAGAGATTGGTAGCCTCTTGAGGTATCTTTACCTATGTTTTTGAGAGCTAACATAGTGCATGATTGTTTTGGATATTTTTCATTTCTAATTATGGAGCCTTTTTTCAAGACTTTCAGTCAAGATTATATAATGCACAGTGATTGTATGGAATACATTGACCACAAGAACTCAGCTATAGTTATCAACAACATTGACAGTTTTGTAATGAAATGGAAGTTGCTAAGCCCTATCTTGTAAGGGATAGAGATCTTTGTCAATTTTATTCAAATTATGTGTAGTGCACGAGTTAATTCAATGTCATTGTAGCACTATAATGTTGCTTCACGCTCATAATTTTTGATAAAGGTTGCAGTTGGTAGGGAGATTGAGGAGAAAATTCCCCAACATAAAAGGGAATGTTGGAGAAAGTTAGGTCTAGATTTTTGAGAAATTATGCCCCAAATGTCTAATTTTCAAGACTTCCCTCCAAATACTATTTTTTATGAGAACCAAGAAATAATTTTGTGCATATTTTTCAAAGAGATTATAAATTAGAGTTGATTTCACAAATAAATTTATAATTCAGGTATTGAAGTGGGAAAATAAATTCAGTCATCTTTCATGGATAATGTGCATGGAGATAGAGGAAATTGAGCAATTTGAAAAGAAGACAATTTATAGAGTTGAAGGGTTTGACAGTGCTCATCATAAATGCGGATTAAGGATAGTCCCTTCATAAAGGAAGACTTGAGAAAAGAAGAGGACAACTCTAGTAGTCATTTGGAAATTCTAGTATCATCTAGATGTGTCAAAGTGTTTTATGACAGTGAAGAGGAATGCCAACAAATGAAGGTGATGACAGTTCATAAGAGACAGTCATGTAAGTTTGTTTATTAAATGCCAAACAAGAAGGGAAAAAATGTGGTTTGATTTCCAACATGGAGAGAATTATGAAGGATCAGAGATGAGAGAAGCTCAAAGGATCATGAAGTCACAGTTCATAGGGCTGAGTATAGTGAGATTGGTTTGCATTGATGCGAGATGTGGCATATGCCTATATTATGAGATGAAAGGTGAAACTAAGTGCATTTTGTGAATGAACTAAAATAAAATAGACCTATAAGCTATAGGTTTGAAATGTCATAATGCTACAAAGATACACGAGCAGTACAACATGTCAAGAACACAATTGCTGACCTACTATGAATAATGTAGATTTGCCACTATTGGTGATAATTGAAGGATGATAGCATGAAAGTCATGTCTTTACATCATTAAAAATGCCTATGTCACCTCTTATTAAAATAATTGTTGAAGATGTATCTAGTCGCCGTGACTGCAAAGCTGATATATACTTGCAAATGAAGAAAATATTGCTTAATGGTTTGAGCTTTGTGATTATTGATTTATTGATAGAAACTTCTCCCTTTTCTAACAATTGTTATCAATATCTTCCAATGGTTCTATATCTTGGTTGAGACATGGCTGAAGCTATAATGCAACAGCACAAAGAGCTTATAAGAAATGAGTGATGCCTTGTTTTGGATCATCCTAACATAGCACACAACTTAATACATAGGAAGGATGTATATAGTAATAAATTATCTCCAAGAAGCCTTGTCATAAAGGTTGGGTTAGGAGAGTCCCTTGATGATTGAACAGTGAAGCATGATAGAGTAGTTCGGTGAGCCTATATAGGAAAAAATGAATCATGAATGAGAGATGGATTGATAGTGGGTTATGTTCATGATCTAATGTCACAATGGTTATAGTAGTCAAAGGAAGTAAGAGATCCATGATGGATGCTTATCATGAAGACAACTAAGGGATAGTCATATCATAGTGAAGGCCAAAGTTTTTAAGGTCTGTTAATGAGGTTTTATGTGACAGTGGGATGCATGATGAGTTAAGTGTTAACAATAATTTTTTAGTACATCTCTTCATTGTTCAATGTCCCATGATAATTATGCTTAATGAGATTGTCTAAGGATTGTATTTTGTATTGAAGACACTAATGAAGACACTTAGCTGTGATTGTGCCTTCCAATAGGGTTTTAATAGAAAGGTTATATATGTTGATGAATATGATGGTCCAAGCCCTTATAATGGTAGTCACCTTTTATTGATCAATAAGGTATGGTATTCACCATGATTCAGACTAGTTCCAAGTACTCATTGAAAAGGGGCAGTGATGTTTCTTAAATAGTCATCCTTCACGAGCACTTTTTGAAGTGGTGGTGATAGAAGCATCTCATAGACTTGTGAAGAAGAATGTGCAGAATAGTTAGAGGTTGTGATAGTGTTGACATTGAAGAGAGCAATACTATAGTTGGTTTGTCAAGACAAAATAATCATGGTAATGAGCAGTGTTCTACTTTATTGAGGGCATAATATGAGAACTTCAAGAATACTTACATAAGAAAATAATTACTATATAGTAGGTAGAAAATTGCATATTTTTAGAGAGCCAAATTGAATACGATAACCTTTGGTAGACCAAGGGAAAAAGTGAGGAAAATAATGGAAAGGAAAAGTGTGCTACTCTAGAAATTATGACAATCATTAAAAGGGGAAAGCATAGTCCTGTAGTCATCAACTTTGAGATGGAAAATGGATGACAAGGGCAGTCATGAGAGGGGCAAATAGGTCTTTGTTGATATAATAGCTTTCATGGTTTTTTTTGAAACATGCTACATGATAATATAATATGGATGTGTGATCAGAATATGTCAAATAGATATCATTACTATCATGTAGATCATGAGGTATTCATGAGTTCAAACTATCAAAGGGGTTAAAAAGTCAGTTTGAGGCTCTTATAACTAATTTGGAGCCTATTTAAAGGGACTACATGGTTATAGTTAAGGTTAGTTGAAGTTTGAAGGCATGAGAAGTCAACAAGGGGCAGTTTTGGTCCCTTAAATGAAGGCTTTGTTTCCTTGCACAACTAGAACTTCTAGAATTTCAAGAAAGGGTGACAAGGACAACAAATGGAGCATATTTAGGGCAGTTTTGGAGAATTTGTGAGTATTTAGGAGTTGTTAGTGAAGCCTTAATGGTAGATAAGGTCATAACATGAATTTTTCACCACTAAAACAACTTTTTGGGGCTTGTTATGGGGCTACAAAGTAGGCATATTTGTTTTGGACGACCAAAGGAGATTGACTCAGCAAAAATGAAGTGAAGAATTCTTCAGCACATGTTCCTTTTCTTTTGTAAGCTGTTGAATAGCATAAAGGCAAGGCCTTAGGCAGATTTTTCACTAGTTATTTTCTCTCTCAACAATGTATTGTAATCTTTTCAAGTTCTTTCATGCTGGGACAACAAATTGTAACTCCATTTTCAAGCTTACACAACTATATGTAACATCTTTTTGATCAATAAAATAAGCTATTTTTACCTTCTCATTGTGTTTTATTGTGCAAATCTTTTAGATAGTTGTTAAGTAATCTTGTGGTGATGTTTTCCCCTTGATTTCTGTCCTATTTTCCTTGCCTTTGAGCAGAAAAGTATGCATTTTTATAGGTCATAACTTGTGTTAAATAGTTAGGAATAGAGTTTACGTTGTGATAGCACTCCTTGCTCCTTCTAAATGCTATTTTTAATATACCAAGCCTTGTTATGAAACACTTTTTCAAAGATATACAAAATAATGAGTTGTGTGAGTTTTGAGCTTAGATTGTTGATCATTTTGAATTCAAAACAACAGGATAGGTTTTGAGGAAAAATATTTGGTGCATCACCGTATTAGAGTTTAGGTTCATTTTCAAGTTAGTCCTCTCTTTTCTCAACAAAGCATTAGATTAGGTGATAGTTCTAAGGGAACCAACCCTCTCTAGAGGTTCTCTTCCTTCATAGGTAACCCATGAACTTGGAAGAGATCCAATGTTTCACCAGTGAGCTAAGTTCTGCAACTTAGCAAGGGTGCATTATTGAGTGATAACTATTTTTGTAGAACTTAGCAAGGGTGCATTATTGAGTGATAACAATTTTTTTAGAACTTAGCAAGGGTGCATTATTGAGTGATAACCGTTTTTGGCAGTGTCGTGGGACTGTTTGAATCAAAATAATTCAAAGAATATATCATATTGCTGGTATTGATATGCAACCAACAACTTTTAGACCCTTAAGATGTTGAAATCTGCATATCTGGCGACTCCATGTTATTCTACTGGTTTATAGAAGACCAAGTGCTGGTATGCTATCAAACTTTTTACAAAAATCAATCTTAATAATTTTGATTTTTTAAGTATTTCAATGTGTTTCCAGCTTGATTAGATGCAACATTATGTCTTCATTTCATGGAGATATCTTTCATCATCCCTCCTTTCATGAAAACTCTACTAGTTTATATCCTTACCAGTCATACCAAGCAGAATATGCTGCTGGTTTTGTCTCAAATAGCCCAGTAACAATAGATTATCAGTATAATCATCATGCTTACCACCTAGCCACCCCTGCTCAAACCCCATGGTAGCCTACATATGTTCAAACTCAACCACAGGTAGGCATTTTTATCTCCAACCAACATAGTTCTCCTCATAGCCAACCTCAAAATGTTGGTAACTTGAGCTTCAAGGATATCATGTTGAATTTTCAAAGGCAAATGCGTGAAATTGAAGAAGACCAAAAAATCACTTCCAACAAGAGTTGGATTATCAAGAAGAGTTGGGGATACAAAAGAAACAATATGAAGAGTCTCTTGAAAAAGAGATTGTTGCTAAACAAGAGAAAATGAATCTTTTGCTTGCTCAAGTGCGAAGGTTGGAAGACAAATCAATTACTTTTATTCTAAACTAGATTTTGAAGGAGGAGCTTTCCAAGTACAAAATTCCAAGTTTCAAATAAGGTATGCCTTTCAAGTCTTCAGGTCAATATTTTAAGTTTGAAGTTCCAAGCTTTAGGGACCTACATCCTTTGCAAGAGCCTAACATCCCTCAAGAACAACCTTCTCCAAAATGTATACTTCCTCAAGAAACCCAACAAGACCTTTATAAACAAACTTCTTCTCCTATCACCATTTTCCTCTATAAAGGTGGTCCTATTGTCTACCAAGATAGTTGGTTTAATGAGCAAGAAAACAAGGTTTTTGGGGAAGGACAAGAGAAATATTTTGCTGTTGATATCCTTGTGTGAGTGTCAAATCTGCAATCAACTAACAAGGATCAACAAACAAGTGTTAATCATGTTAAAAACCAAATCAAACACTCCTGATGATATTTTTTAACCAAATCAAAGGAAAACATGAAAATGAGAACAAACTAACTAAAGAAAACATGAAATCCAATTGACATTGTTAAACCTTCATCCCATAGGGGGAGTGGTGCTCCTTTGATGTGGAAAGAAACCATTTCCCAATCCCTTTGATAAGCTTTGAAGATTGAAGATGATTCCAAATGATGAAACTATGCTTGAAAATGATGGAAATGGTGATAGCTATGAAGTGAATTGCCTATAATAAGAATGCATCGAGTTGTAGATCCATATTGTGAAAAGGATGCTTCTATTTATAGAAGCCAAGGGTTGAAGAATGAGAGGATTTGATGAATGTGGGATAAAATGGGAGCCAATGAGAATGTGCCAAGTGCCACAATTCTATTAGAGGAAGGTGAAGCACATTTTGGGAAATGTGTGAGTGGAGGAGGATGAAAGAGAATTAAATGAGAATTGTTGAGGATTTGAAAGGTTGTAAGAAGAATTTATTGAATGTGGTTGGAGATGTAAGAGGATGTAAGAGGAGTTATTGAAAATGTAAGAGAAGTTATTGAGGATGTGATAGGTTTTTGAAACCTTTGGAGGGAAATTGAATGAGAGGTTGTTGAGAGGAATATTCCTTGGAATATGCCTTTGTGAAGATAAATAGAGGAATTAGATAATTAATAGAAATTATTTTCATGTGCAACCTGGTTAGTTGACCATGGGTTGATTTAACTCTTGAGGAGTTAAAAGCTAGAGGAATTATTAATGATGATTAGAAAGTGATTTAGGATTAATTAATTTAGAATTAATTAATTGGAATGGATTAGGAGATTGTGACATTTGGTTTGATTGATTTAATCAAATGAGATGATTTAAGGGGATTTAATTAAATGTGATGAAAATTAGTTAGAAGAAGGGTGAATTAATCAATAAATTTAATTATTTGATTAATAGCTAAATTTGCTGAATTTAACTAAATAATGTTGATTATTTAATTAATTGATGAATTTGAAATGATTTAGGAAGAAATGGTGTTAATTTATCAAAATTAGATGCATAGTATCAATCAGGACTTTTTTAGTGTCTACACCTTGCACATGAGGTAGATGAGGAAAAATCAGATTTGTTGCAAGTACTTGATGAACATGATCAACTAGGACAACAAGTTGAAGAGCAAGGTCTTTTGTGGTAGCAAGCTGAAGGAGAAACAAGAGGTATTAAGCATGAATTTTTGATTGATTTGTTTAATGAACTTCCATTTTTTATTGAAGAAAAGGAGATTATGCCAATGCCTATGTTAAGAAATCAATTGGGACAACGTGACAATAAGCAAGAAAGAGGTAGTGTGAATGAAGATTTGGTATTTCTATGTGATGAACGTCCTTCTTTCGTTGAACAAGATGAAGATAGTATGAAAATTTCAAACTCATCATAAGATTTGGAGAAAATAAAAGATGAGAATGAGCATGAAAAGATGTTGGTTGAAGAGGCACATGAAAAAAACTTTGATTTAAAAAATCTAGAAGAAGTTGATTGTTAGAGTAATAAGTTATTATGCTTAATTAATTACATCACATTGATTAATTAATTCACTTATTCCTCTTTATTACTTAAGCTAAACTTAGGCACATTAATAATTAATTAATTATTAAGTGTGTACACTAGGGTTTCATTTAGGGTTTCCCTTTTAGGGTTTCTTGATCTCCTTCATAAGGATTGATCACTTTGTAATAATCGATTCTCTTAATGCATTTTACACTTTGAGGTTCAGAGAACATCTTTTTGGTTCTTCATATCTTTTGCATGTGACAGGTATCCATCTTGCATGTAGGTGATCTTGGTTTTATAACATGGTATCAGAGCTCCAGACCTGCAGCTGCTTGTTCATGATCTAAAGATATGGCCTTTCAGTGAGATTCAAGTGCAAGGGTTTCCACATGCATCTTTTCTGCAAGATCTGGGGGTAGCCTAAATTTTTGGATATTTTGGGACAAAACGAACCTCACCATTGAATCCGCAGCACCCAAAAACCCCCATTTTCATATAAAATTTCTCTATTTTGGTGCAAGTTGGTCGAGAAGGCAATTTTTTTTTGTCTGGGGGGCCGTACGGCCTCCCCAGCACGCAGATCGAGGCACGTTTGTTTGAAAAATTTCAAAAAAAAATTTTTTTTTTGCTTGTGCTGCCAGTTTAAATGGGCAGCGCTGCCCATCGGCCATCGGCCACCGGAGGGCCACTCTGCCCTCGGCGCCACCCTCAAGCAGCGCTCAGCCTTCGCTCAGGCCAAGGGCCCCGTAGAGGCGTTGGTCACATGGGTGACCGGGCGCTATGCGCCCAGCCCCCCCTCAGCCCCCAGCGCATGTCCTATGGAGGACCAGGGGATCATCCCCAACACCACCGCCAGCTGCCCATAGGTCCAGGGGCCCAATTTTTTTTCATTTTGGGGGCCGATTTTGCGGCGGGGCCAGACGGCCGTCAAATTATACTCGTGAACTCGACGTCAGCATGACGTCGCTGTCTGTTACTCTTGCTCCTTCTAACCCTAATTTTTTCAGGCCATAACTTGGGCATACGGTATCGAAATCGAGCAAACGAGATATCGCCGAAAAGATGGTTTCAAGAAATTTCATTTGGTGTAGTTTATTTTATAGTATTTTACTATTTTCTTTCATTTATTTCTATTTGAAGTCATATGTTGTTTTTGGACTTTCGAGCTCATAACTTTTTGCCACGATGTCCAATTTTTGCCTCGTTTGCGGCGTTGGAAAGGTATTAAGGAGCTCTATGTTGCTGTCCATGCAATTTTTTTGTATCTATCCTAGGTTTATCAATTAGTCCAGATTTGTCCCGATGGGTTGTTTGGCGATTACTTGGATGTTTTGGCAGTTGGGAGAGTGCATCTTGCATCTTTGCACTTCATTTTCAGTAATACATCATTCAATAATTGCTTGCTGCTTCATAGATTCCAGGGTTGTTCTCGTTTGGAGTTTTTGAGTGTTCCATGGCATCGGGTCTACTGTCACATTATTTTGATTCCAGTTTTGGTTTTAGTTGTAGACAGAGATATCTTTCCTTGCTTGTCAGATTGCGGTTCTAGTGTTACTCTATAGAGTTCTTCCAATGCTTCTTTGCAGCATGACATCACATTGTAGGGGGGTTTTGTCACACTGTGTTTTTCCTTCTCTACTCCATTCTTGCATTTGTAAATGGGTACCTGATCAGGCCTAGTTGCCGGGACCCATCTTTGCTTTCATGCATCTTATTCTAGTGTTTTAGCTTCTTCCTAAGTTCATCTTAAGGGGGGGTGTTAGAGTAATAAGTTATTATGCTTAATTAATTACATCACATTGATTAATTAATTAAGTCACTTATTCCTCTTTATTACTTAAGCTAAACTTAGGCACATTAATAATTAATTAATTATTAAGTGTGCACACTAGGGTTTCATTTAGGGTTTCCCTTTTAGGGTTTCTTGATCTCCTTCAGAAGGATTAATCACTTTGTAATAAACGATTCTCTTAATGCAATTTACACTTTGAGGTTCAGAGAACATCTTTTTGGTTCTTCATATCTTTTGCATGTGACAGGTATCCATCTTGCATGCAGGTGATCTTGGTTTTATAACATTGATATACATAGGGTTGCTGGTCAAAGTGAATGTGATTTGAAAATCTATCCTCTTATATAAAAAAGCAAGGAAGAGGTTGAAGAATATATTTTTTGGGATGATTTGGAGGAATTTTGTTCAAATCTAGGTGTCAAGCTAGTGATAATGGAAGAGGAAAATAATGAACAACAGGAGCTTAAGGCATAAATTTCTACATTTTTGCCAAAAGAGTCACAAAAGGTGGTTGTGAAAAATCAACAAGACGATGAAACAACAAATCACAAGCATAAAACCAACAAGGATACTTCAAAGTTTAACCTTTCAAGAGGTTGTCCAATTAGGGATTTAGCAAGGATGGAGGCCAAAAAAGTGCCAAGAGTCATGCTTGCACCCAAGCATGAAGTTGCAGCTAAAAAATGCATTCCACCTACTTATTTACTCCAAGACAACAATATACATGGAAAAAATGAAGAGGTCAATGGGATTTATTTTATTCTTCAAGAGATATTGCAGCCATTGGTTAAACATTTGTTCAATCTCTATATTCTCTTGGCCATTCATGAACATGTAAAGCATTGTAAAATAATGAGAAAGGGAAGCTACTTCAAAGAACCAATTAATGGTTTTGTTTGAACAAATTTTGTTGTTGGTTAGGGTAGGTTTTCTTTCAAGAAAATAAGTGTTGATGCTCATTGTTAGTTTATCTTTTCTCCAAGTAATCAAGATTTCTAGATAAAACTGTGTGCAATTTTTCTTCATTACTAATGATCATGGACTGTGGAAACATAATGTTATTAATTTTCTCCAAGTGCTGAAGCATGGCTAGTTAGGTATTTGGTTAGCTATTTTGGAGCTGTTATAGCTAGTTGTCAAGTGTGATTTTCAATTTATCTCAAATATTTTGACTCGTTTGCCCAATGGATATACTTAAGGCTATTGATATTAGATGCCTAGTAGGAAAGAATTTTGAAAAGGTCACCAAAGATGTTTGTTAATTTTAATCCTTGAGATTAAAATGGCCCCAAGTGTAAGAAAGGTCTTAAATCAAATGTATAATACTTGGGCGTCAAGATGTAAGAAAGGAAAGGAGTGAAGTTTTTTCCTTTGGAGAAAAGCCAAAATTTGACCCATGTTGTAGCAAGGAAGTAGGGTTTTCTCTTGTGTTTGCATTGAAAGAATCCTCAATTTGTGGCATAAAACCAACAGATGGTTATTAAAATTAAGACCCACATTGCAATTCTGAGAAAAATATGGCACGTAGCATGTATTGGAGGGAGTTTATTTGGTAAAGAGTTTGAGTTCAAAGAGAATGGGGTGACATTTTCTCATAGCAACTTCAACAAGCTAATATGGCAGCCAGATTTGTTGCAGGCATCATTTTTAGAGGAGAATGTGGATTCTCTACCGCCTTAAATACTCAGTTGTAAGGTTTTCAAGTATGCAATGTGGCTCAAAGTTATCTTATATATTTGAGCTTTAAACACATGATAATGGGTAGTTGCACGTGGAAAACTTATCTATGATAAGTAAAAGATGGGGTTTAAAAGCTTGGACAAATCATAGGTATCATTACTTGCCAATTTTTTTTGAGCATGCATATGTCACTCTACCATAGTCATGGATCCTTGATAGAGGGTATTTTGTTACCAATTTTTTATGAAATTATCAAATGGTGCATTGTCATAAAGTTAAAATCCTTAAATATTGGTTTTGGTTAGAAATATACCTTTGTCATTAATAACTGAAGAATCCTTCGTATGATCTTGCACATTCATTCCAAGGAAATTGTATGTATTATTTACATGATGGTTTGCTTCCTTTACAAGTTTGAGTGAAGTAGTGCATGATTGTTTTGGTTATTTTTCATTTCCAATTATGGAGCCTTTTGTCAAGACTTTTAGTCAAGATTATATAATGCTTAGTGATTGTATGGATCACATTGAACACAAGAACTCAACTATAGTTATCAACAACATTGATAGTGTTGTAATGAAATGAAAGTTGCTAAGCGCTATCTTGCAAAGGATATAGAACTTTGTCAATTTTATGTAGATTATGTGCAGTGCATGAGTTAATTTAATGTCACTGTAGCACTATAATGTTTATTCACGCTCATACTTTGTGACAAAGGTTGTATTTGGTAGGAAGATTGAGGAGAGAATTACTCAACATAAAAGGGAATGTTAGAGAAAGTTAGGTCCAAATTTTTAAGAAAATATGCCCCAAATGTCTAATTTTCAAGACTTCCCTCTAGATACTGTTTTTTATGAGAACTAGGAAATATTTTTGTGCATATTTTTCAAAGAGATTATAAATTAGAGTTGGTTTCAAAAATCAATTTCTAATTCAGGTATTGAAGTGGGAAAAGAAATGCAGTCATCTTTCATGGATAATGTGCATGGAGATAGAGGAAACTGAGCAGTTTGAAAAGAAGACAATTTATAGAGTTGAAGGGTTTGACAATGTTCATCATAAAAGTGGATTAAGGATAGTCCCTTCATAAAGGAAGACCTGAGAAAAGAAGAGGACAACTCTCGTAGTCATCTAGAAATTCTAGTATCATCTAGATGTGTGAAAGTGTTTTATGATAGTGAAGATAAATGTCAACAAATGAAGGTGATGACAGTTCATAAGAGACAGTCATGTAAGTTTGTTTATTAAATTCCAAGCAAGAAGGGAAGGAATGTGGATTGATTTCCAACATGGAGAGAACTATGAAGGCTCAGAGATGAGAGAATCTCAAAGGATCATGAAGTCACAGTTCATAAAGCTGAGTATAGTGAGATTGGTTTGCATTGATGGGAGATGTGGCATATGCCTATACTGTGAGATGAAAGGTGTAGCTAAGTGTATTTTGTGAATGAAGTAAAATAAAATAGACCTATAAGCTACAAGTTTGACATGACATAATGCTATAGAGATACATGAGCAGTACAACATGTCAAGAAAGCAATTGTTGACCTGTTATGAACAATGTAGATTTTACACTATTGGTGATAATTGAAGGTTGATAGCATGGAAGTCATGTCTTTACATCATTAACAGTGCCTATGTCACCTCTTGTTAAAGATACTATTGAAGATGTATCTAGTTTTCTTGACTGTAGAGCTGATATATACTTGCAAATGAAGCAAATATTGAATGGATTGAGCTCTATGATTATTGATTTATTGATAGAAACTGCTACCTTTTCTACCAATTGTTATCAATATCTTCTAATGGTTCTATATCCTGGTGGAGACATGGCTGAAGCTATAATGCAGTAGCACAAATAGCTTATAAAAAATGAGTGATGCCTTGTTTTAGATCACCCTAAAATAGCACACAACTCAATACATAGGAAGCATGAATATAGTACTACATCATCTCCAAGAAGCCTTGTCATAAAGGTTGGGATAAGACAGTCCCTTGATGATTGAATAGTGAAGCATGATAGAGCAGTTCAGTGAACCTATATATGAAAAAATAAATCATGAATGAGAGATGGATTGACAATGGGTTATGTTCATGATCCAATGTCACAATGGTTATAGTAGTCAAGGGCAGTAAGATCTCCATGATGGATGCTTATCATAAAGACAGCTGAGGGATAGTCATATCACAGTGAAGGCCAGAGTTTTTAATGTTTGTTAATGGGGTTTTATGTGACAGTGGGATGCATGATGGGTTAAGTGTTAACAATGAATTTTGACTATGTCTTTTCATTGTTCAATGTCCCATGATAATTATGCTTAATGATATTGTCTAAGGATTGTGTTTTGTATTGAAGACTCTAATGAAGACGCTTAGCTATGACTATGCCTTCCAATAGGGTTTTAATAGAAAGGTTATATATGTTGATGAATATGACAGTCCAAGGCCTTACAATGGAAGTCACCTTTTATTGATCAATAAGGTATGGTCTTCACCATGAATCAGACCAGTGCCAAGTACTCATTGAAGAGAGGCAATGATGTTTCTTAAATAGTCATCCTTCACGAGCACTTTCTGAAGTGGTAGTGATAGAAGCATCTCATATAATTGTGAAGAAGAATGGGAAAAATAGTTAGAGGTTGTGATAGTGTTGTCTTTGAAGAGAGTAGTACTGTAGTTGGTTTTTGAAGACAAGATAATCATGGTAATGAGCAATGTTCTACTTTTAGTTCATAAGGGACCAAACAAGTGTGAAAATGTAAAAGGATACATTGTTCTACACTACATTTAGCCCCCACTTTAGTGAGAGGAGGAACTTGCTTCAAACTGACACTAAAGTAGATGAAATATGCATCAAGAGGGGTCCAAATGTACCAATTACAGTAATATTGTATGACAATGATCAAGAGGGTTGTGCAAGCCCCCAAGATCAAGATCCTATGGAAAACCAACATAGGCGCACAAGAACACACATGCAAATGATATAAGGAGCAAAAACAAGGTACAAGCATGCATTACCAAAGACATAAAGGAAAAAGAAAATAAAAAAAAGGGGTGTATAAAGCTTTGACCATTTTTCCATCGCAATGTGGGTTAGATCTAAGATATTTGTCTAGAAATGCATGCTCAATTTGGGGCAATGAAACTTTAGGTTGTTGACTAGGTGAGTATCCAAAATGGTGAGACACATACACACACAACCGATATGCGCTCACACAAATAAGAAAGTGGCTATGGAAAAGTTATGCCTAAGTTTGGCTTCCTGTTAAACCAAACCAAAGCTATAACTCCTGATAACTTTGATAAGGTGCCACATCACAATGAACTTCGAGCTTCATGAGGCAAGAAATGCTTCGTATGCTTGATACTCATGAACAAAGAAGATGGCTCCATAGGCAAGCAAAGTGTGTTATGCAAGGTGGCCATATAATAGATGTTGTAAATGTAGAAGTAGTGTAAGGTATGTTCAAAGAGATTTTGCTTAGTTCATATACAGTCTCTTCTTAGGGAACATCATACTTAATGTCTCCAAGAGAGGAAAAGTCAAAGAAATATCATGCTCTTGGACGATATCAAGCCCAATGACACCACCAAGAAAAAGGATGCATCATAAGAAGAAATAAAATCACATAGTGAAACATGAGTATCGATGTATGCCCCCACTTTAAAGTAGTTGCTAACACCATTTCTGTGAGAAATTGCTTTAAATTAGAATAAGACATGAGAGCTTATTCAAAAATCCCTATGCCAAGTTATATGTTTCCAAATAAAGCTATGTCATGGAAGGGAAGGGGTTTTCCCCAAAATGTATAACTCAGTATGTCACATGCGAGCCAACTTAAGGCATGTTGTCCACATCCCAAGCTTGCTCTTATATGTACATGAAAGGTGGTCAATTAGCCAAAAGAGACAATGACAAGTGAGATACAAGGACAAGGCTACTTAACCCCTTGCCCCCACTTAGTGCAGGACAAGGATGAGTTGAGATGATTGATGAGAAACATGCTAGAGTGAAAATCAACATTGATTAGAGGAATTAGGTGCCCTAACATAAGTAAGAGCATCACACTCCTTAAGATGTTGAATTCTATCACTTAAAGCCTTACATTCATTAGTATAATGACCATAAAATCTATGATATGCACAAAATGAAGTCTTGTAGTAAAATTTATTTCTTGTTCTTGGAGGAAGAGATATCAAACAATCTTGGAGGATTCTCGACAAGATACTCTCTTGATCAATAGTAGAAAATGTTCCTTTATTTTGTGACAAAGATATCTCTTGCTTAGTATTAGGTATCATACTTACACAAGACCCTTTAGATTATGAAATTTTGTACTCTCCTTTACAGGATGGTGTAAATTCTATCCAATTCAAATCATAAGTGTTTTTTGTGGTAACATTAATGTTAAGTGGGGATTTCATTGTTTCTTTCATTTCTTTCAAAGGCTAATACTCAAGACCACTAGTGTCTATCATTTTAGGATGTAATAATGTTAAAGTTGGCTTTGAAGAATCTTTTGTAAGAGTGTTGATATTGAGTGAAGGCTTGCTTGTTTCTTTTTAAGGACAATAACCAAGATTGCTAGTATTTTCTTGCGTGTTAGGCTCTATAGGGACACAAATTCCTTGTTCTATAACACCACATCATTTTCCATTATAATCGAGTTATTTCATAAGTTCATAACCTCTTCCATAAAGATTTTTCAATTCTTTTAGATTCGATGGTTGTTCATAGTCAAATTTATCAAAGTTTGTTGTGTAATTTGTTGTTTCTTGTAAAGTGTTTGAGGTGGATGCTTTCGAAGGGTCATCCAAATTTTGTGTTGACATTACTGCTTTTTCTTTTTCATGCTTCTTTATTATAATTTTCGGTTGCCCATCAAAGCTAGGTGTGAAATCCAAGAAACCCCAATCATCTTCTAATAGTTTCATGACTTCCTAAATATGTTTTTCCTTGTCTTTCTATTGCATGAGTTCTACTTGTGTAGTTGGTGTCAATGTTTTCAAAGGATTTTCCTTATTTTTCTCAATGTTTAAACAACTATTTGGTTCAGGATCAACTTTGAGTGTGTACACTTTGTTTTTGTAGACATATTTAATTACACGATAAAAAGTAGAAGGCACCTCATTCATTGCATGAATCAATGATCTTCCTAAAAGAAGATTATATGAAAGATCATGAGGCATAACATGGATCAGTGTTTCTACTGTGGCCTTTCCAGCTGTAATAGGCAAACTGATGACACCAAGCGATTTTTTTCTTACATTGTCAAATCCCTTAATAGATATAGAGTTAGGCTTATTTTTTAATTTATCCATGCCAAGTCTATCCAAAAGGGTCACACTACACACATTAAGGGTAGAGCCATTATCAATGAGGGTTATTTTGATTCCCCACCCATCATATGTAGCTATTATCATGAAAGCATCATTTTACTTTTGCACTTCCAAATGAGGGAGCTCACTTTGGTGGAACATTCATTTCTTGAATCATGGCTGCTATGTCACCCGGTTGCACATTAGGAGGGGTAGGAACTTGTTATAAGGAACTTTGAATCATGTTATGGTAATGAGGGGATGCTTGAATAAGGTCCAATAATGATACTTTAGTATGAGTGTTCTTAAGTTGTTCAACAAGATCATACTCCTTTCCACTTTGTGAAGGTAAACAAGGAGGGCTAGGTAGGATAGGGTTAGGAAATGGGAGGGACGTTGAAGGTGTTTGTCTTGGTTGTGAATTGTTTCTAGTGCTATATGTATGAGCAACAATATTATAACTCAACTGGTGCAAAACATTATTCTTAGGTGGGTAAAGGATAAGTTCGGGTTTATTTTGAGTTTGTGGTCATTGTGAGGGTGGGTAAAGAATTAGAGGATTCTTAGGATGTCCCACAGGATATTTAGGAGGTCCAATAGTCAAGGGGTATCTAACAAACATTTGCACGTTCAACAACTCAATGGTTTTGGTTTGATGTCTTTCTAATGAAGGGGAATCTAGTGTCATCTTTTCACCATCATCTAAGGAAGCCAAAATGTTGTCATTTTATTGCACTATGATACCTTCCCTAAGAGGAGAGATTTTAGGAGATCTACAAACTAGATGTTCATGACATTTAGAGATTGGTTCTTCTAAAATGACTTCATCGCAAGTAAGGGAGTTATCAATGGTTGGATTTTCTTGTTTAATAAGGTTTTCCCTAGGGGAAGAGAGGAAACTAAGATTCTCATGGCTTTCATCAATTGCATTTTCTAACATCAAAGTATCTTCTTCAAAACTAGGAGAAGAGCCAATGTGATTTTCACGATTATCTATACTTTCATTCCTTTGTCCCATAATGTCTTCTAAAATAGGATAGGTAGGGGAAGAAACATAAAGAGGGTTGTCATAGCTCTTAAATATTTGATTATCTAACACCAATATATTGTCCTCACTTACAATTTCATCTTCTAAAACATTATCACAAGAGGGGAAGCTGGTGGGAGATGAATGTAGACTAGTTGAAGTTTCAATGGTCTCTTGCTGTGTTATGTGATTGTCATGATTACCTATGATTGTGTCCTCTTGTTTAGAAATGTCTTTTCCAATAAGATAGGTAGGAGGAGAGAAACAATGAGGACTCTCAAAACTCTCATTGATTGGTTCTTCTAACACCAACATATCTTCTTCACAAATAGGAGAGATATTAGGAGAAGAACGAATATGATTGTTATGATTGCCCAAGATTGTATTCTCTTTCGCTAAAACATTCTCATAGGGAGGGGATATGAAATTTTTCTTAGCATGCCTAGATAGGTAAGATACTAAAATTGTTTGACCAAGAATGAAAAGTACTTCTAACCATTGCATGCAATGCTTTAATAATGTAAACAATGTATATCCAAAGATGAAAATAATTTTATCCAATGCATGCAAAGCTTTAAGAATGCACACAATGTGTATCCAAAAATGAAAAACACTTTTATCAAACTTATGCAAAGCATTATGAATGTAAACATTCTGTATGCAAAAGTGAAAAGTAATTTTATACATTTTTTACAAAGTTTTAGAAATAAGAACATTTTTAGATTTGATGATGTTTGCTAGTGCATTGATTTAGGAAGAATTCAAAAATGACTACCCTAAATTGATGTTTTTGACCTGGATGCATAAAAAAAAAGTTACTGAAACTTTCCAAATTGATACTATAGGTTACATAAACAAGGTTTTTAATGCTATAAAAGGCAGTTTCAAACTTGATCTGGGACTAAATCGCCCAAAGGGGCATATGAGTCCTAGTTAGGGTTTTTGAAAGGGTCAAATGCTAGTAAATGCACAACACAGAAACCCTAGAAAGTAGGCAAAACAACCTATACTGGGACTAAATTTCCCAAAGGGGCGTATGAGTCCCGGATTAGGGTTTTTGCACCAAATTCAACAAAATTTCTGAGTTGATTCTAAGGTTTTTAACTTGTATGCTGCATTGACTATTTGCAATTATCGAATTTTAGTGGAATTAGATGATCTAAGATGAAAAAATGCAACCTATATGCACTTTCACTAATGCAAGATTTTGAAACCCTAGGTGCAAATTAACTAATGCAAGACCTAATGCAAAGTTAATGCAAGCTAGATCTAGGACAATGATGCACTCCAAATTAGAAAATAAAGTGTTCTAAAGGATAGGTTCACCAAAATGAAATGAAGAAAATAGGTGTTCCACCTTTTGGGAGGTGGAACACAAACTAGGGTTTAGGGACCTCAACCTATTTCCTTCAAGTTTCATTCAAGGAAACCCTAGAGATCTCGATCCAAGGATAGAATGGAGGAAGGAGATCTACTATAGGGTGTCCTAGGATATAATTAGAGACTAAAGAGGGGTTCACCACCAAGCTAGGGCTTGGAAAGACAAGTAACATGCAAAACCTAATGACAAAACCTAATGATGTGCAAACCTTAAGTAAATGACCTTGAAATGAATGCAAAATAGAACAAAAAACTGAGAAATCAGAGAGGTGCACATGGAAACCCATAGTAGCTTGAATGAAGGCCTGAAATGTTGAAAATGTTGAATTTAATGCACACTGAGACTCATACACTAGGCTGGGTGATTTAGTCCTAGATTAGGGTTTTTGGACAGGAACAAAAATATGGCAGTGACAAGTCTAGAACTCTTGGAATCTAGAAAATTCACTATACTGGGAATCATATGCTAGAAGTGGCATTTTATTCTTGCTTAGATTTTTAAGAGGATCAAGATATGATTCTACTCTTTCTTCTCAACATATTTTTTAGATCTGTACTGCTAAATTCTACTCTATAGGTGTCTTTTAGAGATCTTCTAAACAAGGTGACAACTTGGAAAACTTTGCAACCTTGAAAACTTCTTTCCAATCTGGCTCAACCTAGATCTACAAATCACACACTAAAGAGAGGGAAAAATGTTGTTTTGTTAGTGGAAAGGGGTTTGCCTTGGTCAAACACCGTTTTGGTAAAACCTTCAAATGAAATGAAATGGAAAGGAGGAATGATGAATGAACAAAAAGCATTGTTGCAACTCACCAAAGCCTTGAATAAAAGGCTACAAACATGTATGAAATGACTAACTTGAATGTGGATCTTGAATCTTGCTTGAAGGATATGGATCTTGACTTGAATGCTTGCTTGAATGATGAAATACTACATCACAAGTGTTAGCTCAAAAACAAACATGATGCATGGTGACTTTGACATGGTTCTTGATACTTGAATAATGCTCTAAATCGCTTAACAATTAGCTCTTGAATGCTTTTGTAAACTCTTGTAAACACTTGAATGCTTTTGTGAACTCAAATTTTCTACAAGGAATGCTCTCATGAAAGTCTTAGGTCACTTTATTGCTTGTTAGGTGAAAAATGAGTGAAATAATCTTGTATTTATACTTGTTTATGCCAAATTTCTCAAAACTACAACCCTACAAGATGACATCAGATCTAGGAGAATAAAATGCTGTCAAGAATTTGAATTTAATTTAGGTCTAGGCTAAGTTGAACTCATATGCTAGAAGTGGCGTATGAGTTCCATTAGGCTAAGCTTGGGACACATTTTTCAAGAAATGCTTTGATTAATGTGAAATTTAGATTGGGGCCCCAAAACTTAGGTGGGACCCATATGCCAAAGGTGGCCTATGAGTCCCAGATCACTAAATCTAGGCCATACAATCCAAAAACATTAATTTTTGATTGGTGAATTGATATATGTTGGGATTAATCTCAAAAAGATGCATTAATTAAGGCTTGTGAGTGCAAAATAAGTCCAATTAAAGCATAAAGAAGCCCAATTAATTAATAAAACCCTAGATTAGTGTGAAAGTACAAGAAAACACTTTACAACACCCTAAATAAGGCATAATTATGTCCATTCAGTTCACAAGGGCCCAAACAAGTGTGAAAATGTAAAGGGATACATTTTTCTACACTACATGTATGAATGTTTTGAGCCGACAAGTTATATTTTGGGTGTTACATCTAATTAGGCCAACCTAATTAATGTTAGTGGTGATGTGGATATATATGTTGGATTGTTTTTGTTGTTTTGTGTGCAATGTGATGATATGATGTGAATTTGATCAGATAAGTACAAAGTTAAGTTGTGAATGTTAAGTTGAAGATCAAAATTGTGCAAATGAAGAGCAAGGTAGAGTGTTGAATCAAAATCAGATAATTTTTTTTATTGTGCTTCAATGGAAATCTATTTCATGCATATGCAAGATGCAATTATAACATTTTAAAATAGGCTATAGTTGCAATTTCTCTTCTATCTTTTTTCTTTATGGAAAATGAGTCCACCTGGACAGTGAGTCCACTTGTAGTGAGCACTTCTATAAATTTACTATAACTGGTTATAATATATTGTGAGCTAATCCTCATCGTGGTTTTTCCTATTTTGGGTTTTACATGTAAAAATCCTTGTGTTAATGTGTTATTTTATGTTGTGAATGTTTCATGCTTTCTTTCCTTATTGTTGTTGAGTATGCTTTGGTAATTGGATGTTTAATGTTTGAATGGTTTAAGGGAATACTTATTCACCCCCCTCTCAATATTTTACATGTTCAACACAATTAAGTTAAAAATGAATATCATTTGATTTTTCAATAATAGATAAGATAAAATAAAAATATAATGTGAAATTTACTAATCCACCTCATACCTCTATCAAAGGCCCATCAAACTCACTACTGCTGTAGTGAAACCATGCTCCACTTTCCTATGAATATCAGGAGGACTGTCTACTTGCATCATCTTAAAATGAAACAACATTAATTAATTACCAAAACTACCTGAGTGGAAGTTCTCTATATTACCAGATATTGATTTTTCACATAAATATGTAAAGGGTTTAAACCATCCAACAATGATAAAGACCCAACTTAACCATTAACAGTAATAAAGACATGTGAAATCATGATTTTGATCATAAAAATATTTAATATCACTGATAAAGGTTTCTAATATCATGGTGTAAAAAAATCATAACCTTATATTCAAGCATTACTATGTCAAGTATATCAAGTGGCCTAAAATTGAAGGATTCCTCATGGTTTTCAAGACTAAATGTTATGCCCTTAGCACACACACCTCGTTCGGAATGGGGACCCTCTTTTCTTTTGCCTTGCTGGGTCATTTTGTCACCGCCTCATTTTGCGTGCCCCCATTTTGGTGTCCCAGATGGTCAACATTTTTTCCAAGGTCTCATCTTAAATTGATCATGTTTCATCCCCTCCATTTTGGCTAAGTACTGGTGCCTCGCAGACTCTCCTAGGCAGTTTTCTTCTGCCAGCGGCCTTGGGGCCTAGCAGGCCCACCTCATTGGGTTTCCTCCGGGTGTTTACTGTTCCAAACGGTAGAAGGCTTCCACCTTCTCGAGCCTTAGGACCCGGCCCCTTCTTCACCGTCCGCTTAAGTTGAGAAAGTTTTTTAGCTACTTTTGCCCCTGTGGGGCTCGACCATCCGGACCTCTGTGTCCAAAATTCTATTTTATCTTCGCCATTTCATAGGGTGAAACACCGACGACGCTCCTCCCTCCAGATCCTGAGATCCCCTTTGCCGTCGATTTCCAAAATAAACTTGGAAACGACCGTCAGGTTACATCTTTCCGGTCCTCAGGCCCCGGTCGTCCCACCACCATCTAGGATTTAAACTCACCAACCAACTGGCTGTACAGACATTAAATGAGGCTATTAAATGCATCTCTAAGTATAAATATAGGGGTCGACCTCTCATTTTCATTTGTCAGGTTTTCTAGAAGAGATTAGAGTGTTTTCCAGAGAAGATCAGTGCATCTGTCCCCCGCTGCCCTTGCGTCTGTGATCATCATTAGGCCACCCTTAGTGGATTTCACATCTTCTCCCATCGAACTTTTGAGGTAGGTTTGTTGTCTGCCATCCCGAGAGGTTTTTTATGATTTTGTGCTTAAAATAACGAATAAACATGGGTTAAAAATGCATTTAATTGATAAAACATAACAAAACCCATGAAACCCATGTCTTCAAACCTTAAAAAACCCTCCAAATCATATCATAAGATCAAACCAAAACTTAACCTCGCCTCTGCCGTTCATCGTGCAAGGAATTCGCGCCCACTGGGCTCGCGCGAATCCGTCGCCGCTGAAACTTAGCAAATAAACAAACTTATTTTTAGGTGGTAGAGTCCACTCTCGGGCCCCCCATCTTGAACCTCCATCTTCCAATCATCGTCAAACTTTATGAATGACAACTCAAATTTTGGCCTTTGCCTAAGCTTTCTAGGCCCACAACCCCAGATTTCTGTGTTTGGAACTACACGAAGTTTCCACCATTCCAAATGGCAGGAAGGACTCATCCACCTGAGCATTGGGGCCTGCCTTGCCTTTTTCCATTCAGAGTTAAACCCAAAAATCAACTAACCAAACACGTCCCTGGGTCCCAGTCCCCAGATGTCTGTTTGTGGACTTTCGTAGCATCTTCACCATTTCAAACGACCATATGACAACGTCTTCTAGCCTCCTGGGTCTCGACCACCCTTTCACCATGAAAATGAATGAACATCAGACCTTGGTGTCCATACCCTCGCTGAGCCCCCACCATTGGGATTCCGTGCCCTTTTGGTCGATATGCAAAGGAAAAGCTGCCTCGCCTTCCCGACCTTTAGGTTTCGACCTCCTGATTGCCAAGAAACTTATCAAGGAAAACCCAGCCACCGAGCCTAATGCATGGTTCGGTCCTCCGGGCTACTCTCTCTGGACTTCCGTGTCACGATTGCCGTTCCAAACAGTGAAACCTTGCTAGCCTTCCGCTCCTCCTAGCCTGGGCACTTTGAATTCCAAGGTAAACCATCGGCCGTCTTTTGACCTTCCGGGTCTCGAACCCCAAAGTTCCGACCCCAGAACTCTGTTTCTTCCAGGCCATTTCAAACAACAAATTCCTAACAACTTTTCAGCCCTGAACCTCTGGGAGCTCCAAAATTGATCAAGATAACCTCAAATTTGAAAACCAACCTCGACCCACGTGCTCAAATTTGACCCTCTTCGATACGAGCCTTTCAAACCATCAAAGTGTGAAGACGAGAGAAATCATCCGGATCACCCCAACTTGTTTGACCTTTCAAAACAACATTCCTACTAGGGAAGTCCGACCCCTTGGGCCCGGATTGTCCAAAATCCCTACAGAAAGTGACTAATGACATTTGAAAGTAAAGATTTAACTTCATTAATCATATGATGTCCAATTGGATTTCGTCCATAGGATTTTAACTAATGTTGATGTTGTCGTAATTAGTTGTACTCATTATGTCTATGTTTGCAAGATATATAGAATCGGGTGCAAGACCCTTGGGGGAGGCTGCAGAAAAGGACAAAGGAAAGAAAACGGGCAAGAATCCTTGTGGAAGAGAGGACAAAGACCAAATGAAATACAAGTTCCAGGGTGAACCTCTACATTCAAAAATTGTCACTAACTGGAAGGAGATCATAGACACCAGTTCAAACAAAGGGTTTGAGTCCACCCAAAAACTAATAATGCTAGATTAATCAGACAAAGTGGGATTGCAAAAGCTGCAGGCTTCCCCCCATCTCTCACAGACAAGAACCATCATTGATAGGAACGAGAACATCCTTGCTGATATGTCGGTTGAGGCCATTACTACAACTTTCCACATTACCACCTTTGAGGAGATGGAGATTCCCACCATGGAGGAAGGTAAGGCAACATGGGATGAGGACCCTATGGGCTACAAAAAGTTAATAAACTGGTACTGGCTCAAGGAGAAAATGGGCAGTGTTGCGAAGGTTCCTCAAGAACTCTTTCACAGTGATTTCTACGAGGACTACCACGACCTAGTAACCATGTTGAGCAGGGTGATGGGCCTCCCTACGACTGCATTTTCCAAGAGTGGATGGTGTATTTCATTGAACAGATCCTCCGTGGGGATGAAGATGTCACCACGAAAGCCTCATTCTACTGGGGAGGCATCATAAGCGACTGCTTCCATGAGTAGTTTATGAATGTGAAGAAGAGCTCTAAATTTTACATGACCTCCTATCTAGTCTACTCACTAGCTGAGCAGAGGCAATACAGTGGACTATTTGTGGCACCCGATGAGGAGCTGAGTCGAAGATTGAAGGTTTATAATAGATATCCCCAGCTACAATTCAGAAAATTAAAAAAGGAGTACTGTAGGGTGATTGACACCTTCATCAACCACATCATCAGGCTGCTAGGAGGAGATTTTGAGAGAAGTGTCTCTCACAGTGCTTGGGTGTTCTTAAAGCAGTATGCCTTCTTATTTTTATAGTACCCCAAATTCACATATATTCGCGCCCAGGGTTTCACGGAAAGGCCGAATAAGCTACCCCAGTACCCCAATGACTGGATCATATGGTAAGAAATTTCTTGGCAGCTGCAGCATATACATTCAGTCCTTGGCGGTAAACAATTGGCAGGGATCCCTTATCCCTTAGCCTTCGGTGAAGGGATGTTTAAATTGCAAACTTCCTAGTGTGCTAGGAATTTTGAAAAGGAATTGGTAGAGTACCATTTCCACCTACACACTGCTCGCCTGCAGATGGACCCATATGGGCATATAAGAAAGGCACTGGGACCAGGGTATGCCCACCTACATGACGTTGAATATTTTTGGGTAGATTGCTAGGATGATAAGGAGGTGCTCGCGAGGCACTACTTGTGAATGACTGTGTACTTCGTAAGAAGGGTGCAATTGTTTCCCATACTAGATCAATTTGAGGAGGATGAGAGCACCATCATGGACCCCAGGTATGCTGTAGTCGCTAATTTTCCGCTGCCAATGATAGATTGGGATGAATAGGAGGTCAATGACCTCAATATTGTAACTAAACCAATCATGGCTCATACCAAAGAATGGATTGATGGAAAAGTAGCCTGATTAAAGCAACAAGGGGTTGTCCTAACATATGAAGGGATCAAGAGTGAGCCTAGTGCTACGGAAGATGTCGTCGCTACAACTTCAACGAGCAGGACATCCAAATCTCCTCTGATCACAAGATCGAAGAAGAGGAAAGGGATTGAAGTAGAACAGTCTCCAAACCCCAAAGTTTATTCAAGGAAAGACTCAGCAGGCTCACCCTCTAAGAGGCCCAAATGGATGGGAAGCATCACAGAGCAGACACCAATTCAAGAAGGTCCCCTTCAAGAGGGTGAGAAAGGGAAGAAAAATCAGCCAAGACCTCCAACTCTCCTTGTCTCTGCCACCCTTCCGCCTATTTCCCAGGCCATGGTCTCTACATCCCCACCTATAGTGGACATCTTAGTCCATCTTACCTCCTCTCCCCCGGCTGGGCCCATAATAATGGTTGACTCTTCCTCTGCCGCAACTACTCCACCTTCCTCCGCTGCGATGTCACTTACTACATCACTCCCATTGGTAGCAGTGACAACACCAATGCCCTCACTAGCATTAGCAGAGGCTTTCTCGTGACACATGCAGAATGTCCCCTCTGAGATTTCTCAAATCCTTTTGGATCCCACCATCCAAGCTGTTGTAGCACAGATCCTCGCCAGTTCTACGCCTTCATAACCTCCAACGGGACCCCCAAAAATGAAAGCCACAATGTTAATTTTTGAAGAATGGGAGAGGCAGGAGAAAGAAGCCTCAAAGGCAATGGAGGAGGAAGGCGATGAGTACTTGGACTATGAACACCGACAAATTGATAGGGTGGTCAACAAAGAAGGAACAAGGTCTTTCGAAAGTGGAGACAAAGAGGAGGGTACAGGTGGTAGAACTATTGTACATACCTTTGATGATGATATCGAAGAGGAAATGGCCAAACAATTAAAGCATGATGGAGAAGAGGTAGAAAGGCCACCACCTAGAGGAGAAGGGCAACAAGGGGGCAGGGCAACAGAAAATATGGAACTCCCTACAGAGGAACAGAAGGAGGATGTGTCATCTCCTCATAGAGACGAAGGAAATGTGGAAGAGGACAAGCTAGAGGAGCATGTACACAAGGATGAACAAACTAAGGAAGGGAAGGGAAATGAATTGAGATAAAAGAAAGTCCCTGGGAGCAATTGCCTACTAAGCCTCCCATCAAGTGCCGCATGTTTGTCCAAGACTCCGATGAGGAAGAGGGAGACAAAACTAAAACAGAGGAAAGGGCTCCCACAGGTGAACAAACAGAGATCCAAACAAGGGAAGCTGAGGGTGATCGAGAATCACCCAAGGGAAAATCCACTATGCCCGAATGGCTAGAGAAGCAGCTTGAAAAGAAGACTCCTACCCCGAAGGATCCAAGAGTGTTGCAGGAGCACCCAGGACCTTCAAGGAGCACTTCAAGAACTAGGAGAGTGCAGGGGTCAGGAGAACCTTCCAAACAAGTCAAAACATCAATTATAATCTATTGGATCCTATAATGGCATTTGGGTTGAATAAGTGTAATAAGAATGTTCAAAGTTTCAAGGTTCCTGATAAGGAATCTAGCTTAAAAATGCAATGTAAGGGGTAAATTATGTTTTAGGGATTTTATTAATGATCTTATGCTTTAAATAGGTCAAATAAAATTGGATAGTGAATATCCAATAATTTTTAGAGGGTGGGTGTTAATAAATTTCAAATTTGCAATTTCAAATTTTCAAATTTTGGTTTAGGCGGGAAAGGGAGTTTTTAGCATTTTAGAGTTAATTAGGAATTGTAATCAATCAAAAATAGTTTGGGCAGTTGGGGAATGGATTTATAACCCCAAGATTTTCATTTGTACGGGGTTGGACATTGTTGGAGAAGATTTGTATGGACTGTTTCTGAAAATAAAGAAAGAACACAAATTTCTTGCATTATTTTGGTTTCTTTTTGATGAATCATTGATTCCCACTGAAGATATACATTGTTGGACACCTTGGTAATCTGTATTTGCATGTTTTAAAATTTCTTACATGTTTTGGTAAGCATAATAGATCAATTCTACCACATTTTAATTGATTGTCCATAGGAAAAGTATAGATTTTACACAGTTTTGAGGGTTTTAAATGAATAAATGATCCATTTCATAGGGTGTTATGATTAAAAAATTATGAAACGGATCAAAACTAACATGTACCATGAGAAACTAACAAAGGAATGTGTAGGGAAGAGGAAAATTGACATGTGCACAGTGAATTAGCAAAAGAAAATGCATGAAAGTGGACCCTAGCATATAGCAACAAATAATATGCCTTAACAAGAGGTACATTTTTTAGTTGCAGTAGTTGAGCTATGATGAATGAATGGTGAAAAGTCAAAAATTAAGTCTTGGAAGTGTTTGGAAACCCTAGAATCAAAAAGCCCTAGTTTTAAGCCAAATTAGGGAGGGTTTTGTAGTTGGGTATGTTAAGAGTATCCTAGAAGATTAAAAGTGTGAAAATATTTGGTTTGGGAGTGTTTTGGAAGATTGTTGAGAGTTTCAAAGTCAGGAGACAAATTTGAAGAGGGGTTGCTTTGCAAAATAGGGCTAATTAGGCCTAATTTTGAGGAAACAACAGGGTTTGATGAAAGTTTGTCTGAAACAAGTGATGTCTAGGAGTTGACATGGTGTTTGTCATCACAATCCATACCTAAAACAACCATTAGATTGAAGGCTCATTTGAAAAGTTTGAGAGAAAAGACATGAATCCATCGCCAAAGGCCTAATAGGGCTAGAAGGCTAGTTGGGCAGCAAAAGGGAGTTTTGTTCAAAACAGAGGATTAGGGCTTGAGAACCTTTTGCGTCAAGTTTGTTTAAGTACTTTGAGATCATTTAAGTGATTTGGAACCACATGGGAAGCAATTAAGTCTTGAGTGCAAGGTTGAGGCCTTATCTCTAGGATGGTGCCTAGTTGAGAGATTGAAAAGCAAATCATTGTTATCTTATAACTTAGTGTATCTTTTAAGATCCCTGACCCTCTGCATCAGAGTGGTATCAGAGTAGTGAGTAGGTCCTTTAGGGGTTGGAGAAATAGCAATGGCACCAAAGAATCAATTGGCAAGAGAGTTGGAAGACTTGAAGGAGATCTTGGAGAGGGAGAGAAGAGAAAGAAGGGAACAAGAAGCAGCAAGAGCAAGAGAAGAAAGACAATGGAGAAGAGAGAGAGACACTATGCATGCAAGGATCAATAAACTTGAGAGGAGTAGGAGGAGAGAAGAGCAAGAAGACCAAGAAAACAATGATGAAGATGAAGAGCATGTGAGGTTAAATAAGGAACAGCAAGCAGATGATATAGAAGACCCTGAGGAAAGGAGGTTAGTGAGGTTGTTGAAAGTAGTACAAGGTCATGGAGGGAAGATTCACATAGACTTACCTATCTATCAAGGGAAGATGGATAGTGAAGAGGTATTGGGATGGCTTGATGCCTTGGAAAACTACTTTGAATTTGAGGAGATGGATGAAGAGAGGAAGGTCAAGTTTGCTAAAACCAAGTTGAGAGGCACAACATTGACATGGTGGACAAGTTTCTAGAATGATAGGATGGCTAGAGGATTGGCAAAAGTCTCTACATGGGAAAGGATGAAGAGTTTGGTCAAGGAGCAGTTTCTACCATCTGATTATACCATTCATGTGAAAAGGATGAGGTAGAATTTAAAGCAAAAGGATTTGGATGTTATGTCCTATACTGAGCAATTTCATAAGCTTAGTATTAGAGGAGGTTATGAAGAATAGGATGAGAAAATAGCTAGGTACATCAATCGCTTAAGGTACAATCTGCAAGATGAGATTGGTTTGCAATTGCCAAGGACATTGGGAGAATGTTTTCAGTTGGCTATTAGAGCAGAAGAAAAGGTGAAAAGGAAGCAAGAAAGATCAAACAATGGTGGAAGAGGAGGTAGTTCAAACAGGGGTAGAGGTAATAGAGAGCAAGGACAAGGCAATAATGATAAAAGCAGCAATGACAAGGGTAAAGAGATATTTTTTGATCAAAGAGGTGGATACACTCCTAGAGGAGGAGGCAGATTTGGACAAGGTAGAGGACCATTCATAGGTAGATGTTTCAATTGAAATGAACCAGGGCATCCTTCCTTCAAGTGTCCTAAATGGGAACAAGCTGATAAAGGCAGAGAAAGGAGAGCTAACTTGGTACAAGAAGAAGAAGACAAGAAGGAGGAACCAAAAACATTCATGGCAGACCCTGTGACTGATGGTGAGTTTCTCATGATCAAGCAAGGAGAAAGACTTCATCAAGAGCCAAAGGTAACTATTTTCAAAACAAATTGTCTCAGTCATGGTAAGATCTGCAGATTGCTCATAGATTCAGGGTCACATAGCAATTTAGTTTCACTTGATATGATAACCAAGCTAGGGATTGAAACTTTTGATCACCCTACTCCCTACAAGGCCACTTGGGTAACTCAAGGACATCATGTAGAGATTGGTAAGAGATATTTTGTTGACTTCTCAATTGGTTCATATCATGATAGAGTGCTTTGTGAAGTCATTCCAATGACTTGTGGTCATATCATCTTGGGGAGGCCATGGCAGTATGCTAGAAGGACATTGCATGATGGATTTCTTAACACATATTTGGTTCACAAAGGAGATGTTAGATATCAGTTTGTTCCTTTACCTTTGGAGAAATCTAATGATAGTTTTGTGATTTTTTTTGAGAAGAGTTTGCAGGTGAATAAGTAGGGTGAAACAGGGGAAGGCATTGGTAAGTTGAAAAGAGATAAGTTGCAGCAGGGTTATGAGGTGGACAGTCCATCAAATCAGTCATTGTGGGATTTGGATAGTATCAAGGTTGGTGGCATTGAATGCCCTATAAATTATGGTGTTAATGGTGGAGTTATTTCACAAAAGAGGCAGTGGAATGAGAGCAGGAGCAGGGCACAAGAACCCACTGTTATCAAGCAGCAAAGAAGACAATGCAGACCCTGTTTTGGCTCTCACATGATATATGTAAAAAATACAGATTGGCAAAAGAGAAAGATAGTGAATTAAGGGGACTACCTGCCTTCTCATTGGAAGATGAAAACACATGTGATCAAGAGGTCTTTTGATGGCAATACATGGGACACTTCTTGGGACAAGAGTTCTTTCTTTCCTAGGGAGAATGGTGCAGGAGCACCCAGGACCTTCAAGGAGCACTTCAAGAACCAGGAGAGTGCAGGGGTCAGGAGGACCTTCCAAACAAGTCAAAACATCAATTATAATCTATTGGAGCCTATAATGGCATTTGGGTTGAATAAGTGTAATAAGAATGTTCAAAGTTTCAAGGTTCCTGATAAGGAATCTAGCTTAAAAATGCAATGTAAGGGGTAAATTATGTTTTAGGGATTTGATTAATGATCTTATGCTTTAAATAGGTCAAATAAAATTGGATAGTGAATATCCAATAGTTTTTAGAGGGTGGGTGTTAATAAATTTCAAATTTGCAAATTTTGGTTTAGGCAGGAAAGGGAGTTTTTAGCATTTTAGAGTTAATTAGGCATTGTAATCAATCAAAAATAGTTTGGGCAGTTGGGGAATGGATTTATAACCCCAATATTTTCATTTGTATGGGGTTGGACATTGCTGGAGAAGATTTGTACGGAATGTTTCTGAAAATAAAGAAAGAACACAGATTTCTTGCATTATTTTGGTGTCTTTTTGATGAATCATTGATTCCCACTGAAGATATACATTGTTGGATGCCTTGGTAATCTATATTTGCATGTTTTAACATTTCTTATATGTTTTGGTAAGGATAATAGATCAATTCTACCATGTTTTAATTGACTGTCCACAGGAAAAGTGCAGATTTTACATAGTTTTGAGGGTTTTAAATGAATAAATGATCCATTTCATAGGGTGTTATGACTGAAAACTTATGAAACGGATCAAAAGTAACATGTACCATGAGAAAATAACAAAGGAATGTGCAGGGAAGTGGAAAATTGACATGTGCACAGTGAATTAGCAAAAGAAAATGCATGAAAGTGGACCCTAGGGTATAGCAGCAAATAATCTGCCTTAACAAGAGGTACATTTTTTAGTTGCAGTAGTTGAGCTATGATGAATGAATGGTGAAAAGTCAAAAATTAAGTCTTGGAAGTGTTTGGAAACCCTAGAATCAAAAAGCCCTAGTTTTAAGCCAAATTAGGGAGGGTTTTATAGTTGGGTATGTTAAGAGTATCCTAGAAGATTAAAAGTGTGAAAATATTTGGTTTGGGAGTGTTTTGGAAGACTTTTGAGAGTTTAAAAGTCAGGAGACAAATTTGAAGAGGGGTTACTTTGCAAAATAGGGCTAATTAGGCCTAATTTTGAGGAAACAACAGGGTTTGATGAAAGTTTGTCTAAAAAAAGTGATGTCTAGGAGTTGACATGGTGTTTGTCACCAAAATCCATACCTGAAACAACCACTATATTGAAGGCTCATTTGAAAAGTTTGAGAGAAAAGACATGAATCCATCGCCAAAGGCCTAATAGGGCTAGAAGGCTAGTTGGGCAGCAAAAGGGAGTTTTGTTCAAAACAGAGGATTAGGGCTTGAGAACCTTTTGAGTCAAGTTTGTTTAAGTCCTTTGAAATCATTTAAGTGATTTGGAACCACATGGGAAGCAATTAAGTCTTGAGTGCAAGGTTGAGGCCTTATCTCTAGGATGGTGCCTAGTTGAGAGATTGAAAAGCAAATCATTGTTATCTTATAACTTAGTGTATCTTTTAAGATCCCTGACCCTCTGCATCAAAGAGCAAGGCTAGAGGCTATCCTAGCCTGGGCACATATATCAACCAGGAAGGAGAAGAAGCCCAAATTTAGATCCAAGGTAACGATGGATGCTTCTGGGTCTCGAACTATTCAAATAGCAACACCAATGGTAGGCCAAAAGGGAGTAATCTATAATGTCTCTGTTGATGGTGTTTTCTACATGGAAACAACTCAGATAGAATGCAATATTCTACCTCTCTTGAAAGGTAATTTTCAACAAGTTACTAAAAATCACCCCAAGGTCTCTCGGGTGTCAGGTCATGACAATGCATAAACAACTCAGATAATATGTGAAAATGCTGGTAATCACAATCAGACATTACTACAAGCAAACTGTATCTCTCGAACTTATCAAATTTTGTAATATTATGATATTGAATCCTAAATCTAACCAAATGATAAAGAAACAACAAAAGATGAGGGTATAAGAGATATAATGAAATCTAAACTATTTCTAAGATGAATAATGCAAATGATAAACACCTGGAATGGACCAATCTCAAGTAACCAATTCCTGCTTAACCCACAATGCAATATCACAAGAAAGGTGCAATCTTCTAAGGCATACATATTTTCAAATTATAGACATTCATCCACAATCGAACTAAGCACAAATAGATGTATGGTCCAGGTTGAATTCACCAGTCTACTACAATCAGATAGTTACTGGGAGTATAGACCAAGGATTGCTACAAAAATTCCAAGCATAAAACCATGAACATTATTTACCAAACTAATCTAATTCTAAATCTAACATCAAATCTTCTATCTTCAAGCAATTTCAAAGATGGAACAACAGGAACCATGCAAGATAAACTAACACAAAAGAATTCACCAAAAACCACAATGCCTTCAATTGTATTAGATCACCAAAATGTAGCAACAATTCCACTGTTCTGTGTTACAACATTTGCTCCAAAGAACTAACTACTATCTCTACTACAAAATGCCCCAACTCTTTCTTAGTCTAGCTTATCTCTATTATCTATCTAACCTTTTACAAATAAGGCACAAATGCCACTTATAGAGAACCCCCAAAACATGTCAGCCCAGCCAAACATTTACAAAATAAAATAGCCAAAGCAAGTTGGCCCCAGGAATTTCAAAATAAGGCACACATTAAATGCTAATACATCATCAAGGTCAGCCAAAACACATTCCTCAATGCGGCTCGGATCAACACATGCCCTATAATAAGAGGGAAGCACAAATCATGAACTTGACATTAATTACTGCCTCCTTTATCCTTGTTTTGATCCAATGATTCATGAACCTTCAAAAACACCCTGTCCAACTCAGCAACAGGTCGCAAGGGTAGGATTTTGAGCTGACATTAAATTGATCCAATTTCTTCCCTTGACCGCTTAACTATTGTATCCCAATCACCTTTATATGCTAAGTACTTATCCACCACAACCAGATAAGTAGCCACATCATCCAATTGGTGCCCTGTCACATAATTTTCAATATTAGAGGCATAGACATCATGTCACCATTCCTTCAATTGTTCCAAACTTAAGTATTTAGGGGCGATCTTCCTTCTCCCAGTCATTACCACAAAAAAGGTGATGCATCCATCATAAACACTAGTTAGATTTCCATCCATCTGCTTCCTTTGTTTATAGATCTTTTTGATGGCTTTCTGTCAGATTTGCAGGGCTTCAAACCACTCCCACAGCTCATTAACCCTAGATGAAGAAGGAATTCCATCAACAACAACCTGATTTTTACCATACTCCATGATTGTTTTGGTTTTCTGCAATAAGAGATCAATGTCCTCTTTATCCTGATATAAAACATAATCTAATGAATCTTTAACCCTTATTGCATCCTTTCTAGTTGAAAGGATCTCCTCTATTGCATCATCTCCCATAGTCTATACCTCCTTCAACCAATCTACTATAGCCAGAGTAGAGGCTTTTATCTTTTCTATTTCAGAAATGGTCTCCTTCGGCAAGAAACTAGCAGCAACAAAGGATGATGGGTGAAAAGACTGCAAAGGCTTCATTAAATCTTCTAAACATTTTCTAAGCATTTCGTTCTCCCTCTTTAGCTCATGCTTAGACTGTGTTTCCTTCCTTAATCTCCCAATTATCACTGCACTGGACCCCTCATATTCTTCAATATCTTGCTCCATAGAAGTAGGCCCAAGATTAATGGTTTGTACATCATAATCCTCTCCGGTGACCTCATCTTTACTTTTACCAATAGTAGGAGTAGCAATATGAATAACCCTATTACTAGCTTCATCCCTTTCGATATTTGAAACCACCTTGGCTGCCTTCTTCTTTCCCTTTCCAATCTTGGCCAACATTTCATCCCAGTTGAGAGGAGTGTCCTCAACAATGACCTTTTTCCTCCTGATTTCTTTGTCTAGCCAATCTGGAACAGCAGGATCCACCCGGATTTCATCCTTCTTAACCTCTTCATGCTGATCTGATGTCTCATCCTTTTCTTTTTCAAGAGAATGACCACCTTTGTTTTCCAACTCTCGCTCGTCCTCTAGTAGGGGTGATGGAGTCTTAACAAGGACATCCTCCTTCTCAGGGGATCTATTATCTTTGCTATTTGTAGGAGAATCCTGCTACTGTACTAATGGGGAATGATGCACCTCCACATGTCCTACCTCAAACTCAGTAGCTGCGCCATAAAGTTCTCCATCCTTAAACGGTTCTTCCTCCTCACTAGTCTCATGCTCTTCATGAGTCATTTTCTTAGGTATATCCAACGAAGGAGAGGCATCTTTCTGCTGCTCTACAGTGGTTGGCATTGGAGAGGATCTGCCTTTTGCTTAGTCTCCTTGGGAGATGGAGTTCTTGACCTTCTTGAGTAAACCTGAGTTTTATCTCCTGAGCTCTCCACATCAACCACATGAGGATCCACCTTATCCTTAGAAGTCTCTGGATCCTTCTTCTTAGAAGCCCTGGTTGTCCTTGTCCTTTTTGGTTCCGGAGAAATGTCTTCTTTTTCTGCTTTCTCAAGTTCCTCCTCTTCAATAGACTTACCTATTCTTACAGCATGACTTCTCTTCTTCCCCCTAGGCTTTCTTTTCTTTTCAGGCTCACTCTCCTTAGGGCCTCTGATTTTAATCTTAAAATGTGAGCTTACCTTATTTTTTCCTGAAGAATCATCCTCTCTGGACTCCTCTGAAGTGGAATGAGCATTCCAATTTCCCATCAGATTTAAAGTACAGGGTACCTTCTCACTCTCCAATTCCCATACTTTATGTTTTAGCCATGACTTGGTAGATTTCAGAATGGGAGCCATCAGTTCCTCCAACTCAGTTATTTCCTTTTCTGACCAGTTTATCTCTCCAATGGGCCTATCCTTGATTGATTCAAATGCATGATCCTGGACTAAATTTCCATCATCTTCCAACTGATCAGGAATCAACTTGACATTGTACATTCTAATTACATCAACTAGGAGCCTAGAATACCTTTTCTTTCTCACCTCAAAGTCATCCTTGTTGTTCACCCAGTAATCCTCTACATCATCTTTGTGATGATATTCTTTAGTGGCCTTCTTCTGTGCCTCACTAGTGATGTCAAATCCTTCCCTCTTAGAGTGGAAAGAAAAACCAAATGTACTCAATTCCTCCCTTGACGCATGAGTCAATTGGATTGAAGGAAAAACCTCACTTATACAAATTTTCATGGGAAAATCCCCACCGAACCCTTTCTTGTGCTTCTCATTTTTAACAATAACATCAAAATCACATATCTACCGGGTAACTTCCAAGAGTATGATATGGTTAGTGGGATATCTTGGAAATTTGTATGGAGCAGTGGGACATCCATCAATTCTGATATAGGAGAAGGTAGGGAATTGTATAAACCAGGCTTCATATCTTTTAATCAGCTCCTTGGCTCCATTAGAAATTCTCACATGCTCTGTGTTCTGAAGCAACCTAGTGATATGCATAGTGAATGCATCATTTGCTCTTCTATAATTTGTATTCCCTAGGTGCAGCTCAGGGTACACCTCATAGATGACATCTTTCCCAAATGTTCATTTTGGACTCAATCCCCTATATGGATAAAATCTGGCGAGTACATATACCACATAAGATGACATGGTAAATTTCTTTGCCTCCAGCACATCTCTCATTTGTCTGTCAATCATTGCACTGATAATCCCTACGCAATGGTAATTGATGCCTTGCTCAATCTTGTTAATAACATGCACCATCTAATTCTCCAATGCCCCAACACTTTTCAAGCCCGCCACCCTGCTCAATAGTGTGATTGCATCATATATATCCTGTCAGAACTTGACCCTGTGTAGCTGTTTAGGCATCTTGGAAAAATTAGATTTTGGATTTTCTAGCCAGGAATTGATCATCTGCTAGGCTTTGATAGGTTCATCCTCATAGTAAGTTCTAGCCAAGTCCATGTCCAAGGCACACACACATGGCAAGTCTGGCATATCAAATGCCTGGGCAATGGAAACTGGATTAAAGTTTGCCAACACTCTCCCATTAGTGCTAACAATCCTCTGAGTATCAAAGTCATAGTGCCAGGAACACTCCAATATTAGTTCATAGCATTGAATTGCAGGAGGAAATCCGGCCACATGAGCTAGTTTGGATTTCACCATTCCCTTGGTCAGGGCTGATAAATCCCTCTGAGCCAACCTTTCTTTGAATTCTTCGTATCTCCAAGCTCCCACATTGGTGTCTGAGACCTCTGACCAAACTGAAGCCACCTTACTATCCGGTAATTGATTCTTCACATCCATCCTGACCCTTTCCGCATCTGAATTTGAGGATCCCTCGGTATCTCCCTTGGCCTTTCCTGCAACTGCCTTACTTGATTCAGCCTGCATTCATAAAGGAGCCTCATGAAAATATAATTATCATCCATATTTCAATCAAAGGTTAGCCTTGAAACCACATGAAATCATTAAGATAAATCATTAATCATCAATCTTAGAAATATGGGAAAAGGAAATAATCTGGGAAAATCTAGTCGGGGCGGAATTCAGAGAAATCTGACCCAAACAGACTCCTGCTGCCAAGACATCACTCATCAAATGAATCACCAATACGGACCAAAGAGATGCGTGATTATCATGAGATTCATTCATTTAGCAATAATAAATCATCATCCGACATTTAATTCATTACTTCAACTTCAAAAATCAAAATCAATCAAAACCAGGCAAAAAACTAGAAAAATTCAGACAATTCAGATTTTTGTGAACAACTTGAAATTCTGGGAACTCATCATATTATGAGGAAATGGCAAAATCTTGGAAAATCTGGGTGCACAAAAATTTTGCGAACACCTCAAAAACCTGACAATCGTTTGACGCACAAACCATTAATCGAATGACCATACAAACCCCCCTATCCAAATCCAATGAACATAAACTCAATCCCAATAAACCAAATTTTGATTGTAATCAAATCTAAACCCCTAAAACTCTCAAATGGTGGATCCCTGTGGTGAAATAATGATGCCCTAAACTTAACAGCCAAACCTCCGCCATGAGAGCTAAAGCGAGTTAGAAATTCAAACACCATCCCTCAAAATGATGAAACTAGGGCACACGGTCAGGATCTCAAGTGTTGCGAACAAGGTCAAGTTGGACACAAGATGAGAGGGTTGCGCCAACTCCACCAAACCCAATAATCCTAGGCAGACATATCGAAACCCTAACTTCACAAATTCTACCAGATTACACGCCAACAAGTCAAGGCCCTAGTAGGAACACCTAGTCACAGGGGAGTACTTGACATTCAATTGATAAACAAAGGGATGCACAATGCAGGTACTAAAACCCATGGAAAGGTGAGTTAAATATGTGATCATGAAAACCAACAAGGGCCGACCCAAATAACCACCATTCAATAACCTAGAAGATTCAATCAAAGCGCAAACAATAGGAGAATTCAATAACGACTTACCATGGATCAACTTCTGAATGAACCTTGAGCCCGAGGAAGTCACCGCGAATTAGAGAGCCTTAGCAACGAAAATATCAACACAGACATCCAAGGAATCCACACGTAAGTAGACCAAATCCACTGACCAAAACTCAAAATGAACAAACTCAAGCACTAGAGCAAATAGCAAATGAATAATGAAATGAGGGAAAGCACTAGAAGCCCTTAAATTTGCTCACACTCACGCCAAAGAGGACAGACCTCAAGCATTAATGGCTGATAAGACATATTGAGAAAATCTAGAAACCCGAGGTCGAAACGGAATTCTAGAAAAATCTGAGCCAGCCGGACCATCCTAGTTAGCATAAATTTGACGGACTACGCACCCCTCCGGGACTCCGACGAAGTCCGGGAAGATCCACGTGACCCCAAAAATCCTTGATTTAACCAGAAACCAGGATTTTGAAAAATCCAACATTGACAGAAGATGGACCAGGACCTAGAAAAATCCGAGTGAGCCAGAAAATCCCAGACCCAGGGAAAAACCCATACTTCCATTAAAAACTAAGTTTGATCAATTCATCCTTCAGGGTAAGACCAAGGCAAGCAAGACCAACATCCCAAGACCATAAAATGACAAATCCAATAAAAACCAAAGGTCTAAGAGACATCCAAAATCAGAAAAATAGAGGGTCCCTACTCCAAGTGGGGCGTGTGTGCAAAATTGCACAACAAATGGCTACTCCGCTGGGGAAATGCTCTAGAGCATTTCGATGAAAAACTAGAATCAAGAACCCATAACTTATGGTTTCAACTCATCCATCCAGTCACCACCTACGGTTAAACCAAAGAACCCACAAGTCACCCAAACTTTCCTACACTAGGATCAAAGTGTGTGCATATGCATTCATTACCCCCCTTAGCGACAAAAGAAACCAAACTTGGTTTGAACAGGCTACATGAAGATTCATATTCTAAAAGCAACCTAGATAGAGCCTCGCTGCCAGTCAAGTGTCCATAGCCCCGACAAGGTTATCACTGTGATTCTCCTGAATATAGCTCTACTGCCAGCCAGGCGTTCATAGCCCTAGTAGAGATATTCAGATTCCCCTGATGAGTTGAATTCAATCTTTTGACTTTCCATATTGTCTCTTTCTTTTTCAACTATTTCTCTCTTCATTTTTTTGTCAACTTGTGAATAGTGAAGTTCACACTTGGGAATGAGAACCACAGTGGCACTAGAGCAGAAAAAATATTTTTCACCTGTACAAACTTCATAAGGACCTTCTGCAACTTCAGGCGTATTTAATATTCAAAATGTGAGACCCTAATGTATTCCTGTTCAATCTGACTAAAGGACTCTTTGTCTTAGACACAAGGATATGTGACATTGGGTAGAGAATTCATACCATGCTATTCTGGAAAGATGATTAAAGTTTGAAAAGGAAATACTGAGAGCACCACACCTACTTTGTCACCACTGTCATACAAATGCAACAGGAGACCCCAGGAGGAGTAAGAACCAAAGAGCAAGAGAAACACAAACCGAAGCAAAACAAGCCAAAGCAAACCTACTCTAACCAAAGTAGACAATAGAAAGAAACCTAAACTAACTGTATACAAAATAGGGAGCTGAAAATAGCTCAGGATTGAAAATAATGTTTCAAATACTACCCATTAACAGGCAGCAGAATATCTTCCCCCATGAGAGTCTTCAGATGGAAGGCATTATCTCCAAGTATTTCAGCAACTTGATATGGACCGAGCCACAGTTTATCAAACTTCCCATGGTCCCCTTTTCAATCATGAGGTTTATCCCAGTACAACACAAGGTCAAAAATCCTAAAAGCTTTAACCTTAGCTCTTCTGTCAAACCACCTCTTAACTACCCCCTGATGTTTGGAAAAATTTTCAAGGGCATATTCTTGTTTCTCCTCAAGGTGCAGTAGATCTGTCAACCTGGCCTCCCTTCTATCCCCCTCATCATAGAACTTATTAATAAATTGCAAGGTCATGATCTTGAGTTGAATAGGGAATACTGGCTCCAGACCATATACTAAGTGATAAGGAGATGTTCTGATGGATGACTTAAGCCTTGTACGATCTACCCAAAGGGCAAACCAAAGCTGGGTGTGCCAATCTTTTGGGTTCCTCTCCAACAACTTACGAATAACAGTCAATAAGTTCTTATTGGAAGATTCTGCCAGACTGTTACCCTGGGGGTAATATCTAGATGCAAACTTTATAATAATGCCATGATCAAAAGCCTAGTTTGAAAATTTTAAAGATGCAAAAGCAAGACCATTATCACAGACAACAGAAAGAGGACATCCAAATCGGTTAATAGTGACAGATTCTAGAAAATCAATCACCACCTCAGACGTACATTGCCGACAAGAAAAAGCCTCAGTCCACCTTGTGAAATAATCAGTGTTGGTTAGAATGTACCCCTGTTCCGCAGAAGATGGTGGGTTGATAGGACCTACAAAGTCCATACCCCACTGAGCAAAATGCCTTACCTCAGTAACTGGTTGAAGTGGGAGTGCGACATACCTTTCCTTTGTTGCTGTAGTCTGGCAAGTGTGACAAGTCTTGACATGATGGTGAACATCCTTAAAAAACGTGGGCCAATAGTACCCAGCCCTCAAAATCTGATTTGCTATGGCAATAGCAGAACCATGGCCAGTACCATACTTTTCATGAAATTCGTTCATCACCCTTTCAGCTTCTTGTTTCCCAAGACACCTCAAATAAATGCCTTCATGATTTCTCTTGTACAAAACAACTCCTTTTAGCATGAAACTATCACTCTTCAGTCGTAGAGATCTCCTTTGAATGACATTAAGATGGCTTGGGGATCGCTGGTTCAGCAAATAATAAACTATGTCATCATACCAGCTACCTGGGGAAACCACTTCAAGATTATAATTCTGAACAGTCAGTTCAAGTCCTATTTCAGCCATAGTCTGAGTAAGTCCCTGCCCTCTTACCAACTTTAGGGTTGAATCTCAATGTCATATTCTTGTAGCATTGTCACCCACTTAGCTCTACGCTCACCTAACTCATTCTGCATCAACAGTAATTTAACTGCAGGATCTGAGACAATTGCATAAACCTTATTCCTGAGGATATAATGTCTGAATTTCTTCACTACTCTAACCAGGGCATATGCCTGCTTTTCTACACTCAGATATTTCAACTCGACATCTTTTAATGGTGCACTCATAAAAGCAATAGGATGCTCATTTCCCTCATTAGACTTTTGAGTCAACATTCTCGCACATGAATGGTATGAGGAAAATGAATAGATGTAAAATGGCTTACTGTAATTGGGACTTACCAATACTGGAGCATCAACAATGACTCTTTTGATTTCTACAAATGCCTCTTTTGCTTCTACAGTCCATTCAACTTTAGCGTCTTGCTTCAACATTGCATTTAGCAGTTTAACAATTTCAGCAAATTCAGTAATGAATTTCCTGACGAAGTTGATCTTGCCAAAGAAAGACTTCATCTCCTTTTTGCTAGCAGGTGGTTGAATCTTTAGTATGGCCTCCACTCTTTCTAGATCAATAGCAATTCCCTTTTTAGATATGACATGTCCCAGCAATTTCTCTTCTGTCACTCCAAAAATACACTCTTTAGGGTTTAGGGATATGCTGAATTCCCTGCACCTTTGAAACACTTTGCGCAAGTTAGAGATGTGGTCCCCTCTGTTTTTGGAAAAGACAGTCAGATCATCTATATAAATAATAATGCACTTGCCTATGATATCCTTAAAGACAATATCCATGGCCTTTTGAAATGTAGCCCCAACATTAATGAGACCAAAAGGCATCCTCCTGTAAGCAAAGGTACCCCATTTAGTTGTGAAAGCGGTCTTGTGCCTATCCTCATATTGACCCATTACTTGGTTGTACCCTAAATAGCTGTCCAGAAAAGACATCATCTGAGAACCATTTACTACTTGAAGTACTTCATCCAATGAAGGAACTGGGTAATTGTCCTTTTCTGATGATCTGTTTAAATTTCTGAAATCAACGCAAAGTTTGATTTCCCCATTCTTTTTTTTTACTGGGACTAGGTTCACCACCCATGTTGAATGCCTGACAGGAAATATAATTCTAGTAGATAGTAATTTCTGAACTTCTTTCTATATAACCGGTTCCAATAATGCATTAATTGGTCTCTGTCTCTACCTGAAAGGCTTAGCCCCCAGCTCCAGAGGTATAGTATGAGTTATGACTGATGTATTGTAAGTTTTTAGGTCTTCATAACTCCAGGCTACTATATCCGAAAAGCTATGCAATGCTTCAATTATTCCTTATCTTTCTTCTGGAGTGCATATCTGACCAATAAAAATGTTCTTAGCATCTTCTTTAGTTCCCATATTGTAAGTATCACACTGTCCATTGATAGAATTCCTTTTAGACTCTTGCTCCTGATCTCTGATCTTGTCCAGATCAAAAATTTTCTCTAACTGTACCATTCCCCTTGGAATAGTATTAGACTTCAAATTTATCACTCATTCCAAATCCAGTTTTGCTTCTTGGAGTTCTGTTTCATCAATGATTTGGGAAGCAAAAACATCTGTGTTTGTAATAAAGTCCAGGATATGCTTGTCATCCTCAAATACCTGAAAGTTAGTAACATTGTCTAGAACTGATGGCACAGGAGTCAATTCTACAGTAAATTTTTTAAAACCTGACAGAGATAGGGGTTGCAAAGTACTGGCCGCCTGGGCCAGAGAATCTGCAGTTTGATTCTTCTGTCATGGTATTAGTTGAATATTGAAGGCATCAAATCCCTCAATGAGGTCCTATGCTTTATGCCTATAATTAGTCATTCTCCTATCATGGCATGAATATTGTTTCCTTACTTGATTAATTACCAGCTCAGAATCATCAAAAACTTGCAAAACCTTAACCTTTTTCTTGAGCGCCATAAGAAGTCCGTGAATCAATGCTTCATATTCTGCTACATTATTAGTATAGTGAAATTGAAGTCTATGGGCTGCAAAGAAGGTTTTACCTTTTGGAAAAATCAATTTGAATCATTCTCCTGCTCCATGCTTGGATTTAGATCCATCAAATTTGAGGGTCCAACATTCAGCGGTCGTATTCCTCTTCATCATATCCTTTGAGTTATTACTACTAGAGGGTTCCTCAAACGAAATTACTTTCTTTCCTTTATAATCTTCTGGAGGGTTTTGCATGTCCGTCTTGACTACTAGGGCTGAATTTATGCATTTCTGTACTTGCTCTACTATTGCTTGGCATAAACAACATTCCAGCTCTGAATGGGAAGCATTGTGAACTCTACACTAGTTAGGTAAGAGTAACTCCTTAAAGTTTTTCCTTTTCCCAAGGTGAACCTGGTTTTCAATACACTACTTAATGAATTCCTGGAAATTGTCCAGCAGGCTAATCTGATTATCCTCGAATTCATCCTCTCCCTTAATTGATTCTGTCAGATCAGTAGCATTGCTGGATTCTGTTTCTGTATCAATAGACATCGAATGTAGCATCAATACCTCCTTTGAATTTGACTCCTCATAAGGAGTCGATAGCATATAATTTCCCATGCCTACTTCTGATATCATAACTTCATTTGAAGTATTTTGATACTCCGTAATCATGTACTTCATTCTTGGTTCTCTCTCAATTCTGATATGATTTGGCACCCCTTTCTAGGGAAGCCACATGTGGGAGTGATCAGTAGATACATATCCAGTTAGGGCTTTCATAAAATATCTTCCTAGAATTAGGCCATACGCATTAGGGATATCAGCTACTTGAATATTGATAACCTGTTGGATTCTTGGGTCAAAAACTACTTGCATGTGAATCATGTTTAATTCTTCCACTACATTTACTTCAGTTCTATCCAACTGAGTTATCTTCTTCTGGGAGTCAGCAGGTGTAATCCCTAAAGCTCTACATACTCAAAATGGCATCACATTAGTAGAAGCACCAGAATCCAGTAAACAGTTATGTAGATTCTTACCGAATATGCGCACAGAGATCAAGAACGGTGGAGTATCCGTCTTCCCTTGAAACAAAGTTGGTTGAGTATCTACTTGGGCCACTTGAGTCTTGTCTTTCTCCTTACCTTTATCTCCAAGGGGAAAGTTAGTCTGATAAGCCTAGCTTTGTGTCTTCACAACATGAGAACCAGTAACCTTGTTGACACTCTCACTAGAAAGTTTATCCAAAGACACTAGATGTGTACCATAGGCACCTAGAACTGCATTCCTAATTGCTGGGGACCTTAGCAACTCGAATACTGAAAGGTTTACCTTTAATTTATTGAACTCCTCAGTAACATACAAAGCCATTTTCTCCTCACTTAGATTAGTGGGGATGTCCTTAGAAGATTCCTCTACCTTATCTTTACCTGCTTGAACAATTTTTTTCTTTTGTGGGTCAGTTTGAGCTTGTCTTTCCTTTGAAAAGTACTGCCTGGAAACATGTGAAAAAGGTAGATTATTACTAGCACGTGGGTCTGGAGGGATATTAAAATTATTAGGAGGAATGGAAGTGGTGAAAGGGCCCCCAGCCTGCGGGCGCCTATGGTGCATGTCTCTTAAATCATATCCTTTACCTTGCCTCTAAAACATCTACACTTCTTCAACATAAGCTTCTTCCTGATCCAGGGGGCCATTATTATTTGTTACTTCTTCATTGAATAACTGAGCCACCTCATCCCCATTGTAGATTTGATTTATTCTTGGGAATTAGATTCCTCTTTTGGAACATTTTCTTCACTTACTAGAAAAGGAGCATGGTTTAACACCAGCACAAGAGAGTCATAGGGGATAGAGGAAACAATCTCCTGACCATTTGCATTATTCTCCACTTCATACTAGAAAATAGAGGCTGCAGTTTGGAATTCTGGACATTCCAACTCAGAATGCTGGCTTGTCTTATGGAGCCTACACTACCCTGATAGGGCAGCCTCAGCCAGATATACACCACTAGGATTGTCTTGACTGACTGGCTGATTAGCAGATTGATTAACAGGTTGATCCAATGGAGTAGGGACTCCTCCATTATTAGGTCCTATATTCCATGTCCTGTTCTATCCCTGTGGCTACCTCCTATCAAATCCTGGCCCACTACCTTGTCCTCTATCAAAATTCTATCTTCTATCATTGTTATACCCTCTGTCATTATTGAATCCTCTCTCATTGTTGTAACCTCTATCCTGATTATATCCCCTGTCATTGTTGTAACTCCTTTCATTACGCTGTCCCCTATCAAAATTTTACCCTTGTGGATGTTCTCGATTCTGATTGGATTATAGATTTCTCTGAGCAACTTGTAATTGGTTGTTTTGATTCTTTAAGTAAGTCACCTCTAGGTTTAACTTCTTTATCTGTTCAACCATTTCATCAACCCTATCGTTATTTGGACCTCCATAAGGGGTTTGGCTTGGATTACTCTGATGAGGAACAAACATTGTAGCAGATCCCATAGACTGATGCAACACTTCAGAATTCTACAAGTAGGTAGGGAAACCAGTTGGATGTTGCTAATACAAGGGCTGGTTAACTTGCTGCTGTGGGAAGTTCATCATAGGAGAGACCTGACTCACAGGGGGACCAGGATGTGGGACCAAAGACAATTGAGGTATTGGATTAATGATTGGCGTACGGTTGGCGATTTCCTAATTTATTGCTTGAACCTAGTTTGGATGTGCAACTGGCCCTAAAGAAGGCAATGGTCCAACCAAATGCTGCCTTAAGTCTGTGCTAAGTTTGACTACTTCTATATAAGCATCAACTAGGCGAGCTGGAGGATTAGGTCTCCATTTCAGAAAGGTTGCTGTAAGGCTATCCAATGCTTCATAATAGACTCCTAGGGCTATAGCATCGTCCAAGACATAAGGGTCTTGAAGTCTGGTATACGCACGGTGGAACCTATTATTGAAGCTGGATATGGGTTCATTAACCTCTCTCTTGACTCTAGTGAATTGTAGATACAATTCATTGGCACTAATAGGTATTTTGAACTTCTGCAAAAAGACAGTTTCAAGATCACTCCAATTAAGAATTGAACCTGATGGGAGGTGATTGTACGAATAAAATGCCTCCTCTCCCAATGAATAAGGAAATAGCCTACAAGCAACATCCTCATGAGCAATTCCTCTATCTTTGAGACAGGTTTGGAAGATCCTAATATGTTCCTCTGCGGTCTTGTTTGGGTCATTAATATGAAATTTTGAACAAAAATGCTCAGGGTTCTTGGGCATAACATTGTAAACATTGAAAAACAAGGGAGATGGATTATTAGCAAGGAAATCCATTGGTAAGAGTGGTGGTGGTGGTTGATTAATGATAGACTTGGGTTACTGAATGAGAACTACCTCAGGGATAGGTATAGCTTCAACTTCTGGAAGTGAAGATACAGATGATACTGGTGAAGGGATGGGTGATGATGATTCTCCCCTTTCTTGAGTCCTCCTTGACCTAGTGGGGAACTGTAATTCCTGTAGATCCTCCTCTCCTGGGGTAGATCTGGTACTTCTATATCTCTCAGGAGAAATGGCATTTAAGAAATGATCCAGTGAGCTTATTTAGGCCCTCCTTCTAGTGTCAATTCTATTGATGGTGTTTTCTGCATGGCAACAACTCAGATAGAATGCAATATTCTATCTCTCTTGAAAGGCAATTTTCAACAAGTTACTAAAAATCACCCCAAGGTCTCTCAGGTGTCAGGTCATGACAATGCATAAACAACTCAGATAATATGTGAAAATGCTGGTAATCACAATCGGACCTTACTACAAGCAAACTGTATCTTTCCAACTTATCAAATTTTGCAATATTATGATATTGAATCCTAAATCTAACCAAATGATAAAGAAACAACAAAAGATGAGGGTATAAGAGATATAATGAAATCTAAACTATTTCTAAGATGAATAATGCAAATGATAAACACCTGGAATGGACCAATCTCAAGTAACCAATTCCTGCTTAACCCACAATGCAATATCACAAGAAAGGTGCAATCTTCTAAGGCATACATATTTTCAAATCATAGACATTCATCCACAATTGAACTAAGCACAAATAGATGTATGGTCCAGGTTGACTTCACCAGTCTACTACAATCAGATAGTTACTGGGAGTATAGACCAAGGATTGCTACAAAAATTCCAAGCATAAAACCATGAACATTATTTACCAAACTAATCTAATTCTAAATCTAACATCAAATCTTCTATCTTCAAGCAATTTCAAAGATGGAACAACAGGAACCATGCAAGATAAACTAACACAGAAGAATTCACCAGAAACCACAATGCCTTCAATTGTATTAGATCACCAAAATGTAGCAACAATTCCACTGTTCTGTGTTACAACATTTGCTCCAAAGAACTAACTACTATCTCTACTAAAGAATGCCCTAACTCTTTCTTAGTCTAGCTTATCTCTATTATCTATCTAACCTTTTACAAATAAGGCACAAATGCCACTTATAGAGAACCCCCAAAACATGTCGGCCCAGCCAAACATTTACAAAATAAAATAGCCAAAACAAGTCGGCCCGAGGAATTTAAAAATAAGGCACACATTAAATGCTAATACATCATCAAGGTCGGCCAAAACACATTCCTCAATGCAGCCCGAATAAACACATGCCCTATAATAATAAGGAAGCACAAATCATGAAGTTGGCATTAATTACCGCCTCCCTTATCCTTGTTATGATCCAATGATTCATGAACCTTCAAAAACACCCTGTCCAACTTAGCAATAGGTGGCAAGGGTAGGATTTTGAGCCGACATTCAATTGATTCAATTTCTTCCCTTGACCACTTAACTGTTGTATCCCAATCACCTTTATATGCTAAGTACTTATCCACCATAGCCAGATAAGTAGCCGCATCATCCAATTGGTTCCCTGTCACATAATTTTCAATATCAAGGGCATAAACATCATGCCACCATTCCTTCAATTGTTTCAAACTCAAGTATTTAGGGGCGATCTTCCTTCTCCCAGTCATTACCTCAAAAAAGGCGATGCATCCATCATAAACACTAGTTAGATTTCCATCCATCTGCTTCCTTTGTTTATAGATCTTTTTGATGGCTTTCTGTTGGATTTGTAGGGCTTCAAACCACTCCCATGGCTCATTAACCCTAGATGAAGAAATAATTCCATCAACAACCAACTAATTCTTACCATACTCCATGATTGTTTTGGTTTTCTAAAATAAGAGATTAGTGTCCTCTTTATCATGAGATAAAACATAATCTAATGAATCTTTAACCCTTATTGCATCCTTTCCAGTTGAAAGGATCTCCTTTATTGCATCATCTCCCTTAGTCTATACCTCCTTCAACCAATCTACTATAGCCAGAGTAGAGGCTTTCATCTTTTCTATTTCAGAAATAGTCTCCTTCGGCAAGAAACTAGTAGTAGCAGAGGAGGATGGGTGAAAAGACTGCAAAGGCTTCATTAAATTTTCTAAACATTTTCTAAGCCTTTCGTTCTCCCTCTTTAGCTCATGATTAGACTGTGTTTCCTTCCTTAATCTCCCAATTATCACTGCACTGGACCCCTCATATTCTTCAATATCTTGCTCCATAGAAGTAGGCCCAAGATTAATGGTTTGTACATCATAATCCTCTTCGGTGACCTCATCTTTACTTTTACCAGCAGCAGGAGTAGCAATATGAATAACCGTATTACTAGCTTCATCCCTTTCGATCTTTGAAACCACCTTGGCTGCCTTCTTTTTCTTTCCCTTTCCATTCTTGGCCAACATTTCATCCCAGTTGAGAGGAATGTCCTCAACAATGACCTGTTTCCTCCTGATTTCTTTGTCTAGCCAATCCGGAATAGCAGGATCCACCCAGATTTCATCCTTCTTAACCTCTTCAAGCTGATCTGATGTCTCATCCTTTTCTTTTTCAGGAGACTGACCACCTTTGTTTTTGAACTCTCACTCGTCCTCTTGTAGGGGTGATGGAGTCTTAACAAGGACATCCTCCTTCTCAGGGGATCTATTATATTTTCTATTTGTAGGAGAATCCTCATATTGTACTAATGGGGAATGATGCACCTCCACATGTCCTACCTCAAACTCAGCAGCTGCGCCATAAAGTTCTCCATCCTTAAATGGTTCTGCCTCCTCACTGGTCTCATGCTCTTCATGAGTCATTTGCTCAGGTATATCCAATGAAGGAGAGGCATCTTTCTGCTGCTCTATAGTGGCTACCATTGGAAGAGGATTTGCCTTTTGCATAGTCTCCTTGGGAGATGGAGTTCTTGACCTTCTTGAGTAAACCTGAGTTTTATCTCCTGAGCTCTCCACATCAACCACATGAGGATCCACCTTATCCTTAGAAGTCTCTGGATCCTTCTTCTTAGAAGCCTTGGTTGTCCTTGTCCTTTTTGGCTCCGGAGAAATGTCTTCTTTTTTTGCTTTCTCAAGTTCCTCCTCTTCAGTAGACTTACCTATTCTGATAGCATGACTTCTCTTCTTCCCCCTAGGCTTTCTTTTCTTTTCAGGCTCACTCTCCTTAGGGCATATGATTTTAATCTTAAAAGGTGAGCTTACCTTAGTTTTGTCTGAATAATCATCCTCTCCGGACTCCTCTGAAGTGGAATGAGCATTCAAATTTCCCATCAGATTGAAAGTATAGGGTACCTTCTCGCTCTCCAATTCCCATACTTTATGTTTTAGCATGACTTGGTAGATTTTAGAATGGGAGCCATGAGTTCCTCCAACTCAGTTATTTCCTTTTCTGACCAGTTTATCTCTCCAATGGGCCTATCTTTGATTGATTCAAATGCATGATCCTGGACTAAATTTCCATCATCTTCCAACTGATCAGGAATCAACTTGACATTGTACATTCTAATTACATCAACTGGGAGCCTAGAATACCTTTTCTTTCTCACCTCAAAGTCATCCTTGTTGTTCGCCCAGTAATCCTCTAGATCATCTTTGTGATGATATTCTTTAGTGGCCTTCTTCTGTGCCTCACCAGTGATGTCAAAGCCTGCCCTCTTAGAGTGGAAAGAGAAACCAAAAGTACTCAATTCCTCCCCTGACGCATGAGTCGATTGGATTGAAGGACAAACCTCACTCATACCAATTTTGAAGGGAAAATCACCACCAAACCCTATCTTGTGCTTCTCATTTTTAACAATAACATCAAAATCACATATCTACCGGGTAACTTCCAAGAGTATGATATGGTCAGTGAGATATCTTGGAAATCTGTATGGAGCAGTGGGACATCCATCAATTCTGATATAGGAGAAGGTAGGGAATTGTATAAACCAGGCTCCATCAGAAATTCTCACATGCTCTATATTTTGAAGCAACCTTGTGATATGCATAGTGAATGCATCATTTGCTCTTCTATAATTTGGATTCCTCAGGTGCAGCTCAGGGTACACCTCATAGATGACATCTTGCCCAAATGTTCCTTTTGGACTCAATCCCCTATATGGATAAAATCTGGCAAGTACATATACCACATAAGATGACATGGTAAATTTCTTTGCCTCCAGCACATCTCTCATTTGTCTGTCAATCATTGCACTGATAATCCCTGCCCAATGGTAATTGATGCCTTTCTCAATCTTGTTAATAACATGCACCATCCAATTCTCCAATGCCCCAGCACTCTTCAAGCCCGCCACCCTGCTCAATAGTGTGATTGCATCATATATATCATGTCGGGACTTGACCCTGTGTAGCTGTTTAGGCAACTGGGAGAAATGAGATTTTGGCTTTTCCAGCCAGGAATTGATCATCTGCTGGGCTTTGGTAGGTTCATCCTCATAGTAAGTTCTAGCCAAGTCCATGTCCAAGGCACACACACATGGCAAGTCTGGCATATCAAATGCCTGGGCAATGGAAACTGGATTAAAGTTTTCCAACACTCTCCCATTAGTGCTAACAATCCTCTGAGTATCAAAGTCATAGTGCCAGGCACACTCCAATATTAGTTCATAGCATTGAATTGCAGGAGGAAATCCGACCACTTGAGCTAGTCCGGAGTTCACCATTCCCTTGGTTAGGGCTGATAAATCCCTCTAAGCTAACCTTTCTTTGAATTCTTCGTATCTCCAAGCTCCCACATTGGTGTCTGAGACCTCTGACCAAACTGAAGCCACCTTACTATCCGGTAATTGATTCTTCACATCCATCCTGACCCTTTCCGCATCTGAAATTGAGGATCCCTCGATATCTCCCTTGGCCTTTCCTGCTGCTGCCTTACTCGATTCAGCCTGCATTCATAAAGGAGCCTCATGAAAATCCATTTATCATCCATATTTCAATCAAAGGTTAGCCTCAAAACCACATGAAATCATTAAGATAAATCATTAATCATCAATCTTAAAAATTCGGGAAAATGAAATAATCCAGGAAAATCCAGTTGGGGGAGAATTCGGAGAAATTCAACCCAAACGGACTCCTACTGCCAAGATATCATTCATCAAATGAATCACCAATATAGACAAAAGAGATGCGTGATTATCACGAGATTCATTCATTTAGCAACAAGAAATCATCATCCAACATTTAATTCATTACTTCAACTTCGAAAATCAAAATCAATCAGAACTAGGCAGAAAATTGGAAAAATCTGGACAATTCAGATTTCCATGAACAGCTTGAAATTCTGGGAACTCATCATATTCTGGGGAAATGGAAAAATCCAGGAAAATCCGGGTGCACAGAAATTTCGCGGACACCTCAGAAACCCGACAATCATTTGACGCGCAAACCATTAATCAAATGACTATACAAACCCCCCTATCCGAATCCAACGAACATAAACTCAATCCCAATAAACCAAATTTTTATTGCACTCGAATCTAAACCCCCAAAACTCTCAAATGGTGGACCCCTACGGCGAAATAATGATGCCCTAAACTTAACAGCCAAACCTCTGCCATGAGAGCTAAAGCGAGTTAGAAATTCAGACACCATCCCTCAAAATGATGAAACTAGGGCACACCAGGATCTCAAGTGTTGTGAACAAGGTCGAGCTAGACACAAGACGAGAGGGTCGCGCCAACTCCACCAAACCCAACAATCCTGGGCAGACATATTGAAACCCTAACTTCACAAATTCTACCAGATTACACGCCAACAAGTGAAGGCCCTAACAGGAACACCTAGTCACAGGGGAGTACCCGACATTCAATTGATAAACAAAGGGATGCACAACGCAGGTACTAAAACCCATGGAAAGGTGAGTTAAATATGTGATCATGAAAACCAACAAGGGCTGACCCAAATAACCACCATTGAATAACCTGAAAGATTCAATCAAAGCACAAACAATAGGAGAAGTCAATAATGACTTACCATGGATCAACTTTCGAGTGAACCGTGAGCCCGAGGAAGTCACTGTGAATCAGAGAGCCTTAGCGACGAAAATATCAACATAGACGTCCAAGGAATCCATGCCCAAGCAGACCAAATCCACCGACCAAAGCTCAAAATGAACAAACTCAAGTACTAGAGCAAATAGAAAATGAATAATGAAATGAGGGAAAGCACTAGAAGCCCTTAAATTTGCTCACACTCACGCCAGAGAGAACGTACCTCAATCATTAATGGCTGATAAGACATATTGAGAAAATCTAGAAACCTGAGGTCAAAATGGAATTTCGAAAAAATCTGAGCCAGTCGGACCATCTTGGTGGGCATAAATTTTTGGATGACGCACCCCTTCGGGACTCCGACGAAGTCCGGGAAAATCCACGTGACCTCGAAAATCTCTGATTTAACCAGAAACCCAAATTTCAGAAAATCCGACATTGATAGAAGATGGACCAGGACCTGAAAAAATCTGGGTGAGCTGGAAAATCCCGGACCCAGGGCAAAACCTGAACTTCCATTAAAAACCAAGTTTGATCAATTCATCCTTCAGGGTAAGACCAAGGCAAGCAAGACCAACATACCAAGACCATAAAAGGACAAATCCAATAAAAACGAAAGGTCTAAGAGACATCCGAAATTAGAAAACATAGGTTCCCTACTCCAAGTGGGGCGTGTGTGCAAAATTGCACAACAGTCTCTACCATTAACTTGGGAACTGCTACTAGAGGAAAAAAGGTGGAGCATCTCGAGGAATCAGTAGCTACGGCGGTCCACCTAATACAACAGGATAAAGTCTCAAAGGAGAAGCTTAAAGCACAAGTATCTGCCTTGAAAAATTACATCCAACAACGGTCTTTAGTTGATGACATGCCTGCCACGTCCGCGGCTCCACCCCAACTGCTGTCCAAGGAACAAATTGAAAAATTGGAAAAGAGAAAGAACTTGGACAAAACTATAGAGAGTTGGTTCCGATAGGTCCTATACATCGGGGACATGGGTATTAGTCAGGCTATTCGTACAACCAAAAAGTTCTTGGATTTAGAGCAGTCTCTCGAGAACACAAGAAGGCTCTACTTTGATTTCCCAGCAAGTTACGAGTCCACCTATCCAAAGATCGAGGCTATCCTCCAGTTGCCAAGAACGACATGGGAAAATGAGCTCGTGTTCAAAAGGGACGACCATTGGCTAGTGGATGTGTGGAGGTGGGACTTTGATAACTGAAAAGAAAGGATGAGCAGGTAATTGATAAAGTGGATCCAAATATTGAATGGGTCATAGAAATCAGGGTAGATTGTGCCCGATATTTGAGGCTAATGACGGGATATGACATACTCATGGTGCAAGTAGATCCAGAGAAAATAAAGCCTCATTTCTAGAAAAAGATGAAGGATGGGATGTTAGATGAGATAACCACATATTTCATGAGTTTTTCTGCCCGCGCCTTCGCCCAATTAGAATTGTTCAAGGACCACACCGCCAAATATGATGAAGATTGGAAGAGGCTTGAGGACAACTCTAAGGAATGGAGTTATCAAGTGCTGCGGTCTGAGATTATATAAGTCAACAAGCTCCAATCGGTCATCTTGAAATTCATGGAATATGCAGCTTTGAAAAAGTAGGAGGGCAACCCTATTGTCAGTGAAGAACTTCTAAAGGAATAGCTACAGCAGAAAGAGCAATTAGAAAAAGACAAAATGCTATAGTGCTGTCACTAGAGGACGAAATAGGGATATGGACAAGATTGTATTTTTAAATTGTCATATATTGGGGGGGGTGTAGGTAGAACCCTAGTTTTTAGTGAATCTTGGCCATTCGTTCTACTTTTTGGGCACTATAAATAGGGGTCTCCTCTCATTGTCAAAAGAGAGTTGAGTTGTTGTAAAGACATGCTGCATAAATTTATAATGAAAATACATTGACTTGGTGCATTTTCTGAGTTCTTCACATGTTTCATGATTCAATCTCCATTGTTAGATGCTTTATTTAGATTTACATTACTGTTTTAAGTTAGATTTAAATTGCTTGAGTATATTTTAGTAATGCTGTTCCGTGATTATAGAAATTTCTGCTGTGTTGATGCCTTCCAGTCCATACTTTTTGCTGTTTGTTGTTGGTAAATAGTCTTGTAAAGTTAGTCTGGACTGAAATTTGAAGCTGCTTTCAAACTTTTATCTTTATTTATGCATAAAAATGGTGGATGAATGGTAAAATATTTGCAGGCCTTTGAAGATAGCACAAATTTCATGATATTGTAGGTTTCTTGGTTAAGTGGAATCCTGTTTCAAGGAAGCTGTCCATAGTAGAACCTCCATGATCACTGTTCATAGTTAGTTGCAGATCCAGGAACCTTCCCTCTTCCCCGCTCTTTTTCCCTTTTTTTAGAAACAACTTATGCTAAGGTTCATTGCACATTGTAAAGCCAAAACTTGAAGAAAACATTGAAGTTTTAGATTGTTGTCTGAACCTACAACGAAATGTGCCTTAACTCCCATCGAGCAGAAACTTTAGATTTTAAGATCCACCTCGCATCCAACTACATAATTTTTCCTTGTGATTACCAACAAAATCACATCAAACATCAACTGAGGAGTTCCATGCATGTCATGACCTGACACCCAAGAGACTTTGGGGAGATTTTCAACAACTTGCTGTTGGAGATTTCCTTTCAAGAGAGGTAGTGCACATACGCACTGCCTGTGTTGAGAAAGTGTACAAAACACCCATCAACACTAAATACATCCAATCATCAAATTTTCATAATGTGGAATCAAATATATTCTTGTTAAAATGACTAGAGTATTGTGATCATATCTATGTAAGCCAAGAAGTCAAATGAAGCAATGAAGTAAATCTAGATATAAGACTCCTCAAACTCATATCATGCCAGAACCTATCGAGTGGATGATAAAACATCAACAAGTTGAACCCAAATAACACATTTGCTTGCTTTATTCACCTTACTAGGTATTTTAATCTTAGAGCCAGAATGGATTGAGGAGACAAATAAATTACACAAATCTAATTTCCTCAAGAGTTGAATATATAAAGGAGACATTAATTCATCCAAGGATATTAAGTACCTAATGTTTCTTTAACTAAGCCCAAAATACTTTCCCAAACACACCCAATAATAATCTAGGGTAACCTTGGAAGATCTAATGATTCTACTATAAGGTTCCAAATATTTTAAATGATAAATATAAGACTATTCTAAGCCACTAAGAGGAAATAAGAGAGATAAGAGGACATCCCAAATAATCACAAAAAATAGGTAGATAAATAGCATGGACAAGGGGATACTTCAAAATTAACCACCACCACCTCCAAAGGAAAATAGAATATGGGCATTCAAAGAAAATATGAGCCAAACATTCCTCATTAGTATTATTGGGAGCACATTTTGAAGGACCTTTAAATCCTCTAGATTTAATATGTTATCTTACCTGAGATGTTTATTGTGACAAAGCAACTTGATATAGAAATGATAGTTAGGCCAACAATATTTCTTCCAAAAAAAATCCACCAAGGGAAATCTCTATACCCTCTATTTTCTTTTTCTAATATTTAGTACCCAAGAGAAACTAAAATACCCCTTTAGGATTGTAGCCCCAAGCAAGGTCATCTACCTCCTCTAAGGAACAAAACTTTAGGTTAATCAACCAAAATAGAAGGGTAGAATATGAATCTAGTTTTGCTCCTAAAGGCTAACTACTAAAATATTTCTAGTGATAGATCAAAGAATCCCATAAATATTCCCCACTAATAAAAAATTCTTAAAATTAGGATCTTTATCTACCAAATAGCTACTAGAAAGAATTCACCCAAAGGGAGGAGATGAAGGTAGGAAGTTGGGTTTGGTTGATGGAGGCCCAAGAGTTAATCCAATAAAGAGGTCTATAGTTGGAAATGATGATTGAGAAGATGCCCCTTTTAACAATTGAATCACCCTTATTTATGACATTCTAAACCATGGAGCCTTTCCCAATCAAATACATTCTTGGAACATTATCAACATTAACACCAACAAAGATGGAGGCCTTGGAAAAAAAAAGTGATTTTTTTGATCATGGGTTGATTGGAAATGAACTAAGAAAACCTAAAAGAGTTGGCTATTCATTGAACCACTCAAATAAAAATATTCTCTTTGATTCAAAAATATAAAATTCTCCATTAACATCACCAACCACAAGAAGGTACACAATTAATTGAAATCACTAGCCCATATTTTTAGAGGTCAATAACATGATCAAATGAAATTCATAGATTATGAAGTACATAGAAACCTAAAATCAAATTAATTAAAAAGTACAAAGCATACTTAAAAACTATGTAGAACCTTCAAGTCAGTAAACATTATTCAATTACAAAATATCATTTTTTTTTTAAATTAAAAATTCTTTGTATTACCTGAGTGAAAGTTCGATGACCACCTCCATTACTAGGTGTTGAGGTTGAAGGCCCAGTATTAACCTATTCAACATCCAAAGTGAGTTAGAAGAATACCATTCATATAATGTTAAACTATTTACATGTAATATTTAAAATTATTTATTAGTTACATGCCTCTGCACTTGACATCGTCATGTAATAAGGAGGTGGAGGACTACTGGAAGTAGGGTGAACACTATGACCTTGGAATTTCATTATAATTATTCAAATAATTTAATTAATCCTGCATTTCAAAATAAATTTTAATAAATTGAATTGAATGAACTTGTTGATATTTACTTGACTATCAAAGCAGAATGTATCACTGAAGAGAGATTATGTCATCACCATCTGATCTGCTGCAGATATAGTTTGGGCACATACATCTTGACTATCCTTAGGGTCATAAATATAGAGTGATCCACAAGACTGACATAAATGAAGTGGCACTAGACACCTAGAAGATTCACCTGCCTCACCTTGTGCTAGTGGCCTAGTACGCTGTATAAGGCTCTGAGTGACGAGCTAATCGAATGTAAGGTATCCACTTCAACACTTTCATTCACAACAAAAGGGATAGTCACGTCCTCATAGTTTGGTACAGTGATTGGTCATGCTGGCCATTATGGGTAAAGATTTTCCCCCACTCTATCCTGTGTGAGCACCCACCTCTACCCTAGAACTCCTGCATGTCAAAATAGTTTGGGATTTCATTGAGGACAAACTCACAATAGAGTTTCCTCAAAAATTATTGTGGTACCTCATTATTGTTGCATGGAGGATGGTAAAAAACCATCCACCACCTATCACAAAAGAATATTATTTATCCCTTGGTGGTGGTACCAATGGATGGGGAACCTCTTGCATGCACTGTGTAAGGATTGATTTGTTCTTGGGTCGGTGAATAGTGCACACAAGTCAGATTGCAATGTTTTTTTGCCTTTAACTTGTTTATATGATAATTTTTTTACATAAAATTATTTTATCTCTTCCCTCTTATTGGACCAACTATTTATTTTATTTGTAATTGATTCTACATGAGATATTATGGTTTGCAATGATTGAGAAAGGGTGGACCTATGTGTGTTTGTTCCTGTAGGATCTCTCAACCTTGTAATTCACTCCTCAATTTTTGTTATTTTCAATTTTCCCCAATAGGTTTTCTTGTGTTCCAAGAGGATGATGAGGAATTATATGAGGTGTTTGTTGAGGTTGTTCTTCAGTAGGGGTTCATCATGAGGTGAATTAAGATTTTCAAGATTTGGGGGTGAATTGTCAATTCCTAAAAATTAAATAAATTTTAATTACAAAACATTTTCAATCTACCAATTTAATACAAAATTTACACAAAAAACTTAAAAAAACTTACTCCTTTGACCTCCTCAATGTCTTGGCAGAATTTTGGAGAAGATTTGGTAAAAAAAGGGCCTCCTAAAACACAAATACGCTTTTAAGGGTTTGTAGGCCACAAGAAAACTTGTTTTTGATTAAAATGAGGAAATGGAAGTTTTTTTCTTTTTATTGCTTCACTAAGCAATAACGCGATCACATTATGGCTTTGATGGGGCCAAAAAGTGGGGTGGCCACATTTTGGTCCCCCATTTCCATGCACTTACCTAGAATTTGATATTCCTATTTTGGATGTTAAAACTCATACTCATAGTCAATATTTTGTGATGATCCCTCCTTGCACTCTTCTTTATTTTCACCAAATAATGAGTCCATGGTCACAATATTAATTCAGATGAATCCATTGATAAGGAACCTCATTTTTTTCTTGTAAACTTGATATTTTGTATGGTAAATAATTCAATATTTTTGTAAACTATAGATATAAAGGAAAATACCTTTCCCCCCCTGAAGATGGTATTATTGAACCTAGTCTATATTTTTTGTAATTGATCTTATATTTTGCATATCCATGTTCCTAATTTTATCTTCCTCATTCTTCCCATGTTCCTTTCCAATCCTTGAGCTTATATGGTAGTTTATATCCCACCTTTTCATGTTATTCTCATCATCTATTTATCCTCTACTTATCTCGTCATTATTTTTCATTCTACCTCTCATACTTATATTCACATGTTACCTAGATCTATCACAAATTTAGCACCTTATTTGATTATGTTTTCAATTTTTTATTTTTTGTTAAGGCCACACCATGTAGTAGAAGTTCTAGATGATGAAATCTCTCATTTTATGCACCATAGAGGGAAAATAGTTCGTTGAAATCAATAATTCCTTCCATCTTGATCTATATTATGCTCATATGGTCATAGTCTACAATTACTTTATAATACATTGTGATTTCCTTTTTGCAATCTATACAAGCATTATTTATCATTTTATCATGACATATTTAATATTTTTTGTTCATAATAGTTTTTGAGTACATATTTACCTTATCTCTAGAATTCACAACCTTCACATTGCACATTGTACCTATGATTATCCCCTTTTAGCCTTAAGCACATACAATATTCTATAGTGAGCAGAGAATATGTGATTAGTCCATATTTATATAATTTTCATTCTCCCCCACTATATCCAGTCTTACTTGTTTATTCTAGAGGTTTCTAGTTAGATCTCTGCAATTTTATCCCATTCAAGGGTTGAGTTCAAAAGAGAACTAGCCTAATTTGATTGACATTTGAAAGGGTGAATCATCAAAAGTCATTCAAGTGTAGTAATATTTTTATTTTTATCCACTCCTCTCATCTTCTCTACCATATAATGATGAGCCCCACACATCTTATTGATTATATGGAGCCAAGGTAAGGGGTGGAGGGTCATTAATTCCCTAGTCTAGCCTTGGGTGACAAAACCCTATATGTTCCTAATTGCATGTGTTTAGGCTTAGGGGATAATATTATCAAAATAAAAAGAATTCAAAAATACAAAAGTAAAGAAAAATAAGATCAAAGGGGGAAAAAAAAAGGAAGAAGAAGAAGAACATAAATAGAAACTTGATGAAATAATTATATATGTACTTCTTATTGCATAAAATCACTTTAAGAGAATTCCTCTTGATTAAATTCTCCCCTTTTCCCTAATCCAACGTACTAGCTATCTTGTATATATATCTATAATTCACTTGTGATTTGACAATGTCTCTTCTCCCCTTGATTGGATCTCATATGAATTCTCCCCTTTTCCCTAATCCAACGTACTAGCTATCTTGTATATATATCTATAATTCACTTGTGATTTGACAATGTCTCTTCTCCCCTTATTGGATCTCATATGGATTTTGTACTCATCATATCATTCAATTATCCTCATATCCCCTTTTCATCAATAGTTATCTTCCTATATCTATAGAGTCTAAAAATAGCTATTATTTTATTACTTGAAATACATTATGGGAAGCCTCACATTAGGTCAATAGAGTTTCCACTAGCTTTGCATACTATTCTTTTACAAAGTAGGTGCTGCCACAATAGTGGTTTACACTTTCTGGGAGATCCTGATTTTTGTTGAAATCACATATTTTTAGAAAATATAATTATTTAAGCCTTGAAAAGTTTCATTTAAAGGATTCCAATTGAAGAGAGTTTGATCAAACCACCTTAGACCAAGCCCCCTTGTATAAAACCCCGCTAGTTTTAAACCATACCTATACCAGAGTCTCCTTTACACCTATCAAAATGCTGATAAAAAACTCCATTCGATTTACCGTTTGGGGGATCAAATGAATTCATTTAAAATTTATTTTTTTGGAAGTATGTAGTCCTTATTATAAGATTCCAAAAAAGTATAATTTTAATTAAATTAAATTTGATTATTAAATTTATTTTTTATTTCTTGTGAATGTAGGTCTTTCTTTGAAAATCAAGCTGTATGTTCTACACATGTGGAAAAATAGTAGATTATCAATTTTTTTTTCAAAAATATGAGTGCACAAGATATTGAAGTCCTTGATCCAACAAAAAAAATAAATTGAATTTTGTACATATAAAAAGATTTGGTTATACGGTCCGCTATGTTTGAATTGTAATTGGTTTGACTTCAAAACCGATTAAAGAAAATATATTCAATACAAAACTATCTAACCAAGTGGAAGCACTAGATATCAGAGTTACAAATCTAAATTCGAAAGAATTATAATTTTATCCTTCATGGAAAAAAAGTTATGCATTATACGGTGAGCGTCACTTTTTAAAAATGTTGTTTTATGAAAAAAACTAGTTTTCGAGGGAGATGGGAAAAGAAGTGCAATCTAATTCCAAATTTTTGAAAAAAATATATTTAGAATCTACAAACAAAATTTCATGAAACTCTATTTTGCATCATCTTCAAATTCCTTACGGTTTAGCCACTATGGGTGCCCAAAAGTGAAGATTTAATTAAAAAAAATATTTCAGTGTTCAGTTTGACCAAAAATTGTAAACCACTATTGTGGGATCACCTGTCCATAACATTTATAATATGCCTAGCAATTATATATGTAGCCTAGTCAAACTTCTACATAGTGTAACTAATTTTTTAAAGTCCTCTTAAATTTATTTTACATTAATGAAGATGGGAACGAGATAGTGAGAAACATAATGAATGTTAGATTCATTTTGTAAAGAGGAAAAATTATATTATTACTTGATTTTGATTACCAAAGATCTATAGAAATGGACAATCTAGAAAATAATGCGTAAAGAGGTGAAGCACATGAAGTGAAATGTGGAGACAAGAATAGTAAGGCACTATCATATGCAAACTTGTCCATCTTACTTGCAAAATAGAAAGACACTAACAAAGTAAATGTAATAGTGCATTTAGAATATCATAATCAATAATAAATAACTAAAAGTACGAAGGGGGCTAGGAATATTGAAATCAAAGAGTGAACTTATCGAATCTCAAGAGTTGTTGTGTAACTTGTGTTTGGGATAAGAAAAATATTGGTGACTATATAGGAGCCTACCAAGGTGGTCAAGCCCCTAGTTTGGTCTTTTGACCTCCACGAGCAATCAAATGAAACAAGAAGATTGGTTACATGTGTGCAATTAGTCTATGTGTGTATAAATCTAATAACAATGTGAGAAAATATGCATACATTTGTACGAGTATAATTAGTCTAAAAACATCTAAACTAAGTCTAAATTGTAAATAACAATAAAATCTGATATACAATTATATTTAAAAAAATATCTAACCACTGTACAAATGCACAAGCATGCAGAAAGGAGATGAAGATAAATCCGATAAAATGATTAATAAGTATGATAAAAATGAAATGCTCAATTGAAATGAAGATGGATTTTAAGCTCCTTTAAAGGGACTCTAAATCTAATATTGATCTACCTGTAGCAAACATTTAAGCACTAGCTGGAGTGAACAATAGAAAGAAGATATCAAAAATGTATCTTTGTATGAAATATCAAACAGAAATAAATAACAACAAAAGAGTAAAGCAGGATATTCATAGCATGTTTGAGGACAACATATGCTTTGGAAGCTTCAGACCAATCTAAGGTGGTCATAAGGATACAACCGAAACAAACGCCATAATTTTGTTTTTTCTTATCTCTATTTCTCGAATTCCAATGCCATTTTGATAGCCTTTCTTCGATTAAAATGACAACAATTTCAGCGAATAGAATCCAGAAATGAGGTACATATGGTGTGTGATTATAGCCAAAACATAGCGTTGATAATGATGATGAACATGTCTTGCATGGAGAGAAGATGGTCACCTTTTTTGGCATGGAAATCTGAGAAACCTCCAAAAGGTATTACAATTGTTTTAAATAATGTTTTTATTGGTCCACCAAGGCATTGCCAAAGACAGAATTTAAGCTGCTTGATTTTATTTAATTTGTTTTTCATTACCTTATTTTTCTAACTAGACACCTAAGCGTAAGAAATAGAGAGCCTCAGAGCATTTGAATCTGTTTTAAGTAAGAGTGCCTTTTAATACGTTGAGAAATGTCTTTTAGAGAGTAGAATGATTATAATTTAAGAAGAAGATTATAAGATCTTCATCTTTTTATGTTGTATTCAGTATGAAAGATGATAGTGTGTTTGTAGAGGTGTTCATATGATTGTACAAATTTTCAAAAAATATGAAGTGACAAAATTATAAGAAAGTGTTGCGTGACAAGCAAGTTGATATAGAAAAGTTAGATTGACATTTGAATCTAAGAGAAATGGAAAAAGTCATAGCTTAATGCACCTAAGACATATTATATGGATGAACACCAAAATGGATGCGTGATGTTGAAATTATAAGGCATATAGTTTTTGACCTAATATTTCCTTCCACTTCTACAGGTTGATGTCACTGTGTAATGTGGGATAGATAAGTACATAAATGAAACTACAAAAATTGAAAATGTTTTGTAGATATGAAAATGTCTTCAATTGATAAATCTATGCCCCCAAACTAAGAACTATAAGACAAGCATGCCAAAAAATGAAACCTACATCATAAAAGTTAGAAAAATAAAAAAATGTCATAACATACTGTTCATAAAATAAAAAACACAATACATGACATTGATACAAATAAATCATGCCAAAATGTGTAATTGGTGGTGTAAGTATGTCCCCATAAAATAATTACATAAAGAAGTGCATGTAATTAATTTCAAGATAGATAGAAGGGGATATAGAGGGTTTGGTGATATTTCCCCTCTAGAATGTAGGAATAAAAATTTAATGTTTCCCCCATAAAATAAGTAAACAAAACTTGTGTTGTTACCGAAGACAATAGATTACATCTGAAAATGTACCCCCATAATGAGACAACATGCACAAGTATCATGTAGTGGATGAAAACACAATAGATAAAAAGATTGATTAGGCTGCAATTGCCTCATTCGATTTTTACCAAATAACTTATATTTCCATTTAAGGTTTGTATAAGACTATTTAATTATTTGAAACAATATAAAATGTGTATATTAGTCTAATTTTGGTTGATTATTGAAATTTTATTGTTGATGCCACTAATAGCCATGTAGGATTGAAAGATATTCTTAATAAATAAGTGAAATTTTGACATTCGTTCTCTAGTAGGTAATAACAAAGAACTCTAAAGTCAATGAAGACAAAATCTGAAACTCTAGAACATAGTTGCATAAATAAGACAATTTTAGAGAACACAAACCAATAAAAAATAAAAGAATAAAATTTTGTTTCTCCACCACTATGATAACCCAACTCCACCTCTAGTTCAATCAATTCACAACTAAAATAAAAGGAGGAGTGCTGATGAAACCAAATACATAAATATCAATCTCCATTTTCTTTGGCATGAAATAAATATGAAATTATTTTACATTTTTTTTAAAATTATAGCCATAAAGTCGTAGAGTCTTTGTAGAATAAAAAAACACAATGAGCATTCACACTTTGCTAGGTTATAGGAATAGTTTTGCATGCCAAATAGACATGGAGAAAAAAATATTAATATTTTGCAAGAAAAAAGAATTTTGAAATTTTGAATGCTATGTAATTTTCTTCAATAGACAATTTAAATGAATTCTTAAGTTTGTGTTATATGTATGAGTTTTTGAGTGGTTGCATGCGATCCTTAATGGTTGAGCATTCTTATAGAGGCACTTACCACTCACCTAAGAGAAAGATAATAAGTTGATAGTACTATATAAATAATTGTTTTGTTATGTTTTTATTAATACATGTGTGAATGCTTACTTTGTACATGTGGGTATTAGGTATATTTTTGTAACTTGTAGGTTTATCAATTATCCAAGTAACGTCTTCTAAATTTTTCTTCCTATTATTATCATCTACAAATTGTTAAGTATAAAACAAAAAAATCATGAAAATCTCTACCATAGTTTAGTTTTGATCAATACATTTAATTTCGTAGAATAATTTCCTTTCAACATTTTCTTTCTTAGTTTAGTAAACACAAGTGTTTCCCTTAGTAGTATTAATTTGGTAGTTTAATTTTAGTTACTTAAATTTGGTGTATGTAGTTATGTTCCTAGAATAAGAGATTCCTAGTTAGGCTTTAAAGCCTTTGGACATTTTTGGATTGATAAAAGAAAACTAATCTTCTAAAGTGAGATTTGATAATGTCTCATAATCTTTTGGTGCTCTTATCAAGGAATGTTTTTTAGGTGCTATTAGGAAAATTCTTGGAAAACCCAAATAGGTAGTCCTTTATAATTTTTGTAGAAGATTTAAGTCCACTTTCTACATGGTTAGAAGAATAAATTCACAAGGTTGCTTTGTAAAAAAGAACCCCAAAATCATAAAACCACAAGTGTAGACATTGGTAAAACAACAATTTATCAAAAAGAATTGAGAGAAGAACTATCACTTTAGTCCTTAGAATATCTTTAGGAGCACCATCTCAATAACAAATACCAACTAGGATGTTTGAGAAAATAATTCAAGAAACTAGACAAGTAGTGGATTTTATTCCAAGAAACATAATAAAAAATAACAATCGACCACAAGGAGATAGGGTGGAAAGAACATTCACCTACCCTATCAACTTAAACCTTAACAAAGAAGACCCACAAAGAACATCTCTCCTTCCCTACACCCTTAAGGGAATGACTTCTAAGGATTTTGACCAATTCCTTTTTGAGTTCAAGGTCATGTTACAAATAGATGATTATAAAATAGTCAACCAAACACTCAAATTATATCCCTTGACCTTAAAAGACTCAACCATGTGTTGGTTCATGGGACGAAGTTTTGGATCCACCAAATTAGAAAATGAGATGGAAAATTTATTTCTAGATAAATGCCAAGGTTATTGTAGGGATAGAGATAGGAAGGAAGAACTTTTTCACATGTAATGGAGAGAGGACAAGAGCCTAGAGGATTACTTAGATAATTTTCTCTTTGTTTTATGTTGATGTGGAGATGTCCTAAATATTAAACTAGGCAAATGTAATATGTTTTTGAGAGGTTTAGAAGAATAATATCAATAATCCCTAAGCCTTAAGGGGAAGGGTGATGTAACTAAAGTAAGTCTTCTTGAAATATCAAAATTATGTAGGAACTACTCTAGGACAAGAGGTAGAATTAGGAAATCCAAACATGTAAAGGGTAATAGTGAAATAGGATAAGCCAAACATTTTGGTATAGCTAAACACCATTGTAGATGGAATATAGGAAAAAAATAAGAAGATTGAACCACTATTTATTTACTATCCTTGGTGTCATATTAAACGACATACGAAAAAATTCCTCGAAGGAAAATTCACCATCAACAGTTCACTGTGGGAAAATTCACTGCCATGACAAATTTACCATCAAGTACAAAATTCACTGGCAATTCACCATAGGGAAAAATTAAGCACATTAATATTTTTATTTTTATTATCATAAATCAAAGTTTACGAAATATATATTAAAAAATATTAATGCAGTTAATTTTCCATCATGGTGAATTGTTGGCGGTGAATTTTACTTAGCGATGAATTTGTCATGGTGACGAATTTTCCCATGGTGAATTGCTGGTGGTGAATTTTCCGTTGGTGAATTGCTGGTTGTGAATTTTCCTAGAGCCATATTAAACACCTCTTGATGAATTATCCTTTAGATAAAATAGATGTTTGTGATGTTTGTGAGAAGAACCATCTTGCAAATCAATGTGAGTTTCTCTAGGCTCTCAAAACTCCAAAAAGAAGAATCCCTCATTAGAAGAGGAACTTAACTATACGGGGAAAAGAAAAGATGAGAATTTTACTTAAATCCAACCTCCAAATCAACCTTGTTGGTCACCACCTATGAACTAGTACAATGACCTTGGTCTATTAAAATGACACCACAACGATTGACACCTTATTGGTGGGGACCCTAGGATTGGACCAACCAACTCTAGTCCAACTCCCAATGGACTAACCAACCATAACAACATCGGTTTTCCTCAAACACATCCCCATGATGGAAACCACAATATAATAAATGTTATTAAGGGCCAATACATGCTCAAAACTAGTAGTAGGCTTTGTTGCCTAATTGTCTAATGTGTACAATCAACCTCAAACTGAATATGTCTTACGAACATAATTCCCTACTCACCTGGTACCAAATCTCAAAATAATAGGTAGCTTGAACTTATCTATTTTGCAAAATAAGAAAATATGGCTGGGATCAATCCCATCTATTGTGATAACATCTAGTAGCAATCAAGAAAAACTTTATCTAGATCTCCTCCAATGATAGTTGAAATTATAGGTGATGAGGAGGCAACATTTTTCCAAAATAAAATAGAAATAGTCAAATATTGGTCTAACATTTCTTCTAATTTTTTTTAGAACTTAGCTAAGATTCGTTCAGAGCTTTCTTTTGGAAATCTAAAGTCTACCCTCTAAAGATATCATTATTTAAATTGTAAATAATAATAAAATCTGTTGTACAGTTTATTATTATTCTAAAATAAAATTTAAATAGTAACAATCAAAAATTAAAAAAAATCTAACTTTGAACAAATGTGCAGACATGCGAAAAAGAGATAAGATAATAATTGAATTCAAAGATGGCAATGATTAACAATAAACTTCAATCTGATAAAAATGAAATGCTGAATAGAAATGAAGATGGATTTTAAGTTCTTTAAAAGGACTCTAAATCTAATATTAATCTGACTTTAGCAAACATTTAAGCACCAGCTGGAGTGAACAATAGAAAGACGATAACAAAATGAAGTATCTTTGAACGAAATAAGGTACATATTTCGTCTGATCATAGCCAAAACATAGCGTAGGCAAATGATGAAGAATAGTTTTGTTTTCATTTCTTGCATGGAGAGAAGATGGCCACCTTTTTTTGCATGGAGAGAAGTTGGCCACCTTTTTCTGCATGGAAATCTGAGAGAAGCTCCTTCAAAAGGCATTTAAATTGTTTTAAATAGTTTTTTTTGTTGTCCACCAAGGCATTGCCAAAGATAGAAAAAGCTACATTTTTGTGTGATTTAGAATGTTTTTATTTTTATTTTGTATTTGAGAATGACACATGTGTGTTAGAATAAGGTGACATTAATCTTGTAATCTTATGTCATTTATATGTCTTCATGTTCTTTGGAATATTTTTTAGGGGATATGAGAGAAAATCATTAAATTTTGACATGTTACATAAATATATTTTATAAAAGGATTTAATTTTGGTGGAGGTTACACATAAAAAATGGATAAGACATCTTTCCTAGGCGTCCATATTGGGAGTTGAAAGGTCTTGGATGGAGTGCCCAAGATTGGACAAGAAAAGGTGTCCATTGGTGTTCCATCAATGAGCAAAAAAGTCATCGAAGCATCTAGAAAGTTAGGAGTTGGATAGGCTATGGGTTAGGCACCCATGTTGGAGCCTTGTAATTTCTATTTAATATTTTATTATGTCTTTTGGTTGTCCAAGAAGGGGGCATGAGTTTTTTCAAGTGGTTTTGTACCTCTTGTTTTGGTTTACCATTCATGGTTTTATCTCCCACAAGTTCTATAAATTGGAGCCATGAAATAGTAGTTTTATGTTGAGTTCTTATAGGTAATAGAGTGCTGCCAGGTTGATTAGAGATCAATAGTGAAGTGTGTTATTGTGTATTCTCATTCCAAGATTAATAATATACTTGCTCTTTTTTTCATGTGGAGTTTTTTCTTGAAAGGGTTTCTCCACATAAATTTGGTATCACATTAAATTGTTTGCTGATTTTTATATTGTGAAGTATGTTGCAATCACATGTTTAAATCTGATTTAGTAATATGATTTTTAGATCTAAACTCACTTGCATAAGTTCATATTGTAGCTTTCCTTCACCTTGTTTTCAACAATGTGTGTGTTTGTGGAGGTGTTCTTATGATTGTACACAAAATCTAAAAGGCATGAAAATGATAAAATATTGGAAGTGACAAAATCATAAGAAAGTGTTGAGTGGCAAGAAAGTTGATATAAAAAATTTAGATTGGCATTTGAATCTAAGAGAAATGGAAAAATTCATAGTTTAATGGACCTAAGACAAGCTATAGGAATAAACACCAAAATGGGTGCAAAATGCGATGTTGAGATTATAGGGCATACAATTTTTTACCTTACATTTCCTCCCACTTTAATTGGTTGATGTCACTACATGATGAGGGATAGATAAGTACATAAATGAAAGTGCAAAAGATGAAAACATTTTGTAGATATACAAATATCTTCAACTAAGAAATCCATGTCCCCAAGCTAAGACTTGTAAGACAAGCATGTCAAAAAATGAACCTGCAACTTAGATAATGTTAGAAAACACATAAACCTAAATCATAAATGTCAAAAAAACAAAAAAATTCATAGCACTTAATATTTTTAAAAGAAAAAACTACATGACATTGATATAAGCAAAAGGTGCCAAAATGTGTAAGTGGTGGTGTAAGTATGGCCCCTTAAATAATTGCATAAAGAAGTGTATGCTTGATTAATTTTAAGGTAGATAGAAGGGGATAGAGATGGGTTGGCGATATTTTTCCCCTAGAATGTAAATAAAAAATATAGTTTTTCCCTTGGTAAATAGACAAAAGAAACTTGTGAACATTGTTACCAAAGACAATGGAGTGCACCTAAAAATGTACCCCCAATAATATGACAACATGCACTAGTTGGAAAGGTTCCATTATTACAAGGACTTGAAGGGAATTTAGTTGGAAATTTGTGCTCACCATATCTACATAAATGATGTGAGACCCATAAGACAACCACAACACAAACTCAATCCAACACTCAAAGAAATTGTCAAAGATGAAATAGAGAAATTTTTGAAGGTGGTATTTATCTATCCCATGTCATATAGTAAATGGGTGCCATTGCTTGTTCTTGTTACAAAAAAAGGTGGTAAATGGGGAGTTCACATGGACTATAAGGAACTCAATACTGAAACCTATAGAGATTATTTTCCCTTACCTTTCATTTGACTAGGTGTAGGTGAAATTGGCAAGGAAGACATACTTTTCCTTCCTAAACAAATTTAGTAGATACAACCAAATACAAGTAGCTCCAAAGGATTAGGATAATACTACATTCACCCACCCTTGGGGAAATTTGACTTATAGAGTTCTACCTTTCAAACTCTAATGTTCCAACCACCTTTCAATGTGTCATCCTTGCTTTTTATTGAATTGGTAAATGATTGCGTGGAAGTATATACAAACAAAATTTCACTATCCATAGAAACACTTTGGACAAAGCCTTTCAAATTTTGGATAAATTCCTAACATGTTGTGAAGAACACCAATTGTCACTTAGCTACGAAAAATGCCTTATATGGTTGATCAAGGTATTGTCACAAGATATCACATTTATGTTGAAGGTATCATGGTAGATCCTAAAAAATACTGCATTTATACATAACTATCTCCCCCAAGACACAAATGAATGTTAGAATTTTTCATGGTCATTCAAGTTATTTTAAGTGTTTTATAGAAAACTTCACAAAATTGCAACATTAATGTTCTCCCTCCTTCATAAGGATATTGAATTTGTATAGACTACTAAAAATAATATTTTAATGTAATATTGAAGGGAAATTGACCTTTACATTAGTCTAGTGTGGTCCCAACTAGAATGTATACCCTTCTCTATTTATATAGACACTTGAATCAATAATTCCATATGAATAGTCTTAGGGGGTAAAAGTACAAAGTTGTCACACTTTCGACCAACTTATCATCACAAGTGAATTTAAGTATTTCTAACTAAAAATCAATTTTGGTCAAACATATGATTTAGTAAGATTCATTCTAGCTAAGTTAGATATATCCACAAAATTTTCAACTAAAATTGTTGGCTAAATGAATATGTAGTACCACTTTGAGGCAAATATACAAAAAAAAAATATTTGAAAAACTTGATGTTTCAACAACTCCTACTCATGTAAATAACACTTTTTTTAAAATATAAAAATACCCTTTTGTAGATGTTGAACACCCAAAATACTGAGAGGGGGGATCAATATTCTTTGAAACCACTTAAACATTTAAACATTCATTCCACATAGCATATTCAATTTGCAGTAGGAAAGGAAAGCATGCAAACAACCATCAACATCACATAACACATGAACACCAAATTTTTACATGGAAAACCCAAAATGGGAAAAACCATGGTGAGGATTAGCTCACAATGTATTATAACCGGTTATAATATATTACAAAAGTGCTCACTAGTCACTACAAGTGGACTCACTACCTACTGAAAGAAGAAAAGATAGAATAGAGAGGTGGATCACAGCCAGGATTTGAATTGTTACAAATAAATCTACAACATGCTAGGATACAGTTCCATTGAATCTCAATATACCAACTTCACACACTTCATACCGATCTGCACTAACACTCTTCTTTGCTTTGCATTTTCCTTATACTTGCACAATTCACATCAACTATACATAACATTACATCTTTATCTCTAAAACATCAAAAAGATCTTGTATATATATATATATATCCGCTTCATCCACAAACAGGTCTACAACATCAATTAAGTCCATCTAATTAGATGTATCATATAAAATATGCCTTGTTGGCTCATCAAACACATATACATACTTCATGCCAAGATCCAAAACTCATAAAAAATAAAAATAAGTCAGCATGGACCTATAATAGCTCCCTCATAATGGATCAATACATATATTCAAACTCCGCAATACTCAAAAAATTATTAGGTCGACACCAGTAATGACCTAACAATAGAATTTTCCAACTGTACATCCAAAAATTAACATGTGGACCTCCAAACTTCATGTCACTTGGAATTCACGCTCTATTAACACTTGTCAATATCTCCACAAATCTGCAAAGTTAGATACTAATCCTCAACCCTGGACACTATGCCTTAAACCCTAATCCCTCAACCCTTATCCACCCCTCCCCTCCCCTATCTCCCTAACCCCCATCTCTCCCCTATCTCTCTCACCCCTCTCTCCCTAGGCTATAGGTCTCTCACTTGTATATCTATCAGGGCTCTCTAGATATTTCCCTCCCTCTCCACCTCTCTCCCTAGGTTGTAGGTCTCTCACCTCTATATCTCTCAAGGCTCTCTAGTTATTTCCCTTCCTCTATACCTCTCCCCTCTCTAGGTCTCTCAATCACTCCTTGTCTACCTCTCCATCCATCCTTATCCATCTAGGTTTATCACTCCTTGTTTGATTAGCCACCCCTTTCCCCCCTCTATCTCTCTCACCCTAACTCCCCTTATGTCTCTCACCCCTCTCTCCCTAGGTTGTAGGTCTCTCACCTTTATATCCCTTAGGGCTCTTTAGTTATTTCCCTCCCTCTCCACATCTCTCCATCCTCCTTACCCCTCTTTCCCTCAACCCTCAACCCTTAAACCCTTAATACCTAAACCCTCAACCCTAATCCCTCAACCCTTAAACCCTTAATCTTTTAACCCTTAAACCATATATCCTCAACCCTCATCCGTTAGTTCCCTCAACCCTAATCTCTCAACCCTAATTCCTCAACCCTTAAACCCTTAATCCCTCAACCCTCTAACATATACATTAAACCAGGTCAACCCTCAATTATCAAACCTCTATCCTATACATTAGACCCTCAACCCTATACCTCAAGCCCTAATCCTTTAATCCCTCAACCCTAAACCATAAACCCTAATCTCTCTCTCCCTCCTCCCTCTATCCCTCCCACTCTACCTCGACAAGTCCCTCTTGCTCCAACCCCCCCTCTCTCTCTCTCAGGTCTCCCTCTCTCACTCCATCTATCTCTCTCCCATCCCTCTATCTCCCACTCCCTCTCTCTCTCAAGCCTTCGGCCGGGCCTCTCCCTCAGCCTCAGCCTCCCCATCTCTCCCTCTCTCTCTCGCGCCCTCCCTCCCACCCCGCCTCCCACCCCCACCTCTCTATCTCTCTCCACTTTCTCACACACTCCCTCTCCCTCTCTCTCTGCCCTCCCTCAGACCTCCTCTATCTCTCCCACTCTCTCTCACACCCCCTCTCTCTTCTCTCCCTATCTTTCGCTCCTCCTTCCACCCATCTCCTCCCTCAAGCCGACCGTACCGTGTACCCAGAGAACACACACACACACACACACTCTCTCTCCGGACCCTCCCCTCCCTCTCTCAAGACATCTACTCTCCCTCTCTCTTTTCCTCCCTCCCACCCTACCTAGATAAGTCCCTCTCACTCCAACCCCCTCTCTCCCACTCCCTCTCTCAGGTTTCTCTCTCCCACCATCTCTCCCTCTCTCAGGTCTCTCTCTCTCTCTCACTAACTCACTCACTCACTCACTCCCTCCCTCTATCTCAATCCAACCCCTTCTCTCCCACTCCCTATCTTTCCCTCTCTCTTAGGTATCTCACTCCCACCCCCCATCTCTCTCACTCCCTCTATATCTCTCCCACTCCCTCTCTCTCACACTCCCTCTCTCTCCCTTTCTCTCAGGTCTCTCCCTGCCACCCCCTCTCTCCCAGGTCTCTCCCTCTGGCACCCTACCTAGATAATTCTATCTCTCTCTCTCTCTCTCAAGTCTCTCTCTCCCACTCCCTCTCCCTCTCTCTCTCCCTCCCTCCCTTCCTCCCTCCCTCCCTCTCTCCCTCCCAACCTACCTAGATAAGTCCCTCTCATTCCAACACCCTCTATCCCACTCCCTCTCTCTCAGGTATCTCACTCCCACCCCCTCCTCCCTCTCTCAGACCTCTCTCTATGTCTCACTCACTCCCTTTATATCTGTCCCACTCCCTCACTCTCACTCCCTCTCTCTCCCATTCTCTCTCTCGCACTCCCTCTCTCTCAGGTCTCTCTATCTCACCCCCCCTCTCTCTCTCAAGTCTATCCCTTTGGAACCCTACCTAGATAACTCTCTCTCTCTCCCTCTCTCTCCCACCCCCCTCTCTCTGTCTCCCTCTATCCCTCCCAACCTACCTAGATAAGTCCCTCTCACTCCAACCCCTTCTCTCCCACTCCCTCTCTCTCATTCACCCTCCCACCCTACCTAGACAACTCTCTCTCTCTCTCTCAAAATTCTCTCTCCCTCTAAAAACATACATACATATAAGTAGACATGCATACATATAGGCATACATACATACTTACATACATACAAGCATACATACATACACACATACAATCTTACATGTACATACGTACATGTACAATCTTGCATACATACAATGATACATACATATAGGCATACATACACACATACATACAAGCATCCATCCATACATACATACATGTCATACAAGCATACATACATACATACATACATACATACATACATACATACAAATATATATACATACTTTTAACAGACTAGCATTTAACACAAAGAAAGACATAACATGAGCGTGTTGTAAGTCACTCACGTTATGTATTGCTTAGGTAACTCAAGCACAAATGCAAAAAATATGTTAAAACTATGAAATAACGCGAGCGCGTTATAACGTGCTTGCATTATTTCTTGCTTTGGGAATCACCAAGCCTTAGGCTTGGTATTTGCTTTGGATTACCAATCCAAAGGCTTGGAGTGCCTTCCCAACATCCAAAGATGTGTTTTTGCATATTCTATAAGATTTCACATAATTGCGTTCGTGCTAACTGTTAGGTTTGCATGTGTTTCAATGTCGAACAAATTGAACACTTGGGTAATGATAGGCTCTCTCTTAGCTATTTAATGATGCAATTTTTTCACGTTTTGACAATGTTAAGCCTTTGATCTTTAATTTCTTTTGTTTGTGTGTTCATTTTTTGGCAAAAACCAGTGTTTGATATATTTTTCTTTATAAATTAACTGTTCATTGAAATTTCAAATAAATTACATTTTTAGAAACTAGACTCCATTCTACACATTAAAAAAAATTGATTTTCAATTAGTTTTCAAAATTTATAGGGATATCATGGCCAAAATTTTGTATTTCAAGATGTGTCCACTTTGAAAATTAGTAAAAAATTAAATATTCATTAAAAAATTATCAGAAAAATCAGCCATAAACTACATGTTAGCTAATTTCTCACCAAAGCGATTTTAAAAATATAAAAAAAATTAATTTTTTGAGGGAGCCACAAAAGATGCTATGTTATGTTTTTTTGACAAAAACAACACCAATTTTGTGGCTCCCTCTTTTGAACCCCTTAATCTATACCATTTAAAAAAAAAATAGTAAATTAGAAAGAAGATTCAGAGCACTTGCTACATTGTTTTTGTTGCATCTTAAAATTTTGAGTGTAACTATCCTCAATTTCTTATCCAAGGTCATTATTTCTTGATTTTAGAAAAAAAAGTTACCACTTAAGACCCCTTTTTAGCCCCCCAACTTTTTGCATTTACGCATAAATATGATTTATTTAACTAATCAAGAAGATTAGTTGAATTAAAGATATAATTTAATAAATAGGATTTATTAATTTAATCAAGAAGATTAATTGAATATTATTTAATCATTATGGAAAGATGAATATTAGTGTTAAAATGCTAGTTCTTAGGCTAGGATAATTTTAGGTATTTGCAAATCCAAATACACAAATGAAATTATAAAAACAAGAATGAGAATGTGAATTCAACCTAGAATCCCTTTTCATATTTACACAAAGGGAATAAATAGAAAACCTGATCTCTCCATCCTTAAATGTGAAGGTGACACTTGCCACCTCCACATCTAATTTCATGGCCAACCTATCCTCTTGGTAAGTTATGGAGGTTTAACCAAACTTCCAACAACCCTAGCAAGAAGTTAGAAGGTGGAATGAGACGATGGCACATCACCCATCCACCTCTCCAAAACCAAAATTTCATCACAAATATTAAAGTATAACAAAAGGGGTTACAATTCAATTATGTTGAGATATGAATTCCAAAATGTGCTTGAACCCTAGGTGCGTACCTAAGGTCTTTAAAACGACTAAAAGAAATAAAAAATTGACACTTTATAACACTTTTTAAATTGACTAAAACATGCATCTGAACTTTAACAAAAACCAAGGAACTCTTATCTTTGATACAACTTACACATCATAACACATGATTTTCAAAACAAATGAAATAACAAAATAAAAATATACCTGACTCAAAAGGTGAAAAGACACTTAGACATCTTAAAACCATAATGTTTAACTCTCTTAGGCTAATAGGTCAAAAGCTTGAAACTTCAATACATGAAGTCTCTCCATAAGGATTTTGATGATGTTGCCTTTTCCCCATTGATACTAGTTTTAGGATGCATTAGTCACCACAATAATATGTCCAATATACATGCATAGTTGGATCATCATAAACAATCATAATGCTCGTTAATATCATTATGATCAATATCATAATTTAATTGGTGATAGTTCATATAATTAATGTCTTAATTAATTTACTTTAATAATTTGAATCTGTGATGAGGCATTTTCGCTTTCAGATTAAGACATTAAAATCGTTAATCACAAAAATCTTAATCAACTATGAAGAACAAAGGACACACAAACATAAATAAAATAAAATAATACCACCAAACTCATGCGCCTATTGACTGACCTCCGTAGCTCTTCTCCATTTTGCTGTAAATATTATTGCCCTCAAATCAAATATGCAAATATTAGCCTATGATTAAAATAAAGCAAAATATCAAAGATTATTATCAACAGCACAGTAGCATATAAATTCTGGATCTCCCAAAATGATAAATGACAACGCTATTTACCTATAGAGAGTCAAAAAAAAACTTGCCAACAAAGAGTTTTCAAGCCTAAAGAGACGATCTTCCCATTGTCATCGACCCTAAGGTGCCATCCATCACTAAACGGAGAGACGAAGTAGAAGAGCTGCTCTTACCTCTGAGAAGAGAATGTCAGCCTAGGAGCTTTTTCATTCCTTAGGATCAAGGGGCTGCCCAACAACAGATTTCTAATGCAGCCTTGAGCAAAAGACCCCTCTGAAAACCACAAATGGCGGTACCCAAATTCAACAACCTAAGACCACTAGCGTAGCGACCACTGGACAGCACAAATGACACGGGATTCGAAACTAACATCCTCTGCCATCACAGGGGAGCCACCAGACACAACATCACCTCTAGCAATAAGATCACGAGGACCATCAACCGAAGCCCCACCAGCATCCTGACAGGACAAAACAGATCCACATCCTCTGTCTCCAACATAATGGGAAGGGTAGACATCGATCCCTCCAAGCAGTTCTCACTCCAAAGAAACTGGTGCTATCCTCTTTAGAACGCCCTTAATTATACTGCAGCAAACACCCTACAATCCTTCGCGGCAACCGAAGAACACGAAGAAACTGGTGCCGGATAAGAGTGGCCGGATACTTGGGTGCTTAGAACATTAAATATTTAGTATGGCGGATAAAACTAATCTGAAAGCCTGCATAAATCACGTCAATTTGTCGACGGAGGATTTGAGGAAAGCTTAGTATACAGTTCCATATAAAACAATAGATGGCGAAGCATGTTAGGAGAAATGTTACCACATGACAAAATTGAGATTGATAAAAAATCTGTAATGAATATATAAGTTCTTAGGAAAACACCCATTTGATTTTTCATAGCCAAATCAGATCAGTCTCTTACAGGACCAAATGAATTTATCTATTTTTTACGGTGAAAAGCAGAAGATGTCTATGGATAGATCCATGAACCCAAGGCGGAGTAACGTTAGTAGCAGTAGTAGTAGTAGCTCTATGAAAGGCCTTGTTAGCTATTTTTCTAGGATGCAGCCCACGATGGAGGCAGCAAACCAAAATGTTGTGATAATCATGGATGCTTCCAAAGAGATTGACTCATCAGCATTATTTTGGCCAATTGAGTGTTTAAATCTCAAGAATGGGGATTCCCTCAAGCTCCTCAGAATTGTTCATGAAGTCGATATTAATCCCAAAAATGGACGGAATTGTAAGGGTTTCCCATTACAGTATGAAAAAATATATGATAGTTATTTTGGCCACCAACAAGCACTTCATGCTGCTATGCATTTTTTATTTTCAAAATTTCTTGTTATAGAATTTTCGTTGTATCCATGGCTGCCCATCATCAGTTTTTATAATTTATTATGGATTGCAGAAACTTGCAGCCTATTATAATAATCATTTCTTTTTAAAAATTCTTTTAAATTTTTTTGGTGTGTTTTGTGCTTTGATTTGTGGTGCAGATAAATCTGAAGCAAATATGAAATTGAATAAAAATATGGGCTGGGTGTACGCCAAATTAATGATTGAAAAAGAAATGGAAATGACAAAGGAAGAGTGCCTCAAAAACATTCTAGTGGAACTTACTCGTAGAGAATGTGAATATAAACAGGTGTTAAATTATTTTCGGCATGAGTTTTTATAGTCTATGTAGTATTTAAAAGATTGTTTTAAAATCAACTGTATATGTTTTTCAATCGGATCATGTTTAATGATCCATTATTAAGAAGAGGAGAAGAGTGAAGAACTAGATTGCCAATTTCAGATTTTCATCCCTGCCTCTTTTTATGACTATATCTGCAATTCAATTCTTCACTCTCCTCTTCCTAATAATGAATCACTGAATAAGATCTGAAATAATATGAACATATACAATTAATTTCAAAAATAATCTTTTAAATATATAACAGAATATAACATTTATATTTATCTTTTGGAGAACAGAAACAATTCAAACGTTATTTGAGGTTCTTGTACTGCATTTTACATCATTGTTCTAACCAACTTAGCAGACATTTACAGTCAAAGATATCAATGGAAGTTACCTATACTTCTATTTCTTTTTGATCCCAAGACCTTGCAATAACTTTTTACTGTTGTGCCATCATCAGATTCAATTTGATATGGAAGTGAGAGCTGGAGCTTCTACCAAGGTAGTAGCCTTGCAAGCAGCCAAAGAGTTTAAAGCTACCTGGATTATTTTAGACAGGTTTTATAAGAATCTTGAGCTTTTTTATCAGGGGTTACAAAAATACTTTCTAGGCTTCTGAATATTACTTTTTATATTGATACAAAAGATTTTAGCTATAAATTATATATATGTTATGAGCCAGGTCTATAAAGAAGGATGCCAAGTACTTCAAGGACAACCTAGTTTGTTCTATTTCAAAAGTGACGAGGAACAACAAAATTAAAATTCTGAGAGGAAACATAAGTGCAGATGCAAAAGCAGGCAACGGTCTCCTTGCAGAAGCGAGAACGAGAAACAGTGTCAGAAGTGATTCTTTAAGGGAATCAAGGGGAACGCCTGATTCTATTGTCTTCAAAAACATTTATGAAGAAACACCCGCTCCTATTGAAGAAAGGCCAGAAGACCTCTTCAGTCTTGAGATTAGTCCTACTGATCAGATAAAATATGCTAAAGGTATTTAATTGTTGTTTTTATTTGATGAAATCTCCTTTTGAGGGGCATCACCAGCTAGTTCAATTTAAATTCAATGATAGATTTTAGAGATTTTACTGTATTTTGTTTAAATATCAAATGTTTTAATGATCAAACAATCAATAATAATTTTACATTTTATTTTCATTAAAAAGTGGTAAATAATTGTTCTAAATAAAATTTACTTTTAATTATTAAATTAAATGATGTTTAAGAATAATCAAACACATAGAAACCCCATTCTTTCATCACTTGAACTCATCCCATTCTACTAACAATTTATCTATCTATACACATGCAATTAAGACCTTACAATTGATTCTTTCAGAGTATTATGAGCAGAAGCTACCTGTAGCAGCTAATATTGTCCAACAAGCTCACTCCAACCAAGATCCACTATCTTCTACAGAAACCCTCTATTTTTCAGGTAATTGTTGGATAAGTGTTGTATACTTTTCATATTTAATGGTCTGGCTAGGATCAACTTTGCAATATGATTAGAAAGTTGGGTGTTATTTTGGATATTTTCTATTTTTGCCCATGTATTGAAAACTCATGTTTATCTTTACATAATATCATGCAATGTGTAAAACTACTCTTAATGTGTCTATTCATATCTATATATATTTATAGATGAAGGAAAAGAGTTTCATTTTTGTATTGAAAAGTGATTAAATTTTTCCAATAATAAGTTCTTTTTATTGTGCTGAGTTTTTCCCTAAAAGAATTTTTAAATCTTTACTTTCTATTAATCTGCTTTTGTTTTCCCAGTCTTATGTAGAGTAGAAACTGCTCACTTGTGGCTGAGCAACATTTGGCGTTGTCAGGACAACACATAAATCTCAATAATAATTGGCAGTGGATATCATTAGCTCTCCTTAACCCAGGCCATACTCATGATATTCCTAGTTTCTGTTTAAGACACCCTTCAAATTGATAACTAGTCTGATTGATGCTCCTCATACTACAAGTAGTGGGTTGTAATTTTTGAGCTAGTTATTTTGACATCTTCTCCTATACTGTGGATAAAAGCTTTCTACTTTTTGATATCTGCTGAAAGCTCCTCTTATATCTATCTATTCTACCCTAGCTGTACTTTTACAATACCACTGACCCAGTTGCCAACTTCAATATAACTTCTTTATTTGTTTAAAAAAAAAGTAGATACATTATATATGGCACATAAAAGTTCAAATCAAGTTGTGGGAACAATTATTTTAAAAGAAGAATTTACCAATAACTTTGATAAGTTGTGTACTCCAATTCAGTTATCTTATATCTCAAAATGCCAATTTAACTTATCTCCTTACTAAGTCATGCAAATTCTGTGACAGATGAGGGCAGCAACAATGGAGACAGTGAAAAAGTAAAAACAGTAGTGAAAAATTTCATATCCAATCTGAAATTACCAGAAGGAAGCTTTGTATCTCCAGCAGATTCCTGTTCAATATGTCAATTTAAGTCATCCCTAATGTTGGGGCAGGAACTAATAAAATACACATATGCAGAACTTGAGGAAGCCACAAACAACTTCTCAGAGGAGAACTGCCTTTCAAGAAGTGGGTCTAGGCCTGTTTATAAGGGCCGCTTAAATCAAGGATTATACATTGCAGTAAAAGCTCATAAACATGCAAATTATGTGCAGCAAAGAGCTGAATTCGAGTCTGAAGTTGAGGGCATAAGTCGTGCACAGCATAAGAACCTTGTGATGCTCTTGGGATATTGCTCAGAGGATAATCACATATTTCTTGTTTACGAGTATATCTGCAATGGGTCTCTCTATTCCCATCTCTACGGTAAGTCCTAGGCACAGATTTTTTGAATTAGGACTATTTTCACTATGCATTTAGGTTTTCTAAGTCTTTGTACTTTGATAATCAAAGGGAGCAACAGAAAAGTATTGAATTGGGAAGAGAGGAGAAAAATAGCAGTCGGAGCTGCCAGAGGTATTCGTTACTTGCATGAAGAGTGCAGAGGTTGTCAGATTGTTCATGGTGATCTCCGTCTCAACAAGATTCTTCTCACCCATAACTTGGAGCCCATGGTATAACTCTAACCCTATCAAAAACATTTTAAAATTTTATAATGGAGCTTCTCTCTTCTCATTGCTATTGCTTTAGCCATTTATATTTAAAACTCTTCAAGGTGAAAGGTGACCAGTTGGTATGATTTGAAATATACGAGTACCAAGCTCTAAACTTGATGGAGATGACATCATATATAGGTATAAAAAAATTACTTGTCTTAATGTCATAACTCTAAAACTTCTAATATGATTATCATTGACTTATAAATCTAATTGTGTACTATTTAGGTTCACTTTTGCATGTACTTGAAAATCTAAAACTATAAATCATGAGAATAAGATGATGATATTTGGTGGCCTTCAACCTATTCCTCTCTATCCCCTAATATTTGAATCTATGTAACTTTGAGTGATATTTATGTAACGTTGAGTGATATTTAGAAACACCTTTGAGAATCTATTGAGTTGTGAGGGTTGCATTCTCCTTAATTAGAGCTCTAATGGAGTCACTTTATAATTCTAAGTGAGAGTTTCAAAGACAACAAGTAAGTATATAATGGACCTAGGATAATGTGTGTTGATGTAATGTTTTGATAATGTTATATGATGCTTAATGACAAGTCCTTGCATAACTCATATATGATCTTCAAAGAAATAAGAGAACATTTTAGTCACCAACATATGATTTTTCTTAGCTTCAATCAATGGTTATAAGGACACCTCTTTTAAAGAAATATTTTATGAAGGTCCACCATTACCATAGATGCACAAGGATGTTGACAAGCACAAATAGTGACCCCATTGGAAGATGTTTTAGAAATAGAAATGCATTCTTACAAATTATACTATCACTATTGTTGTATTGGGGAAGCCTACTAGGGAAGAGGGAGCACATATTACAAATGCTTCAATTGATTGAACATTGTAGGAGATGGAAAAGGATAAATCTAGGAAGAGAGCTAAAAGAAAATGTAGCTTATTTAACTTCTTATATGAAAATTTGGTTGGTCCAATTGATTCCTTTGTCACACCTTCAGGTTCACAACCAACTTTAGGAGTGGGAATGTGAATGAAATATACTAAATAAGTTGTAAATATTATAACTACCATAAGAGCATGGAGTAATGAATTAATGACCCTAGGTTATAAGACTATTAAAGAAATGGTGGTGAGATGTAAAAATTTCAAGATAAGGGAGGATGCAATAAAAGTGTTGGAAGTTGGTGTAGATAAAAAAATAATGAAAATTGATAATAACATTCCCATTATTTTGGAACTTGTTGGTATAGACTATAAAATCTTGGTCAATGGGAACATTCTTTTATGGAACTAGTAAATTGTTACATAGGTGATGGATGAAAAACTATAATTTTAGATAAGGAATTTTGAAGAGATGTAAAAATATATTTTTCTCATCACATAGTGTGATCCAAAATATTTTAAAAGAAATAAATGATTTTGACGACAAAATTGGATGCTAGATGCTTGATGGTCAAGGTGATCTTAGTATAATTTAAAGATTTTGACGAAACAATTCAATGATATGCTACAAGCTAAGTCACCAAGTGTAGTAAATTTTGATTATTTTTCAATTACTAGGTTGATGAGAGTATGGATTATGTGTGAGGAATTTGAGAAGAAAGGGCCATAGTATGAGCAAGTTGATGAATTAATTTTGGATAATTTTATACAAGTTAGTGCTTATTTTGTACATTCAATAGTTTAGATTTTAACACAGTACAGGTCGCCATCAACAAATATTAGTTATCCAAGAAAATATAGTCTCACAATGAGACAAATTAGTGTGCAATATATTTTATTTTTGTGTATATTATTGTCATATTTGAATGTGCAAAAGAAAAGTAAAAAATGACTACACACATTTTTTATACTTGTCTCATGTGTGACTTTTGAAAGGAATGACCCTTTGTATTCCTTATTTTTTTAAAGAGCCTATAAATATGTGTAAAAGGCTCATTATAAAGGGTTCCATTGTCTCTTCTTTTTGGAATCCTCCTTGGGGTTTGAGGATGGAATGCTCTTATCTCTTTTGGGTTATTTTGATTGAAATCCATGAATATGAAGTTAATATAGGTTCCATAAATTTTCTCACATCTTTATGAGTTTTTTTGCATTTCTTATTTTTGAATGTTGGATTCATCTTCTGTCAAAGTTTCTATATATTTATTTCACCAAATGTCAATGGATTCAATATGTGTTTAAAACACTAATGCTTGATTGATAGTGAGATAGTCTCATATGGTCAATGAACACCTATTTAAGATTTGTAAGAATTTATCAATTAAGTTAAAATATCATTTGGAGACTGCACCATCTCATGCTGGGATTCTCGATTGTTAGTAAATAGATTTGTTATTGTAGTTAATTCCTTGAAAAATGACCTTGAATTACCTAGTAGTTAGTGGAAAATGTACCAAAAGTTGAAGAAGTTATTATTTAGCAACTTTTCTTTGTGTTTAGAGGGTTAACTCCCTCATATGATGGGAATTTAGGATTTTTTTAGTACTTTTAGCTTAGAAAGTACAAAAGATAGGAAAGAGAAAAATTAGAGAAAAGAGAAATAAATCTGATTGTGAACATAAGAAACACAATGTAGATTCCTTGAAATGAAAAAATTAGATTAGACTAAAACCTGGAGTGTAAAGTCTCAATATTTTGTAATCCAAAAACAAGGAATGAGGAAATAAATATAAGGACAACTAATTAAACATACGAATAATCAACCTTTAAGAAGAAATGATGACATAAAAACTGCAATTCATTAAAACAAGCATAAGCACAAAGTCTCCAAGTTTTCCCCTTTACAAAGCTCTCAATTTTTCTCAATGGAAAAATAAAATTGGGAAAAATAAAAAAGTCCTCCCTCCTTTACTTTATATTCTTATTTCATATTTACAAAGTTTCTTTCTTATCGAGAAGATAACTAATTCTTGAAAATTAGTTACCTCCTCCAACATACTCATTCAAACTCTCTTATTCATGGAATCTCCCTTCTTGATAACAATATGGCTCTTAACTCCCATTTTGCTGATGATAGTATGATATTCATCCAAAATTCAGTTGAAGGCATCAACAATTTACTAGATATCCTCGATTTTTTCTGTATTGTCTTGGGATCCAAGTTAGCAATGCACAAAACCGAATTTTGGATGGCACATCGCAACCCTCACCTGCCATGGATTCCCAAAGAATGGAAAGAGATTAACATGGAACCATTGCTTGGTATCTTAGTATTCCCTTTGGGTTAGGAGTTTCCTTGAGGGACATGTGGAGTTGGTTTTTTAACAAATTCAAATCCAAGCTTTTGGCTTGGACGAACTAATTTCTTTCAATGGCTGGGCTTATATAGGTGGCCAATAAAGTCCTCTTGGCTAGTCATGTCTATACTTCCTCTTGCTGGCTGCCCTCTAAAGTTTTCTATAACCAGCTAACCCATCTAATTCGCAACTTTATTTGGTCTAAATGGGGAAACAAGAAGGGTATGCCAGCTACTTCATGGTCTCATTGTATTCTTCCCAAGGAAAAGGGTGGTTTGGGAATTATTGATCCGTTTATTCAAGGAATTTGTCTTTTAGATAAATGGATAGTTAGAGCTTTGGATGGCAATGCTCCTTGGAAATCCTTGATTAGGTACCGCATATAAACAACAACCTCCAGCAACGCCTAGAGCTCTATCCAGTGGACTGACAAGATCATCCTAGCCCATTCCACGGATCAGTCCCCTCAATTGTATATGGAAAGCGTGGCAACTAGTCTCACAAAAGTTGTCATGTGCTCTGACCAATCCTTCGGCCAGGGACTCAGTTTTGCATCCTCCTCAATTTGGTGGAACCGTTTGATTCAAGTAAATAATCTGCCACTTGTTAAGATTCCAAGAATGAAAGCTAAGCGTCTTTTCAAGAATGGTATCCAAGTGTTCAATGATTTATGAGATCCCACTAGTTTCACATGGAAAACATGGCAACAACTCAGGATCAACTTTGATCTTAATAGCAAAGACAAGACTGCGGTTTTGGAAATTCAAAATATGATTCCTTCTAATCTCACAATCCTTTTGTCTACTAGCTGTCACTCCAGTTTTTTCAAAGATTGGAGGTGGCCCAATGGCAGTTGTATTCAAAATTTCACACTCAAGGTCCTGTATAAGCTGTTGATTCCTTGCTTGTCTCTTTCAAGCCAGCTTATCTGTATTTGGAGATGTAACTTCAAAAGATCCAAGTGGAATAATCTCAATATCCAAATTTGGAAATCCAAAGAAGACACGCAATCCTTCAGCATGCCAAACTTCCAATGGGAGCCCACCTAAAATTCCTCAGTCCACCTCCCCCTGTCCATTTTGTGGGAAGTTTGAAACTCTTAAACATTGTTTTTGGTCATCCCCCCATGCCAAGAAGTTGTGGACTAACCTTTTTGCGGCCTTGCCTGCCCTTTTCCACTTCCAATGGTCATGGAAATCCGCTCTTCTTGGATCCTCTGGGTTGCATAATTTGATTTCTAACTCTTGTTGGCTTATCATTATCAAAATCTTGTGGAGGTTACGCTGCCAGGCTGCTTTGGCTCATGCCTTCTCTCCTTTTGAGATAGAAACCCTGATTATTTTTTCCAATTTGCACATAGTCTTACTGAGCTTAACTGCTGATCTTAAGAAGAAGGGCATCACAATTGACGATCTCTACATGCAGGCGAAGCATAATATGACTCAGCTCCAAGATAAAATCATGCCTACAACCCTCACTTTAATTTAGGGACTACCTTGCATGCCTCTACAATGGATACCTACAGCTCATGATTACTTGTAGTTGGATTTGAAGGCTAATTCAAGAACTATGAGGTTTATTGCAGGCATTTTTTCAGAAAGACTACCTCCTCTTGCTATTCAACGCTGGGGTTGTGTTCTTTTCCAAGAAGGCTCAATTCTCTTGTTGGCTCAGCTTGTGATTATCAACCTTATATTCTTCATCCATAGAAGGGTGTTGATGACAGAGGCTTATTTTTCTTGCTCAGCTCCAGGATTTGACTTATTACCAGTGTTACACTTATGCTCAGGGTTCCTAATCAGCTTATTTTGTTTCAGGCTTGTCCTTTGTTTATACAGAGACCTCATCTGGTATTAATATTGCTTGTATGGGCGTCTAAGGGAGCATTATTTCCTGTTTTGCTGCCTGATCTTTTTCTGGTTTTGTCCTCATGTAATTTTGGCTTTGTTAGCAGCTGTTCTCTCTTGTTATGCTGCTGTGGCAGTGATATCTACAGCTGATTCTGTTCTCTATTGTTTTGCTGCTGTGGCAGCGTTATCTACAGCTGATATGTTTGCTGCATTGATTCTTAATTTGTAATTTTTTTTTTTGCTTCTATCAATTAAAAAAAACATCTTGAAAATTAGTTATAATTGCTTGTCCAATTACAAGATTTCATCAATAAATACAATATTTGGAGCAGATTGCCTCACTTCAACAAACAAACTCCTAAATCTAGAAGGTCCAACACCAACAAACATCTCCATGAAATCTGAACCACAAATCGAAAGAAATGGGACCCCTTCTTCACTTGCAGTGGCTTTAGCTAGAAATGTTTTGCCTATACTGAGAGGACCCATCTAAAAAGTACCTTTTGGAATTTTGGCTCCTAACTCTAGGTATTTTTTAATAATTTTTCAAAAATGCACAAAATCCATAATTTTCTGCTTTCCTTCATCACAACTAGATACACCTTTGAATAATATCTTTTCCTTTGCATTCTTTGTGACTTTAGCTTTACCAATATTAAAGATTCCAAAGGTGTATCTTTTCACAATATTGACTAAATTTCAGACATAAACCTTGGCTATGGACTTGTTCAAAATTACAATATGAACCACAAGATCCGGTTCCAGAAACTTATTTTTGAATTCTTGAAAACTTATCTGCTTTTGATCTCGAGGGATCAATGAAAAAGTAGAAAGGACAAGTCCAATTAATAAAATTGGTGAAAGATTAAACTGAAAAAGATTGGAAAATACATCTTGAAATCCCCTTTGCTCCTTTTAATTTGATTCATCATTGGACTCTGACTTCCGCTAAGTCTGTCTTATTTTTTGGGTAGAAATTTTAGAAACTCTTCTTCTTGGAGCTTCACTATTGAAGAGCCAAATTCTAGATTTCCTTAGCAAGACCTTTGATAAGCAATTGTTATGACTTAGCAGTTCACTTGGCCTTAAGTCATGCAATTATCTCTTTAGGAATTCCAATTGAATGATATTACCTGAACAAATATTATAGGAAGCGGGTAATGATTTCAAGGAACAGAAAACATGAGACTGTTCACCAACTAGGCTGGAATTTGAAAGATGAGAGGAAATTAGGCCACAAATTAGACACCCTTTATATATGCCAAGAAATGATAAAACTCCTACATGTGTTGTTGTTGAATCTATCTGTTGAATACTAACCTTCATATACATAAAACCATCTTTGAGCACAAAACTATTATCCTCTACTACTACAGAAACATCAAAAAATGCATCTAGTATAAGTTGCATATCTGCCTTATGAATATCAATTCCAACATCTTGAAGAGAGATAACTTTATCTTCTTATGCAACATGAACATGGTCTTCTTCACAATGAAAATAATTAGTTGATATTTCAACATAGCCTCTAGCCACAGAGCCCCTGCAAGATGAATCATTTTCATGAATTTTAATCATCTAATCATCATCCATTTTTCTTTCTTTCTTTGCCTCAGATATAGTCCTAGTAGGATATGCTAAATAGTGGTTTGAATCTTGAACTAATTGTTCAAAATCTGCTTTTGATAACTTCATGGCACATGCATTTTTTATTATATCTTCACCATTATCTGAGCCCTCAAGACACCTATTTGGAATAGCAAGGTCACAAATTTGTGATTTAGATTCATGAATAACATTTTACTCAATCATACTTATATCTTTTGTAAGAGGGACTTCTTTATTTTGTAAAAAATCATTATCTGAAGATGATATATTAGGAGATAATGATAATAGATTTGCACCTTGATGTTGATCCACTGATGTGCTTCAGTCTGTGAGTACCAAAGAAGTAGGAAATATATTTTTTTATCATAGAGAGAATCATCATATGTTCTGTTCATACCTTGTTTATAATATTGCAGATTTGCATTATGCACAGTAACTTCCACTAGCATAGGGTCATCATTTTGAAAAGACATTTCTTCCCTCTTGGATTCAATTATCTCAAAGAATTGGTTATTTGATGAAGATGTAAGAGAAGGTGAAAGTAGCAAATCTGTATTTTGAGTTTGAACAACTGGTAAAGTCTCTTCCATAATTGATAAAGGAGAAAGAATAATTGTATCTCCATAGAGAAAGTCATCATTTGAGGCTTCCAAACACCAACTAGGGATAAAGACATCATGAGGCTACAAATCTAACTAAACCTCACCTAATTGAGTACAAATCATCCCCAACTCCTCAGTTCTGTTCTTTCCAATTGGATCTTTGGGTTCTTCATTTATTGATGATATATCCTCCCCTTTTATTGGATTGTCCTTGCAAATAGTGTTTCTACTTTCTTTAATGCTATCATTTTCTATAATAGAAAATTTATCTTGACTTGATATAACTACTTCAAAAACATTTCTTCCAAAAATTGTGATTAGGAGGAAAATAATAAGTCCATACCTTTGTTAGGAATAAGGTGTCTACACTTTTGATTTTCTAGCATTGATTATTTGATGTTGAAATTATATTTGATTATTTTCTTATGTAATTAATTTCATGTGCGTCGATGATGTCATTTGTGGGAACTTGGCACTTTGAGTTGTCATCGGACATGGTTCCTATTTTTTAGGAGATAGGCATCAAACATTGTATGAATTGATTGAACTCTTTGGTGATAGTTAACTCATGTTAGATTGTAAGTTACTAGTAACAAATTCTATTTCCAAGGAGGAGTCAATTTTTGGAAGTTGTCAAGACGTGGAGTTGTGCATGTAGGTTCATTACATGCAATGTTTCAATTTGCATGTTGCATGTGCCTTGCATGTTGAGTGGACGCCTTGCATATATGTAGTGTTGCATGTGGCAGGTTTTAGTTTGCATGTGCAAGATAATAAAAGAAATTTGCATGTCAATCTTCAGTTTTACATGCATGTAGTGAAGAGTATGATGACATGTGGCATTCTAGGCATACCATTTTGGAAGCATCTAATTTATGCATTGTAAACTCCTATATATATGTGGGGTACCTGTATTTTGGAGTTGTATTGATTATTTTCAAAGGTATCATTATGCTGCCAAAATTACTCCATTATTTTATTTTGTTTGAGAACTCTTGTAGAGCATTGCTCTAAGATTGTATTGTAATCTTTTGTTGTTGTTGAATAATATAATTGAGCTAAGTGGAGTGTGGGATTTTTCCCAAAAGGGTTTTCCAATGTAATCACTGTGTTATGGTATTCTATTGTTTATTTATTTTACATGTTTTAAATGTGCATCTAATTTGAAGTTGTAACTGTTAAGGTGTTGGATTTTTTTTGCACTACTCTCTTGCTTAGATTATGTAGGAAGTTGCTTCCATGCACCCGACTTCCTTTCAACCTTTAGTTTCATCAACCAGGCTTTCCTCTTCTATGATTGAAAGATATTTTCACCACAAAGAAAATTATCATCTAACATATCAAGGCAATAGTTTGGAATAACGACATTATGAGACTCTTCTTGCAATATCTTTTCTTCATAATTCTCTTTAAGTATGGGTTGCATGCTTGCCGAAATAATGCTCAAGGATGAGGATTTATTTGTAAAGTATTTGAAAAACTGATTTTTATCCCCTCTTTCATGCATTCCAATGAACAAATGTTGTCCAATGGCTTCATAATTAAGCCTCTTATTTTCTTGATCCTTCTAGCAAGTTTGAGTTTTATTATCACTATCTTCACCACATAAATAATACGTTTTAATTTTTCCTTCCCTTTTTGCCTCTATCAATCTTGAAGCATCTTCACACTATCGGGGTGCTTGAGCACTTGTGAATATAAATCATCTCCTTTGATGAAGTAAGTTATCTTCACAATGAGAAAGTAGAAAAACCTCTTTTGCTTCCCTTTCCTCAATATTTTGTAATGTTTAAAATAAAGAGGGATGCATTTCTCGAGTTTGGAATTGCTACTACTGTAGAAGTTTTTCAAATAATTCACTTTCAAAGGATCATCAAGTACCTAATTTTATTGAAGTGCTTGAGTAGAGAATTCTTCTTCATCTTCATCATTGTCATCATCAACTACTAGTTCAAGGTATGGTGATTGATTCATCTATCTTTCTTGATACTAGCTCTAACTTATTCTTTCATGTTTCATCTTCAAACAATCACCAACCTCCATTTCAAGGGAGGTACCTTTGAATTTCTCGAGAATAAGGATGCACCAATATTTCTTCTTTTCTTCATTTTTTTATGATGTTGTGGCACAAAACCAATACCACTTCCTTCATTCCTAACTATAGTCTTCTTCACAAGAACCTTCATTAGGCTTCTCTCAATCTCTTTTGTCACCTTCATGATTTGTTTTTTTGCATTGCAACAAATAATTAGACTGGTGTCCTTCACCTCCTTCTCTTTCTCCTTTAAAGAACTCAAAACATACTTTTTCCCACCCTTCACAATGATGTACAAATTTATCCTACCATCCTAGATAGCCTCCCTATCAATTTCCTAAGGCCTTCCCAACAACACATGGCATGCACTCATTGACATAACATCACACATAATTTCATCCTTACAAGACCCAATCTAGAAATTGACTAAGTAGTACTCATTCTCCACTAATTCATATTCTTTTGCAATCATGAAACTTTATAAGGATTGAGATGTTTTCTTTTTTTCAATCTCGATTTCTCTACCATCTCTTTAGAAACCATTTTTTTGTACTAGTACCGTCAATAATTTAAATTTACAACACTTAATTCTAGATTTGTATTTAGTTCGGAAAAAGAGATTCTTCTCTGAGATGGTTCATCTTTTTCTCCATGTGATTTCACCAAAACACTCATAAACATGAGAGATTCTCCTTCCTCTAGTTCTTCAACTTTTGGTGATGTCACACTTTCCTCTTCTTCTTATGCTAGGTGTATTCTAGTTGTAATCTTCTTACTACCTTCTTGGTGTATTTGTGGACACTCAAAGGCCCTATGACCATCTCCTCCACAATGAAAACATTTTCCTAAAAACCCCTTGCTACTACTACCATGTCCTCCTACAAAGTACTCTCTTCCTCTTGTTCCTTGACCTAATTCTTTATTCCATTTAGGGCTTACTTCTTCATAGGCCCATTTCTCTTTATTGCTACTTTATTTTCCTCTTTCTATGGTCATTCTTCCTCTACCTCTAGAACTATTTTTTTGCGTTTTGAATATATTTTCTTCAACCTTTAGGGCAATTGGTAGGCCCCTTCAACTATGGTAATCTTCAACATGCTCATCTCATCCTAGATATTGTATCTTAACCCATTTATGTATCTAGATACCTTCTCCCTGTCCATATGATATTGTCTAGATGATTTCCATTTTATAAAACTCCTCAGTATAGTCTTTGACACTCATATCTTTCTACTTCATCTTCTACAACTCACCCCAAAGATTAAAAAAATCATGTAATCTTTCTTTTATCCATTAGTGGCTTAGAATTTGAATCATATTTTCCCTTTATCATTATAACAACTGAATCCATTATAAAACATGAAAGTGTAGTAGTAGGTTGGATGTTCACAAATGCAATAAGGTTGAAAACATGTAGATGTAGTTGCAAGTGGAAATTTTATAATTGATAGTTCAACTTTGAAATACCGCTTTAGGTTCAATTAGTCAATAAATTCCTACAACCCATATATGGTGATGCCACCAGATCTTGTTGAAGTTGGCTAACATCATGTTGATTTCATCAATGAGACTTCATCTAAACTAGTTTTGTTAACTTGTAAATGTTTTGTTCAATTGGTTGTACAGGTTTAGATGACCGTGAGCAACTTGCAAACTTTCGTTGGATATAGAATTCTCGAAAGAAGATGATGAACAAGGAATTATGCAAGTTAGATAACATCACAATTGTCGCAAGCCAGATGACTCATAAGTTCCCGCAAGTGTAGAAGGAACCATGAGTACTAGTTTAAGTAGGGAAAGTTATCATTTGTTGGCCCTAAAACATTAGAATCCGATGAAAAACTCTTCCAGTTCAACAACAAATTCTCACAAAATCTTGAAGCAGACCAGACATTCATAAGGTATGTTCAATAGCAACACAAAAGTTTGCAATCAGTAACACTCCAAAAACTTGCAAAGTTATAACTTAGCCAAATTTTATTCAATATTCACTAAATTGGATCTGAAAACACGAATTTGGCTCTTCTACAATGTGACATCATTAGAATGCATAAATTATTTCTAAAAATCCTATTGAAGCAACTAACCAAAACCAAACTACTAGAAAGAAAAACTAACAAAACATAATGAAATATTTTTGGTTGATGTAGGATTGTCTGTGGACCAAGATGCTCTTGCATCAAAGGTTCACCCAATGGACATGGAGAGTAAATTTATTCATGGACACCTTAAGGATGAGTTATCTATGGATCAACCATAGGGTTTGTATAGGAATATTCCTTGGTAAGTAGACTTACAAAATCTATCTATGGATTAAAATAGGAACCTTGGGCATAGTATGCCAATATAGATTCCTTCCTTGTCATATTTGAGGTTTCTCATTTCTATTTGGATTTGAACAAATAAATTCTATAGAAATATGTTTCTCTCCTTATTCTAGCTTTACATTTTGATGATAAGTTGATCATGACGATTTCTTCATCCATTGTTGCAGTGAAGTTGTCTTTCATGACAAGTTTTTGATGACTAACTTGGGCTTACATTACTTTCTTAATATTGAGATATCTTAATATACTTATAGGATTACCATTGCAAAATTTAAGTAGGTTTTTAGTTTTCTCTCATAGTTTGACATGGCTAACTACGAGCTTGCTTTGACTCCCTTTCTTTCTAGAGTCAAACTTGAGAATTAGTGTTCTTCATCTTTGGTTGATGGTACCTTGTATTGATAGCTTGTTGGGAGCCTCATTTATCTAACTCACACGAGTCCTTATATTTCATATGTTTTGGACATGTTTTAATTTATGTAGGATCCCCATGAGCTACATTAGAAGGTATTTAAGTAGATTCACTGTTAAATTCAAGGTAGTCATTTTTGGGATTCACCATACAACACATATTTCTATTATTTTGTAGTATATATATGTATATTTGATAGAAAATTCTTAGGATTTCAAGTCCACTTTAGGTTATTGCTTCTCAATTTATTTAAGTTCTATATGTTGACCTCAAGAAACAAATAATATCCTATTACTTTATATTCAATTGAGGTTGAGTATCAAGGGGTTGAGAATACCACCACTAAGGCCATTTGGCTTCAACATATCCTCTCTAAGTTTGGTACCCAATTTAAATGACTATCTATCATATTTTGTGATAGCTAGAATGTCATATAAATTTCACAAAACTTGAACCACCATTCATGGGCCAAGCACATAATTTAGGTTCATTGGTTTATGATACTAATTGACTTAGCCTCTTACTAACATCTTAATCAAATCCTTTATAGAAAGCAAGTTTCTTCATTTATGAGTTTTTTGGGGGTGCAAGAGGCTACTTCTTTAGGGCGAAAGGGGACTACTTAGTCCTTCCTTTCTCTCTCTATTTGGGGGGATGTCATCTCTCTTGTCTTGGGTGTCTTATTCCATTTGGGGGGATCTATTTTCATATGGGTGCCTCCTTATGTTGAGAAATGTGACTCAAATTTACTGGCTTGATCAACTTCCTGGAGCAATTGTGATTACCTCCTTCATCAGCTTGAATTAAGTTGTTGGGTTTCAAGTTTTCCTAACTTAAGTCATGGGGTTCTAAAGTTTCATAACTTCCTGACTTAGTGATTGTGAAGCGAAGGCTACTCTCTTTGTTGTCGATGTGTCATGGGTTTTGGGAACTTTGCAACCTCCGACATGAGGTTCTGAAGTTCAGGTTTTCAACGAAAGAGCGATCCCATTGTTGTTAGCGAGTCGTAGGTTCTAGGAACTTCACAACCTCCGACAAGAGGTTTTGAAGTTTGGATTTTTAGTGACATAGCGAATTTGAAGCTGATGGATGTGGGGACCACTTGGAGTGGTAAAGTGAACATCGAAGGGACATCCTAATATCCAAGGGAGATGATATACTATCTCCTCAATAGGGCGATGTATTGATTGTTGCTCGTGGGTGTCTTTGGTGGGTCCCGATAGGATGGTGATAATGGTGGATCATGATGAAGGTTGACAGGTGGCGATGACGTGGAGGACATATGACATGTGGGCCCATGTGCTCGGTGGACATCGGTGAGACTGTAATGAATGTATCTTCAATAGGGTGCCATGGTGTTAGGTAAACCTAAGTTTGATGATGGAGATTTGAACGATCGCTTATCCAATGACCAAAATTAAAATGTTGGATGATGGTGTGTGGCTCGAGGTGAACAGGTAGCTTGCTAGTGAAGATAACAAATATGGAAACCCTAAAGGGGTGGGAATTGATCTCAAAGAGCAGTGAAGAATATCAAAGGTTGGGAGGCTGAGCGGCTGTGTGGAAGACATGCCAAGAGGCCGATGGTCGGGTTGTGAGGCTGTGTAGCCAAAAGAGATGTCTCTTGAAGAGAGAGGTGGTCGAGTAGGGTTATGTTGCTAGATACTCTCTAGAATGGAACAAGATGTAAATCTCCTATAAAGTCCGTGAGCCTAATATTGTATTTGTAACTGTACTTTTGTTGTTGAATAATACAATGGTGATCTGGGTCTTTTGGAGTGTGGGGTTTTTTACTTGTAAGGGTTTTCCCCACGTGTATCTGTGTGTTCATGTCTTCTGTTCCATCTTTCATGTTTATTGATTCTGTTTGTTGAATCTTTTTGTGTGCGTTGTTGGAACTGGTTATTTTGCATGAGTTTCTCTCATAAGGATTAATGTGGGAAATGAACTATGTCTGATTCCACTTTATGGCATAGTAGTACATGTCTTTGAGGTGATCTAACGAAATAAAAGTTAGCGAAGGCACTACTGATCTTGGATGCCTTTTTCTGAGGTGAACCCAAAATTTTTTTCCCAACACCTTAGGCTTCATTTGTTGGGACCTTTCTTCTCACCCACCTAAGCTAGACACTTATGGGGGGGGGTTAGTGTAGGTTTTGTATTTTCCTTAGTTGGATGTTATGAATTATTCTACACGTTTAGTTTATATTTATTAATTTTAGTGAGTAGCTAATGAGGGTTAATGACATCATACATGAGTGTAAATCCTACCTATTTTTGTGGTTAGAGTTACCTTTCTCATTGGTTAGTTTTACCTCTATTTCCTATATATATATATTTGCTCAAGCTTATTATTTATTCATGCTATTATGATCTCTCGTATTGCTATTTTTTCTTGATGCATCTGTATATCTCTTTATGGGAACTAACTTTATTTTTCTATTTTAGTTTTGGTATCATTTGGTAGAATAGTTTTAGTGTTTCTTTTCTCTCACTAGGTTTTGGGAAGCTTCAATTTATTTTTGAAAGTAACCAAAATATATGCAATCAAATTATTAGATCTAAAAAACCATAATAAAGAAGGATAAACCTTAAGGTAAAAGTCCTAGCTCATGGATGAATATTGATTCCACCAATAAATATGATGGGAAAATTTTAACTTATGTAAGTTATTCTAGGATAATTAATTCCAACCATGATGATAAAAATGACCTAGTATAATGAGATGAGACTAGAAACAATAAATATTGAAACAAAATGTGGGAAAATTAAACAAATTAAAGACAGAGGTACTCAACTCTAACTTTGATGAAGATATCATTATGTAATTCAAAATAATTTATACTAAAGCTAAAAAAATTACAATCTCGTAGATGATTGTCACTGTATTATAAATCTAGTTGTGTTCTATCTAGATTTATCTCTATATGGTTGTAGGTGATATCTACATGTGCCTACTTGAACTTTATGTGTGGATTTAAACTTTTATATCGTGGGAATGATCTAGTAATATTTGAAAAAATGAAACATGTTTGTTGACCTCCTACAATGTCCTAACAACTAAGCCCTTACAACTGTGATTTAGAGATTGGACATCTATTATGAATAACTATTTCAATCATCATGAAGGTGCATTTAACTTGTCAACCCAGGGATGTGAACTTGAAATGGGTCAACACAATATGTGCACTAAGGGTCCAAAGTAGCCATATTCATTCTACAACTAAGAAAAACATAATGCTGAAGGTAAATTGCTTGGAAAGAAATAACATAAACACTAAGCATCAACCAACAACTATACTAAGCTAAAATGCATGAAAAAAATGAAAATCTGAGCAACAAACAGGAAACTACTTTTTCTGCTTTGGCTGCAGGAACAGTCACATACTAGAATTCTAGTGGCTGCAGGAACAGTCAGTGCCAGATTCTTAACTAACTACTGAATAGAAAGTAACAACTAAGTTAAAGGATGAAATTCTCACCAAGTGGTCCCCCCTTGGATGAGTATTCCTTAAGACAAATTTAAACTCAGATGCACGAACTTATAACTTCATTTTATTCATTGGAAAATGCAAGTACAATAGAGCATCATGACTGTATTACTGAAAAAATAAGAATGCGAGTACACCATTAGATTAAACAAACTCTTTTGAAGGAGTATCCGAGTCTTATTTATAGGGATAAAAGATACTAACTAATCACCGAGCAAGGCGGTCAACTCCAACAGATTAGGAGGACACCACTTTAGGGAAAGCATGAAAAGTGGAGAGGCAGTTACGCATGTGCGAAATCTGGTTAGACATGCTTGCCTCAACACAGATTTAGCACAACAGTAACGCTTGTATTCACTCAACAGACAATTAAGACCATTTACAAGGCAGTTACAACTTTGATTTAAATGAGGAATCTCCTACCGTCGTGAGTCTTCCATTTGTTGACCTTTAAATGACCACCTTGTTAACCATTATGGTGAATGACCAGCTAACAGAATCTCCTTTAATTGTGTAGGCGGCTAATTATATTTGCAAAAAATATTAGTATGCACAAAAATTGCATATATGTAACTATCTTAAAGTAGCATTCATTAATCTACATGTAAAATCAACACAGATAGCTCATATAGCATGCCAATGTCATTAAAGGTTGTAAAAATAAGCTTATGCCCAATGTCTATGGTTTTGAGGAAATATCATAAAAAGATCAACATCCAAGCATCAAAGTCTATGACAACTATGACAAATAAACAATAAACTTCTATAAAAATTGAGTCATAAACTAGACTCATCACTCCCCCCAACCTAAGACTTTATTGGTCCTCCAGCAGAAGAAGAAGGGTTGTTCCTTTGATTTGTTAATGCCCTGAAGTTTGCAACTACCAACTATCCTACATCAATTTCTAAATTATGGTCCCAATAGAACCCTTGTTGTTTTTCCAATCTGCTCCATCTTTGTCTCTCTGCAGCTATATCATACTGGTAAAACCTAAAATTTGGCACAGGCCACAGTAGGATAGGTGGCTGAAAAGTTAGTGGGAGCCAAAATAAATTCTTTTCCCTTCCAATTTGTATATATCTATCAACTCTCTTAAGTGTTGCAACATAGTTCTGAATAGAGTGAGGCTCAACTTGTTTTAACTCATCAGTTAGGTTGTTCCACCTTTGTGACAGGTATCCCATCACAGATTCTCCTTTGGTTTTTGCTACCTCCTCATATTCTTTATAAACTTCCTCTCTCTCAGATAGGATCCTATTGCCATAGCTTGGTCTATAAAGAATTATGTGCCAATCCATGAAAATTCTCCCTGGATTCCTAGATTCAGCCCTGATGGGTAGGGGAGTGTTGGATTCAACTTGCTTATAAGTCCTAAATTGTTTTCCCCAAATAATCTCATTTTGTATCCAAGACATGAATGCCCTTAATTGGACATCCCCAGCATACAAAAATGGATTCCAATCATGGTCTTGGGTCACAACATAATTATGCAAATATAATTCACAACAAATTCTTCATTTCAGGAGGAGCAATCCTATAAGCATTGAAAAATTCAAGAGGAGTCTCAATAGAAGGATTCAAACTTGAAACAATCCTTGCTAGTTTAAAAGAAAGATACTTCTCCTTCAAATACAGGGCATAGACTCTTGGAGGACTCCTGCACTCTAATATCTGAGGTACCAAGGTTGTCATATTGTCCACTTTCTTCTTTAAAGTAGGAATTTATGTATCCTTGTCTTCAATCTCCTCATCTCTCTTTTGAATTTCTTTCTTCAGCCTGCGTTTCTCCTCCTTCCATTCTTCTTCTCTTCTTTGCATCTCTTTCCATAAATTCATAGCTACCATGTGCATAAAAAAATTAGAGGGCCTATGTATTCCTACCAGAATTTTTCCTGGAATAGATGCATGCTCTTCCTGTAGCACTAGCTACATGGATTCTGAATGTCTAGCCAATTTTGGCTGCAGGGGTGCTGACTGTTCCCCCAGTTCTATCTACAGGGTCTCTTATTCTGGCCCTTGCTCTTGCTTTTGCTCTTGTTGCAGGAGCTCCTGATTTCCTCAAACTCTTGACTTTCAACTTGTTCAGCGATGGCAGCAAGGTTTTCCAATGTTACATTTGCTGCTTCCTCAAAATATGTCCTTTTCCTTGACATTTACCTACCCCATTGGGGCCTCTGTGTCCTCTTGTGATGTTTCTCTATTCCTAGGGCTTCCTTGCGGGGACTCACCAAAGTCTGGCCCAGCTGGTCTTGATTTCCTAAGAGGGCTCTCATGTTCTTCATCAGCTGCAGGAAGAACAGTGTCAGCCTTCCATTTCTTAGAGCTTGGCACTTTCTTTCCTACAGTTTTCTTTTTAACTTTTCCTTTCTTTATTTATGCCTCTTTCTTCTGTGCCCTAGTTCTCATTAAGATGCGAAGAGGAAAATCATCATCAGAATCTGAAGAGGAACTTTCTCTATCTGAATGCTCTGCCTCAGAAGAGCTAATCTTTATGGTTTGTTCAACTACATGAGGGTTTGCACTAGGGCCCACGCCAGAAGTTGAGGCACCGAGAGTAACTTTAGCCAATGTCAATCTTCTGCTAGCCCTATGAGGTTAAGGAAAAACCCTAGGTTGCAAATGCTCAAGTCTAATTTGATCAACATTTAAGAATTCTTCCCAAGTTATGTCAGACACATCATGCAGAGACTTTTCAACTAACAATTTGATTAAACAATGGTGGGAAACAAAATTATCCCTACCTTTTTGGGTCTCGGCCACCATGATTGAGAGAAGGTGGTATAAAACGTTTGGCACATTCATTCTTTTCCTGTGCCTCATATGATTCAGAAGTTTGAAGTGCACAAAGTGTAGATTCAACTGGCGACCTTTGCAGGGAATGTACTTCAAAACATAAACAACTACTTGCTTCCATGGCTCAGGTAGAGAGGTTCTTTTGCACCTTGTTTGTCCACACTCAATGGAGGGTCACTAGGTTCTGTAAATTCAGCCCTAGCTGACCTGGCATCTCTGGAAGCAGGGTAATTTTCACCGTCGACAGGCAACCCTATAACTTTTGCAATTCTTTCTTCATTAGCCAATACTTCGAACCCTTTTACTATGGCTTTTCCTTTAGACAATGTCTGGGTGAATTCCAATGCAATGTTTTCATCAAAACCATTAAGCTTCAGGAAATAGTCTAACCAACCATAGTTTCTGAATTCATCCTATGAAGGTGCATCTTGCAGTAATGCGTCATGAACCGTGGGTTCATTCTTGATTAACCCACCTTCCATTGTTTAGTTGTCTGCAATCAAATAATCGCTCTACAAAGTTTCTCTTCCTGCAATCTTCATTTGAAAACTAAAATTCTCCTTCTTGCAACGTTGCTAAATTTCAAATGCCGGTGTTGTCTGAATTTTACCTTTTTTGGCTTAAGATTATGATAGGAGTAATAAAGGCAATAAAGGAGTAATCAATGAAGGCTTATGATCAAGAAAAATGGTGGCAGTTGATACCACCTCACACATGCGAGCCGTCATCTCACTTAAAATTCAAATAAACTCAATTTAAACTTTGTTGATGTGAACTAACATGGAAAGACACGTGGACATAGAATTCACACTTTCCCCCCAATGTAAATTTGAGCATGTGTCCTCACATGCACGAGAGTTATGACAATTTGACAGGGCAAGGGATAATGACATGTTATGGAGAACGCCTATATTAATTTACAACAATTAAATGAATGTACTAAAAGATAATTAAGATATAACAACTTGATGTGCACGTACCTGGATTCTTGGAAGATCTGCTACAAAGATTATGGAGAAAGTACCGATCACCTTTTGAGAGGTCAGTTGAGCAATTAATGAAAGTGGAGTGGAATGGAGTGAAATGATGATGGAATGAAGTGAAATTATGGAGGCATGATGGAAGAGAGAGAAAGGTGGAGATGGATGGGCGAATGGGTGAAGAAGTGGACCCCCACAGGAGTGGGAGTCTTTATTACCATAGTTAGCCAAAAGGAGGGACACTAGGCCACTTCCTTCGACTGCAGGAAGTTCGGGTGTTGCATGCTAAGTGAATTGCTGTAGGAATTCCTCCTTGGAAGTTGGCTTGCGATACAATATGAGGTGATAACCATTGACAAACAACTTAAATTTGATAGTGTCAATGGTGGTGAGCTGAACAACACCATTGGGGAATATTTCAACAACCTCATATGGTCCTAGCCACCTTGTCTGCAATTTTCCTGCATTATCTTGATACCTTGAGTCGTAGAGCAGGGCCCAATCTCCTGGTTGGAATTTCTTGTCTTTAATGAATTTTTCATGCCACTTGATTCTCTGATTCTACACTACCTCTGTATGATGCAAGGCCGCCTTCCTCATTTCATCCAATGCATTGAGCTGCATGATTTTGTCTCTTTGTGCTTCAGAGATGTCCATCCCCAATTCTATTGTAGTCCTAAGAGTTTTATGCTATAATTCAATGGGCATCATAGCTGTCTTTCCATACAACAACTCAAATGGTGAGAAGTCTGTAGTTGTTTTCCAGGTTGTCCTATAGGCCCATACAACTTCTGACAACCTTTTTTCCCAATCCTTCTTATGAACAACCACCGTTTTGGTCAGAATGGCTTTAATTTCCCTGTTAGTCACCTCAACTTGGCCACTGGCCTGGGGGTGATAAGGAGTAGACTTCTTGTGCCTTATGTTGTACTCATTGACCAATGTTGCAACAAGGGTTGATGTAAATTGAGCCCCTTGGTCAGTCACTATCTCTCTTGGAACACCATACCTTGTGAAAATTTCCTCATAAAGAAATTCAATAGCCTTATTATCTCTTGCATGCTTCATGGCCTTAACTTCTACCCACTTAGTTACATAATCAGTGCATACTAAGATATAAGACTTACCATTGGATGGAGGATCAATGGGTCCTACAAAGTCTAATCCCCACTTGTCAAATGGAGTGATTAATACTTGAGGGTAAAGGGGCATCTCATCAAATTTGGTTGGCCTGCCCATCCTTTGACATCTATCACACTTTCTTTTATATCTCCCTGCATCCTTGTGGAGTGTTGGCCAGTAATATCCTGTATTCAGAATATTCATTGCTATCCTCCTAGCTGTAAAAAATCCTCTACATGGTTCATTGTGGCATGCATGCAAAATATCATATGTCTCATCTTCCCTCACACATCTCCTCATGACATGGTCTGGTCCAGTATAAAACAAACATCCTACAATCCATGAAAAAGGAAATGATTTTTCAATGAGCACCCTTCTCTCTTTTGGAGAGAAGTGAGGAGGAACTCTCTCTGTGACCAGATAGTTAGATATGTCAGCATACCAGGGTGTTTGCATACTGATGGAAAATAAGTGCTCATCAAGGAAAGAGTCATCTATGACTTGATTATCTTTTGATATAGTCAGCCGTGAAAGAAAGTCTGCAACGTCATTGGCCTTCCCTGGTTTATCTACAATGGTTATGTCAAGCTCTTGCATCAGCAATAACCATCTTGCTAACCTACTTGATATCAGAGGTTTATTCATGAGATACCTAATGGTTACATGATCTATGTGTACAAAGATTTGGTAACCTATTATGTAGTGCCTGAATTTGTTGAGGGCATAGATTACTGCCAACATTTCTTTTTCTGTCACTGTATAGTTGAATTCAGCTCCTTGCAAGTTTTTGCTGACAAAATAAATAACATTTTCAATAGTTCTTTCTTTCTGTCCTAAGACTGATCCTATGGAATAATCTAATGCATCTGTATGGATGTGGAAAGGAAGCTCCCAATTAGGACCTTTGAGTACAGGAGCATGAATCAAAGCTGCCTTCAAATCAGAAAATGCCTTGTCACAGTCTTCAGTCCACTAAAACTCAACATCTTTAGTCAGAAGAGTATACAATGGTGCTGCTATTTTGCTGAAATCCTTGATGAAACACCTATAGTAGCCTGCATGGCCCAAGAAACTCCTAACATCTTTTTGTTTTGTAGGTGTAGGAAGATTTGTGATCACCTCAATCTTTGCAGGATCTACTTGAATTCCTTTGTGAGAGATGTAGTGGCCAAGGACTACACCTTCCTGCATCATCATGAAGCACTTCTCACTATTTAGAGATAGATTTTGGTCCACATCTCTTTAGGACTCTCCTGAGATTCTCCAATGCTTCATTAAAATCAGTACCATAGGTGGTAAAATCATCCATGTAAATTTCCATGCAATCATGAGAGATGTCTGAAAATATGCTAATGACTGCTATTTGAAAGGTTGCAGGTGAATTGCATAAGCCAAATGGAAGTACTAAGTAGGAATATGTCCCCCATGGATAGGTAAATGTGGTCTTCTCCTGGTCCTCAGGTGCAATTTGGATCTGGTTATAGCCACTGAAACCATCTAGAAAATAAAAGTATTGTTTTCCTGCAAGTGAGTCCAAAACTTGATCTATGAAAGGTAAGGGAAAATGATCTTTTTTGGTGGAAGCATTGAGTTCCCTGAAATCAACACAAACTCACCACTTCCCTCCCTTTTTGGGAACAATCACCAATGGACACACCCACTGGCTATTGAAATGGGGTAGATGAATCCTGCATCTAGCAATTTCTGTAATTCTCCTTTTACAATTTCTCTTAATGCAGGGTTAATTATTCTTTGTAGCTGCCTCACTGGTGTACAATAATCTCTGATGTAGATTCTATGAGTTCAAAGCTTAGGCTCTAATCCCTTCATATCATGATAGTCCCACACAAATGCATGCTAGTGGGTTCTTAGTAAGTTTGTCAATGACAACTGATGTTCTTCACTCAATTTACTATTGATGTGCATATATTTTCCTTCTGTCACTTGCACTTGTGTAGTTATCTCTACCATAGTTTTTCACTAATGCTACGTACCTTGAGTTCATGTGGCAACAATGTATGAGACATACCTATTTCTGCAGGAAGTTTGGCTGCAGGAAGAGTAGGCACAAGTGTCTTGACTAGGGCAGCAAAATGAGAGGATGATGCTTCCTCCACTTCACAATGATTCTGAATTATATTAGAAAATACTTCATTTTCATCTTGAAGCTGCATGAAAGAGCTTCTTCCTAACATTATAAGTTGTGCCACAAAATTAACTTCCTCGGCCTCTTCACCAACATGTGGCCATATAGGATTATCCATGTCATGGGATGGCTGAGCAGGAGGGTAGAGAACAATATTTTTGGTGCTCTTTCCATAAGAAATGGTCATGTCTCCTGTCATGCATCCAATATATGCATCTGCTGTTACTAACCATGGTCTTCCCAAAATGATAGGGTACCCGCCGAGTGTGGCCTTAGGAGAAAGAATCATGAAATATGCTGGGTACTCCCATGAGTCCAGAGTTACCACAAGGTCCTCTACTACACCGGTTTAACAATTGAACTATCAGCAAGTTGCATGACAATAGGAGTAGGTCTCATGCTTGTAACATTTAGTTGTTGCAGGATGTCCTTAGTCATTAAATTTATTGCTACTCCTAAGTCAATCAGAGCATTCTTTATCTAGATCCCATTTATGACAACTCCTACCACAAGACTCCCTAGATCATTATATTTGGGAACAATCACTCTCCCAAGCATGATGTCAGCTAGCTGACATGAACCATAGTGGGGTCTTTCTTCTTCCTACCTAGTTTCTTAAGGCATGCTTCCTTGATTTCCTTTCCATATATTGGAACATCTTTTATGGCCTGAAATAGAGGTATCTGGACACATATATGCTTCAACTGATCTAAAATTTCAAAAGTTGTGTCCTCCTTTTCTTCCTTTTCTTTCTTAGTTTCCAACCTTTGAGGAAATGGGGGTGTTTGTGCAGTTTGCTTGACTAGGATTGGTTCAGGATCCTTAGGTGCACTGGGCTGAATGGGGGTATTCAGAGGCTCCTCTTCTTCCATAGGGAGCTCAGTGATAATGATTGTAGGAGTTGGCAAGGTAGTTCCTGAACGCAAGTGGACGTCACTTACACTCACAACATATGCAGGGAATTGATTTGGATCAGTAGAGTATATTGGTTACTGCTATGGTTTGTTATTTGGATTGGGTGTGGGATGAGCTAGTAGCTGAGTAGGTTGAGGTGTATTTGAAGTTGAGCTAGCAGGAGGAGGCATTATAGCAGGTTTTTGGGGTTGAGAAGGTGGCTTCATGAAGCTATTTGTTTGGTTTGGCCATTGTTGTCCTCCCCTCCATTGTTTTTTTTGCTACCAATTTCCTGGAGGTGGCAGCCAATTTCCTTGAAACTGCTGCCAAATCCCCTGAGGTTGCTTCCACTGGGGTGGAGAGTTTTGGTGATTAGGTCGGGCATTTGAGGGGTTACTCCAAGGTTGTGGTGGATATCCTCCATAGCTGGATGGATATGGGGGCTTCCATTGGTTACCAGATGAATAGGAATTGAAATATGGCCCAACAAAAGAGAGTGGATATGGTGGCATACCTTGTCTTGGAGCCCATGGCCTCCTTTGTGCAACATAGTAGACTTGATCTTCTTCAACCTGGATTGGCTTGAGCTCATATGGAATCTACTTGCTTTCAATCTTAGCTATCATGCTGCATTTGCAGTCCCTCTTCTTTTGTCTACAATGGGGGCAATACTCTGCCAATGTTGCCTATGCCTCCTCTTGTTTCTTCTTGGCCTGAAGTGTATCCAACTGAGTAGCTAGATTATTTATAATGTCTTGCTTGAGGTTTTCTAGCAAGTGAGTAATCTCCATTCTTGAAACTCCACTGGTAGATGACTTGCCCATAGATGATTGATAAGCTCTCCCTTTCTTTGAAGCTGCCCTAGAATAGTTCTAACATATCTTCTTGATGTCCTCCCAAGGAACTTAGGAGATATCTCCTCCTCCCATCAAGTCTAAGGCATCAGTGCAACTGTCATTAATTCCTCTTAGGAAAAGAAACTTATGTGATTCTTCATTAAATGTATGGTGTGGAGATTTCTGTAGACAGAACAAAAACCTTGCAATATAATCCTCCAGTCTCTCATCTTCCTTTTGCTACATCCTAAAAATGTCATCTCCTCTCATGTCACTTCCCTTGCAATATTCCTTGTATTTCTCAAGGAACTTTGCCTTCATGTCCTCCCAAGTCTCCACAATATTTCAACAAAGGGGTGTGGATCTTCTTCTTCTTCTTCTCTTGGTAGGTTCTGATATTCAACTAGCTGAAATGGATCATGATTATTAGGAAGGAATCTCCCATGAGCATCTCTCCTCCTTCCTCTATACATACGGTATCAACTCACTATCAGCCAGCTCACACAAAGAATTGAAAAAAGAATGGTGGATCATTACTTTCTTAAATGAGGGGTATATTAGGAACAAACTTTCATAAATAGTACAACAAGAAAACTTTCAATGACTCTAAAGAACTCCCTAGTTTGACACCATCCTCGACAATGGCGCCAAAAATGTTGGCCTCCTACAATGACCTAACAACTAAGCCCTTACAACTGTGATTCAAAGATTGGAAATCTAATTTGAATAGCTATTTCAATCATCATGAAGGTGCATTTAACTTGTCAACCCAGGGACGTGAACTTGAAATGGGTCAGCACAGTATGTGCACTAAGGGTCCAAAGTAGCCATATTCATTCTACAACTAGGAAAAACATAATGCTAAAGGTAAATTGCTTGGAAATAAATAACATAAGCAATGAGCATCAAACAACAACTATACTAGGCTAAAATGCATGACAAAAATGAAAATTTAAGCAACAAACAAGAAACTACTCTGTCTACTTTGGCTGTAGGAATAGTCACAAAATGGAATTCTAGTGGTTGGAGGAACAGTCGGTGCCAGATTCTTAACTAACTACTGAATAGAAAGTAACAACTAAGCTAAAGGAAAAAATACTACCCAAGTGGGCCCCCTTGGATGAGTATTCCTTAAGACAAATGTAAACTCAGATGCACAAACTTATAACTTCATTTTATTCATTGGAAAATGCAAGTACAATAGAGCATCATGACTGCATTACTGAAAAACTAAGAATGTGAGTACATCATTAGATTAAGCAACCTCTTTTGAAGGAGCATCTGAGTCTTATTTATAGGGAGAAAAAATACTAACTAATCACCTAGGAAGGCGATCAACTCCAACAAATTAGGAGGACGCCACTTTAGGGAAAACATGAAAAATGGAGAGGTGATTACGCATGCACAAAATCTGGTCAGACATGCTTGCCTCAACGCATATTTAGCATAGCAGTAATGCCTATATTCACTCAATAGACAATTAAGACCATTTACAAGGCGGTTACAGCTTTGATTTGAATGAGGAATTTCCTGCCGTCGTGAGTCTTCCCTTTGTTGACCTTTAAATGACCACCTTGTTAACCATTATGGTGAATGACCAGTTGGAAGAATCTCCTTTAATTGTGTAGGTGGCTAATTATATCTATAAAACAATATTAGTATGCACAACAATTGTATATCTATAACTATCTTAAGTAGCATTCATTAATCCACATGTAAAATCAGCACAAATAGCTCATATAGCATGCCAATGTCATTAAAGATTGTAAAAATAAGCTTAAATGTCTATGGTTTTGAGGAAATATCATAAAAAGATCAACATCCAAGCATCAAAGTCTATGACAACTATGACAAATAAACAATAAAATTCTATCAAAATTGAGTCATAAATTGGACTCATCAATGTTCACCTCCATCTCTTGATGTATGAATTTATGTAATTATTGGTTGTGTTTAAGAAAACCTTTGATAATTTGTTGAATGATGTAGGTAAAATTCCCCTTATTCAAACCCCTAATAGACTAGATTTACTAATCTAAGTGAAAGATTCAAAGATATGAAGCAAATGTATATTTGACCTAGGATGATGTGATTTTATAATACTCTAATAATATATTATGATGTCATAGATTCTCAATGAAAATTCCTTCCATAAATCTTAGATGATAATCAAATGAATGAATGAATGCCTTTAAATATAACAATCAAGCATACAAATCAACACATGTGCACTGGGTTGTCTTGTTGATGATTTTTTTAGCACACCAACTTGAGTGGAATATATTGTCCCCTACTTGAAAGGGAATTTATTTTCCCAAGGTTTATATCACCTAGTCTAGGAACACATGGGTAACCTAGAGGTTTATATCTATTCCACTCAAGGAGCCTAAATTGCTAGGTATAGAAAATATGATTCTAAGAGGCTTAATTCTGATTATAAAATTGATAAGTTTATTCTAAATTTCATAAATGTTTATGATTTATTGTTATTAAATTAGCATAAGTTTCTTTAATTATAATTTTTTTTAACCAATACTAGATAATCAAAGGACAATATGAGAAGATTAGGGTTTACAAACTGGTAATTCTATTCAAAGGATGATCTAAAATTTAAAATATTAACTAATTTAAAATTTAAAATAACTATAAATCTATCTTTAACCTAATTATATTTCAAAAAATGTAAAAGATAATGGAGGAGAAAAAGTTTAGAATGAGCCCAAGAAATTTTAATAATAATATCTAATTTTGTAGAGTAGACTAACCAACACTTGAAATAAACTATTCTTAATTAATTCTCACATAGTCAAATAGTCAAATGTTGAGGATAAGTCAATCATCATGACACATATACATAACCATCATATTGAATGCAAACATTGAATATATATAAATTAGCTTAGATTCTAATGCTATATTTTTATGTTGAAATGTGAAGTTTTATTTGTCAAACTTAGAGGAATTAAGAAATATCCAATCAAAATTTCACGACTTGGTTTGGAATATTATGAATTACATGTAGACAATAGGGAAAGGTAAAATAAAACACATAATTCTATTGATTTATAACAAACAAAAAATAATTTTCTAACCCTTTATGAGTACTACACTTGGGTATAAATATTCCCAAGTTATCATCAATCGTCACAAAATTTATAGGGCACATCAATTCCATATACCTAAATTGAATATGATCCTAAAGACTAGTCTGTTTTAAACACACCATGCTCATATAATTGGGTTATGTTATGGATTTAAGATTCCTAGCAAGATTTTCAATTACTGATCATTGTTAGTGTATAGGATGGTTAGTTCCATACCCTAGAATTGACTCATCAAATTCAAAGACACGTGCCTATAACAACTTCCAAATGACCTACCTTCTCCACTTGTGTTCAATATCCCTTTCCCCACCATTTTTGATCCTACACTGAAGGTGGGGGATGAGTTTATTGAGCTGGTCTTTACAACTTCCAATCAAGAGCAACTAGTGCACATACTGAGAATGGTGAGGGATGTTGTGAAATCACAACATCTAATGACCAAATGTTTTTTCATTGAGATAAATCACATGTATCACATGAATATCAAGATTGAAAACATGTATAATAAATTTGGTGGTCAAAGTAATGTTACCTAGGAATAGGATGAGATGATCCTTATTGATCAGGATTCCTTCCAAAAAATGAACCAATTTGAGTAGGATTTGACCAACTTGAAGACCATGGTGCTAGGTATGGTAAATGAGAACAAGAAAAAAATTATAGACTCACTTCCCTAGAAGAAGAGTTTCAAGTTATAAAAGGAATTTCAGAGAAAATTGTTTCGGTGAGTCAATGCACCATAAGGAACAGTGCCACAAGGATCAAAATTCTAATTGACAAGTTGAAAGAGCTCCAGGAGGGGAAGATTAATAATGACATGGAAGTTGTTGGCCCTAGCACAAGGACAAGGATGAGAAAAAGAACATTTGAAGGTAAAGAAATGATCTCATCGAGTTCACAATATTAAGCAAGACTTCTGTGTAGGAGCTAGAAGTGGTTGATACCTTGAAACACCTCTAAGTGATCTAGTCTAGGTCTGTTCTTTTTTGGTGTTGTCCTCTTTGTGTTGATGGCTCTCTTTGTGAACCTTTTTTTGTGCTCTATCTGAGCTTTTGATGTTTTTTGTACTTTTATGTATTAGGGTTTCAAGAGCCCTTCAAAACCTAATTTTGCCTTAATAAAAAATAACACCTGTCACAACAACTAGTAGGGGGGAGTTAGTAAGATAAAAATTTAATTTTAATTTTAAAGAGGGTTCAAATACGTGACTATGTAAGGGACTTGGGTTAATTTTATACCCACAAATATGTTCCATATTAAAAAATAAGATTTAGGGATCAAATCAATTTTTGAGGACAAGTGAAAATGGGATCATAATGTGAGAAATTTATTAGTTGAATCCAAATAAGAATATGTCATTTTAACACTTATTATTGCATCAATAAACTCTAATCAAAATATAAAAAAATGACATAAATATGCAATTTTATTAAATACACATATGTGTCTTTCCTATCTTATAAAATATAATTGATATAACAAAAGTAGAAGTACTTGATAAGTTCAGGTTTCTTAAATATTATTTGAGTTACGAAATTGGATAAATTTACTTTTCACATTATTAAAGGTAATACACATTATTTAACTTATTAATACTGAATTTTTGATATTTTCAACAAATTTACTCTTATTAAAATGGATCTATGGTGACAATTTTTTACCTTATTTTCTAAACCAATCTTATTGTAATGTTCTTCACCTTATTTTCTAAACCAATCTTATTGTAATATTCTTCCACTTCCTCTTGTAAATATTCTTTAAATTTCTTATGTGTTTATAATTTGAATGATATTATTGAGGTGTAATATTTGACTATTTTTTCCCCTTTTCTCTTCTCTTCCAAGTTCGATATGCTATGGTTTTGATCCTTGATTGTAGGTGTAAGATTATTTTCATGTTATTATTATTCTTTGCATTCTTTCCATTTTTGTGTTATAATATATATTTTTATTTATAAAAAGTTTATTTAATATTGCATTTCCATTGATCTATTTAATCAAATACTAACATACTTTTTTTTAAAAAATGTTCTTAATAGTTTTTAATTAAAATACAATTAATTGTAATGACATATAAATTTTTAATATTAAAATTATTTAACTAAATATTTTCAATCCAAATTTTATTTATGATCTCAAAAATAATTTTAAAGTTTTCATTTTTTAATAATAATGTCAGAATATTAAATTGTTAATTTCAATCTTTATTTTTCATTACATTGCTAATGTGTTCATTCCTTCTTGAATTTCAAATTAGGTTGGAGACTTTGGTCTAGCATATAAGTAAGATATCAACAACCCTTTCTGACTAGTAAATAAATGTCATTTATTTATAAATTGGGAGTAGTTAAAAATATACTTACATTTTACTTTTCAATCAAAATTTATAATATTCAGAAGTAACTTAAATTAGTGGAAGGGATATTATGATAAGTAGTTCATAAAGATTATTATTTTTTATGTTCAATTTATTTTCTCAATATTTTAAGTTAATTTAATATTAATATTTTCAAAATATCAAGAATTAAATATACTAAATGATCTTTAAAAATTCTATCAAAGTAATTTAATGCTTAATATTATTATAAAATGTATGAAGATAGAAAATATTTAAACCAACAATTAAAATGTGTTACAATATTCTAACATTTGTTCTTTTCATGGATGCTTATAGAAATTCATCCCCACAAAAAGGAGATGTCTCAAATGATGTATATTATTTTGGTATGATTTTACTTCAACTTATTAGTGGTCGCAAGGTTTTTGACCACACACTGCCACCTCAACAACAACATATTGTACAATGGGTAAGTTATAATATATGTTTTTCATTGGATCAAAAGAAACTATATATCTAATTCCAAATTATATTTTCTTATTGATAGGCACAACCCTTTATTAAAAAGTATAAACATGTAGAGATTTTAGATAAGCGAATTAAATTCCCAGAGGACTATGATGAATTGTACACTATGATTCATGCTGCCACCCTTTGCCTATGCCGAAATCCTTTGGAACGACCATCAATGAGTAAGGTATTATTTAAGAACATTTTCTTTTATATTAATATGGTTTAGAAGTATTTTCTTGATTTATGGGTTCTTATTACTATCACTATCAAAAGTGTGATAATTTATCAATTAGTTTTGTCATAGTATTTTATTTAGATAATTTTATTTATTGATTTAAATAATATTAAGAAAAATAGATAGATAATTTGATATAGGAGTAATTTTTTATATTAAATTTGTTATAGTCATAATTCTGAAATAATATGTATATCAATAAAAATTCAACATATCTAGCTAGTTCGCACTATCTTGTAAAGAACCAACATAAACTACAAATAATGAGATAAGATCAACATCATATATTTTATTAATATATATTTTAAAAGAAATGTTGCAAGGACCAAATAATAAATTCAAACCATTGTGTGAAAGGTCATACACAATTATGAAGTGGGTGAGTACTAACAAATTCAATCTCAATATCACCCTACCTCAAATTGCATTTTGTGTTTAATACAAAATTAATTCATCTATATTTTTCACCATAGCTAGACACATTAAATATTTCTTCAAAGGATTTCTATGAAAACTTAAAATTACACTATGAAAAGTACTAATATTTTCAATGATACAACATTCAAAGAGATGAAGAATTATCATCCACTCCATCAAGTGATAAAGGTGAGGCACTTTCCATATTGGGTGATGCAAGACAAAAAAACCTTATGATTTTCAAAACTGAAAACAAACCTAGTTTACAAAGACAAAACTTTCAAATAATTCAATTGCACAAAAATACTGTTTATTCAAATCCAAATTCCAATACATTTGTAAACCAAAAATGTTCTTTTGGAAATTGGTGGCCTCTCTCTCCAACCATTCTAAACAACAATCTTATTCTTCACCAGTCTTTATGCCCAGATGGTTGCGCTATGCTCTATTCTTATATCTTTCACACTTTATTTTTTGAACCCACAATTCATTATGGTGTCACTCTTCGATCTAAGCTAGGTCAATTCTCATGTTGTCACTATTCGTCCTTGATCGCCCTTCTTAAATTCTCCAATTGTACATACTTAACTGTATGTCAATTCGATCTACCTCTTTCCCATTCACATGGTCATGAGCTTCCTCAAAGCTGTCTCTTGATCTTCCCGATCGATCTCTATTCTTGAACTCAATTTTGAATTCTTGCCCGCCCCAAACTAGGAAATCCACATTGCTATCTTTTCAGCGTCCTTCTCAACCCCTGCCTTCATCCTCACCTCACAAGTTCCTCTTCTTACTTCAACGCCTGTAAAAGGTTTTGGCACACTATGCTTCCCATTCCTTGTGTTCTCTTCATTCCATCGGATTTTTCATTCTTTTCTGTTTGGCACCCTTTCTTTTTTGATCATCGATTATCTCTTTGAAGATGAAAAGGCAAGATTTTTTTGAACATTCAATTAGAATGTTTCCCCAAAATTTATCGACCTTTTTTCATCATTTATATCGACATTATCCAATTGGCCACTCAATGAATTTGAAAAGGCATCATTAAAGATTTTAATTGCTATCTCTTGAAAGTAAGAAAGCACAATTTAAACATCGATTTTATCTCCTTAAATTTTGTATTATAATACTAAATCGATGATAATTATAGTAATTGATGAGACAATGTTTCCTTGAGGCTGTGATGAGTTCATGTATTCGGTTTATGCTTCCACATTTGCCACATTTACACACATGTTTGCCAGAGTAATTGCAAACATAGTCAATGGCTATAAAGCTTTCATAAGACAACATTCTTCGAAATTCATATGTCTAAATCATTGTCTCGTTAATGTACCATAAAAAGATTGTCAAATTTAATATGTTAGGCACATGATTAAAAGAGAGAAACCCAATAGAAACAAATCAAAATTGGAAGAAAAAAAAATAAAAATTATTATTATTATTTTTTTGGTGGTGTTGATTGCTTATTCACTTGTGTGCTCCTACACTAGACATGTCGGGTAAGAGGAATGTTCCTTAAGTTGGTAAACTCAGGAACATTGAAAGGTGCATGGGACAATATTCCCATGTTTGTTTTTAATCCATAGTTGCTCCTTATCCATGGGAGTCTCCCCTCTTCTGTTATTTTGCACAACCTCAACACCCAAACTACCTTCACTTGTGTTATCCTATTTCTCCAAACAACTTTCCATCATAGGTCCACGTTTGTGACCATCACATCTTTTTGAACTGCTATTCTTTATTCCTTTATTGCGCTGTTGCAATAAATCATAACTTAATTTGTCTTTTCCATTTAAAATATGCCCTTTGAATGGCTGCAAATCGTTGCACTCACTTCATTTCTCTTCCTCTACTCGTTGCTTCTCCACACTGTAACAAACAATAGAGTTAGATTCTTTCAACTGCTTTTCCTTCTCTTTTAGAGAATTCAACATATACTTCTGCCCATCTTTTCGGATGGTATACACATTCTTCCTACCATCATAGATGGATTCCTTTTCAAACTGCCATGGTCTATCCCACAACACATGACACACAGTCATATGTGTTGTGCCCTCAGCACACACGCCCCCTTTGGAACAGGGACCCTCTTTTTCTTTCAGCTTGCTAGGTCATTTTTGTCACCGCCTCATCTTGTGTGCCCCGTTTTGGTGTCCTATATGGTCAACATGCCTCCAAAGTCTCATCTTAAGTTGACCATGTTTCATCCCCTCCAATTTTGCTAAGTCCTGGTTCCTTGTGGAGTTTCCTTGGAAGTTTGCTTCTGGCAGCGGCCCCGAGGCCTGGTGGGCCCAGCCTGCTAGGTTTCCCTTGCCGAGTTTCCATCGTGTGTTCGCTATCCTGAACGACCGAAGGCCTTTGTCCACCCGCACCCTCAAACTTGGCTTCCTGAATTCTGCCCCTTACGAATTGTGTTGAAAGCGAACCGCCTTTTCCCTCGCTGGGCTCAACCCTCTGGACTACTTTGCCCAGAACTCCATGTTGACTTCGTTGTTCCAAGTGGCCAACCTACGATGGGATGCCCTCTCGGGCCCGCGACCTTGGACCTCCTTCGGTGGATCGCCATTAGACTTGAACTAAAACAAACTTGGCCTCCCTTTGTCCTTCCCGGGCCCGCTCCCGCGGGATTCCATCCCCGGGATGCCATATTGCCTTCGCCTTTTTAAATGGTGTGATGACCCTATCCATCCGAGCCCTGGAGCCCACCTCGCTTGTTGTTTTTCGGGTTAAACTAGAAAAATTAATTCTTCCATCATGTCCCCGAGCCCCAGTTCATGGAGTTCCATCCGTGGACTTCCTTAGCAGTTTCGTTGTTTCCAAATGACCATCAGGTAGTGTCCTCCCATCTTCCGGGCCCCAAGACTCTGTTGGGCGTAGCAATTGGTAAACAATAAATTCAAGTACTTGCGCCTTTCCTAGGCCCATGCCATTGAACTTCTGCCCACGAGATTCAACATCTCAATCATCCTAAAAGGGAAAATTGAGCCTATCCTTCCATCCTCCGAGACCTGCCGTCCTAATCGCCCAAGACTTAACAAAGAAATCTAACAACCAAACTTGATGCTGGGTCTGGTCCACTGGGTCGCTCTTGTCAGAATTCTGTTCAACGCTCACCGTTCCAAATGGAAATTCATCGACAACTTCCCGCCCCTTGAGACTTGAGCACTTAAAAGCTAAGAAGAAATGTTGTTGCCCTTCAGCCTCCCGGGTCCCAAACCTTGTGATTCTGACCTCGGAATGTCGTTTCACTTTGGTTGTTCCAAACGATAGAGCCCTAATAGCTTTCCTACCTTGCACCTTTAGATGCTCGAATCGAGATCCAAATGACCTTCAATTCAGAAACCAGTCTCAACCCATGTGCCTAAATTTGGCCTTCTCCTGCACGAGCCTTTCAAACCATTGAAATATAGGGTTGGGAGAAACCACCTGGGTTGCCCTATCCTATTCACCCTTTGGATGACATTCCTGCCAAGGAAGTCTGACCCCCTGGGCCTGGGTTGTCCAAAATCCCCCCAATAAATTGCTAGTGGCATCTTGAAGTAAAAATTTTATTTTATGAATGATGTATTGTCTAATTAGACTTCGTTCATGGGATTTTGACTAACGTCTGTGTTTCCATGATTGGTTATTCTCATCTTGCCTTTGTCTGCAAGATATATGGAACTAGGTGCAGGATCCTCGGGGGCAGCTGCAAAGAAAAGTAAAGGGAAGAATTTAGGAAAAGTTCCTCATGGGAAATAGGACAAGGACTAGATGAAGTACCAATTTCAAGGAGAGCCTTTGCACTCAAAAATCATTACGGATTGGAAGGAAATTACAGATACCAATATTGGCCACGTCGATATTGAGGAATTCAAATGAAGGGTCATGATCCACCCTAAGACCAACAATGCAAGACTGATAAGAGGCAGTGGAATTGCTAAGGTTGTGAGCTTTCCGCCATCCCTTGTTGCTCCTGAGTTGGTCATGGCTTGCAAACAGGCATATTAGCCCAAGACACAAACCATAGTTGACAGAGATGGAAACATCCTCACTGATATGTTAGGTGAAGTGATAACAAACACTTTCCATATCCCTACCTTCGAAACAATGGAGTTGCCAACCATTGCGGAATGTAAAGCAATGTGGGATGAGGACCCGGGTGGTTGTAAGAAACTTATAAACCAGTATTGGCTCAAGGAGAAGAGGGGCAGCGCCGTGAAGGTTCCCCAGGAGCTCTTCCACAGTGACTTTCACGGGGACTACCATGACTTGGTCACCATGCTGAGTAGAGTAATGAGCCTCCCCACTATGACATACTTTCAAGAGTGGATGGTCTACTTCATAGAGCAGATTCTCCGCGTGTAGGAGGATGTTACTACAAAGGCCTCATTCTACTAGGAAGGCATAATAAGCGACTTCTTCCACGAGTAGTTCATGAATGTAAAGAAGACCTCTAAATTCTATATGACCTCCTATCTTGTTTACTCACTGGCCGAGTGGAGGCAGTACGCTGGGTTGTTCAGAGCAACCGATGAGGAACTAGGATGAGTATTGAAGGTCTATGATAGATACCCCCAACTCCAGTTCAAAAACTTTAAGAATGAGTATTGTAGAGTAAATGATGCCTTCATGGGTCACATTATCTGATTACTCAGGGGAGATTTTGAAAGGAGGGTCTCTCACAATGCTTGGGCGTTCTTGAAATAATACGCCTTCTTGTTCATCCAGTACCCCAAGTTCACCTACATTTGCGCCCAAAGTTACACAAAGAGGCCGAATAAGCTGCCCCAGTACCCCAATGACTAGATTATATTGTTAGAGCTCTCTCGACAGCTGTAGCATATGCATTCGATCCTCAGCGATAGGCATTTGGTAGGGATCTCTTATGCCTTAACTTTCAGCCAGGGTATGTACAAATTGCAAACCTCCCAGTGTGCTAGGAATTTTGAGAAGGAACTAGTAGAATATCATTTTTTCCTACACATTGCTCACCCACAAATGGACTCGTATGGGCACGTAAGGAAGGCACTTGGACCAGGGTACTCCCATTTCCATCATATAGAGGATTTATGGGCAAATTACCAAGATGATAAGGAGGTACGCGCAAGGAATTATATGCATATGACTGCATAATTTGTAAGAAGGGTGAATTTGTTTCCCATACCTGACCAGGTTGAAGAAGATGAAAGTACTATAATGGACCCCAGGTACAGTGCAGTCACCAACTTGCCAATACTAGTGATAGATTAGGATGAGCAAGAGGTCGATGATCTCGATATTCTAACCAAGCCCGTCAAGGCTCGCACCAAGGAATGGATCAATGGAAAAGTAGCCCAATTAAAGCAACAAGGGGTTGTCCTAACATATGAAGGTCTCAAGAGTGAACCTAGTGCCATAGATGATGTTGGTGCTACAACCTCAACAAAAGAAATTTCCAAGTCTCCTCCGCTCACAAGATCAAGGAAAAGGAAAGAAATAGAAGAGCAGCAGCCAGATCTGAAAGTATATAAGGATTCAGAGGGTTCGCCCTCAAAGAAAAATAAAAGGATGGGAAGCATCACGGGACTGCTTGTGATTCAGGAGGACCCCCTTCATAAGGGTGAAGAAAGGAAGATAGATCAACAAAAAATCTCCACCTACTGCCCCTGATTCTGCTACCCTTCCATCCATTTCCCAGGCCATGATTTCCACATCTCCACCTGCGGTGGACATCTCGGTTCACATCGCCTCTTCTCCACCTATTGGGAAGGTAGTGACGATCGACTCCTCCTCTGCCGCAACTTCCCCACTTTCCTCTGCCTCCATGTCTCCCACCATATCGCTTCCACTGGCTATATCAATAATACCAATGCCAGTGCTCATGATGCCAGAGGCATTCTCACGACACATGTAGAACATCCCCTCTAAGATTTCTTGAATATTTCTGGATCCCACCATCCAAGCTACCTTAGCATAGGTCCTTGCCAATGCTCCACCCTCGAAACCTCCAATGGGACCACCGAAAATGGAAGCCACAATGCAAATATCTGAAGAGTTGGAACAACAGGAAAGGGAAACTTTGAGAGCACTGGAGGAGGAAATAGATGAGTACCATGAACACCCAGAATATGAGCACCAAAAAATTGACAGGGCGGTTTATGAAGAAGAAATAAGATCTTTCGAGAGCAGTGACAAAAGAGATCATGGTACTGAAATTATACAAACATTTGATGGTGATTTTGAGGAAGAGCTAGCCAGGCAGCTGAGGGATGTCAGGGAAGAAGTTGAAATTTCACCTCCTCAAGAGGAAGGGCAGGAGGGTGACAAAATAGAATAAAATCTGAAACTTCATGTAGGAGAACAACCAGAAGATGTGTCACCTCCTTGTAGGGAGGAGGAGAACATTGAAGAGGACAAACCTGAAGGTGAAGGTCAAGATGACAAAAGCCTCAAAATTGAACTGCCCAAGGAGCACAGACATGAGAATGAGCCGGGTAGAAAAAGAGAAGAGGAGGTTGAGAGGGAAGAAAGTCCCAAAGAGCACCTACCCACCAAATCCCCAATCAGATGCATAACGTTCATATGGGATTCCAATGAAGATGAAGAAGATGCGAAGGTGAAAGAAGAGGCTCCTAAGGAAAAGGAAATTGAAATTAGAAAGGATGAAGAAGAAGGCGATCGTGATTCACCTAGGGAAAAGGCTTAGATGCCCAAATGGCTAGAGAAGCAACTTGAGGAGAGGGCTCCCACCCGGAGCAATCTGAGAATGAGACTAGAAGCTATCTTAGCTAGGGAAAATATCACTACCAAAAAAGAGAAAAGGCCCAAAGTCAGATCCAATGTAGCAATGGATTTTTTTGGATCCAGGACTGTCCAGGTTGCAACACCGGTAGTGGGAGTAGAAGGAATAAGCTATAATGTCTCTACCATTGATTTGGGAACGACTACAAGAGAACAAAAGGTAGACCACCTCTAGGAATCAGTTGCCACAGTGGTACACTTGATACAACAAGACAAAGTTTCAAAAGAGGAGCTAAAGGAACAAGTAGCTAACTTGACAGTGTACATTCAACAATGGTCATCGGTGGAAGATTTGCCTATCACGTCTGCAGCTCCACCACAACTACTGTCCAAGGAGAAAATTGATAAGTTGGAAAAGAGAAAGAGTTTGGATAGGACTACAGAAAGTTGGTTTCGACAGGTTCTATACGTTGGAAGCATGGGCATCGGTTGGGCTGTCCGAACAAAAAACAAGTTCTTAGACTTACAACAGTCTCTTGAGTGTACCAGGAAACATTGCATTTATTTTCTTGCGAGATATGAGTCCACCTACCCAAAGATCGATAAGTGCACCAAGATGGTTCCCAAAAAAAAGAAATAGGAAATATGACCTTGGACGTGAAATTGAGGATAGCTACACTCAAAATTTTTAGATGGAACAAAAACAAGGACCGAAGAGTCTACTTTCTAAACTACTAATTTATTTTGAAAATGGTTGAGATTAAGGGGTTCAAAAGAGGGACACACACAAATTGTTGTTGTTTCTAAAAACATAACATAGCAACTCTTGTGTGGAGACGGTGGATTTTTGTAGTATTTTTAAAATCGGTGTTAGATAACGGATACTTTCGATAATTTTAATGAATATTTTATTTTTTATTAATTTTTAAGTGGGTCCTAAAAAGCGTGCTCCCCTAATTTTTTGAAACTAACAAATTTTTAATTTTAATTTTTAAATTGTAGAATGGAGTCTAGTTTCTAAAATATAATTTATTTCAAATTTGATGAACGGTTAATTTATAGCAAAAAAATACCAAACACTGCTTTTTGAAGGAAAAGACATACAAACAAAAGAAATTATGGATGAAAGGCTTAACATTGTTAGAAAGTGAAAAAAATTACATCGTTGGAAAGCTAATAAAGAACCTAACATTACCCATGTGTTCAATTTTCTTGATATTGAACCAGATGCAATCTTGATGGTGAGCACGAACCCGATTATGTGAAAATTTGTTGAATTTGGAAAAAACACGTCTGTCTTTGGGAATGCCCTCCAAGCCTTTGGGTTGGTATTCCAAGGCAAATACAAAGCAAATTTGCAAAGAAACTATAACCGTGTTATAACGCTACCGCATTATAATGCATGCATTATAATCGTTATTTGTTAGTTTGACCAGATGCACTTACCCCAGGCTATGCTCAAACTGCCAAGCGCAATGTGGGAGAAGGAGCTTGCATTCAAGGAGGACGATCATTGGCTCATGGATGTATGGAAGTGGGGCTTCAAGAACATAAAAGAAAGGTTGGAGCAGTTGCTTGAAAAAGTGGATCCAAACATTGAATGGGTCAAGGAGTTAGAGCAGATTGCGCCCGATATTTGAGGTTCATGATAGGATATGACATGCCTGCAGTGCAAATGGACCTAGATAAAATAAAGCTCCACTTTCAGAAAAAGGATGGAGGAAGGAATGTCAAGAGAGATATCCATGGATTTCATGAGTTTTTCCGCCCACACCTTCACCTAGTTAGAACTATTCAGGGACCACACTGCCAAGTATGACAAAGACTGGGAAAGGCTTGTAGACAACTCCAAGGAGTGGAGTTATGAATTGTTACGATCTGATATTTTGGAGGTTGACAAGCTCCAACCAGTAATTCTGAAGTTCATGGAATATGCAGCTTTAAAGAAGCAAGAAGGAAACCCTATTATTATTGAAGAATTCCTAATAGAGCAGCTACAACAAAAGAGAAATCAGCAAAAGAAAAAACTGCTACAGTGTTGTCACTAGAGGACAAAATAGGGATAAGGACAAAGTTGTATTTTAAATTGTAATATATTGTGGGGTAGGTAGAACCCTAGGTTGTAGTGAATCTTGGCCACACAATGAGATTAAATCTTGGCCATTCGTTCTACTTTTGGGACACTATAAATAGGGGATCTCCTCTCATTTTCAAGAGAGAGTTGAGTTGTTGTAATGACATGTTGCAGAAATTTCTAATGAAAATACATTGACTTGGTGCATTTTCTGAGTTTCTATACATGTTTCGTGATTCAATATCCCATAGTTAGATGCTCTAGTTAAATTTACATTGTTGTTTTAATTGGTTTTAGATTGCTTAGATAGGTTTAGTGATGTTGTTATGTGATTATAGAAATTTTTGTTGTGTTGATGCCTTCCAGTCCATACTTTTTGTTGTTTGCTGCTGGTAAATGGTCTTGTAAAGTTAGTCTGGGCTAAAATATGAAGCTGCTCTAAATTTTTACCTTTGTTTATGCATGTATGTGGTGGATGGATGGTGAAATATCTGCAGACCTTAGAAGATAGCACAAATTTCATGAGACTATGATTATTTTTGGTTAAGTGGAACTTTGTTTAAAGGAAGCTGTCCATAGCAGGAACTCCATGATTATTGTTCATAGTTAGTTGTAGATCTAGGAAACTCTTCTTCCCCCTGCTCTTTTTCCTTTTTTTTTTAGAAGTAACCTAAGCTAAGTTTCATTGCACATTGTAAAGTCAAAACTTAAAGAAAACACTGGAGTTTTAGATTTTTTTATGAACCTACAACAAAGTGCACCTTAACTTTCATCTCATAAACTTCAGACTCTAAGATCCACTTTTCATCCAGCTACGTAAGTCTGCCCTGTGATTACCAACAAAATCACATCAAATATGAACTGAGAAATTCCACGCAATTCATGACCTGACACCCGAGAGACCTTGGGGTGATTTTCAACAACTTGTTGTTGGATATTTCCTTTCAAGAGAGGTAGTGTGCATATGTACTACTTGTGTTGAGAAAGCGTGCAAAACACACCCATCAACAATATGCATCACATCACACAACACCTCATCTTTATAAGAACCAATCTAAAAATTAATTAAACATTGCTCACTTATGGTCATTTCGTGTCCCTTTTGCAACCAAGAAACTATGCACGGACTAGGATGCTTACTCCTTTTCAAACTTAGTTTTTCTACCATCTCTAAAATTAAGTTATCCATACTACCACTATCAACAATAACTTTACAACACTTACCTCTAGCTTTGCACACAGTCCGAAAGAGATTTCTTCTTTGGGATGGTTCCTCCTCCACCATCTTTGGATTCACCAACACTCTTCTCATCATGAGAGACTCGCCTTCTTTTGGGTCTTCTACTTTCGATGATGCATTATGTTCCTCATCTTCTTGTTCCAAGTGATTCCTTGTTGCACTCTTCTTGCTGCCCTCTTGTATTTGATCACACTCGAAAGCACGATGACCAAATTATCCACACTATTAAAATCTAAATGGAAACCTCTACTGCTGCTACCACGTCCTCTTGTTGATACCTCCTTTTCTTTGGTGTTTTGGCCCATCTCTTTACTCCATTTGGGATTAAATTCTTCTTCAACATGCTTTCCTTTGTTGCTGCTTGCTTGTCCCTTCTCGGTTACAAATCTTCCTCGACTTTTGGAATTGTTTAGTTGCTTCCTCATTAACTTCTCCTGTTCCTTTAATGCATATTGGTAGGCTTCTTCATCAGTGGTGATTTTCAACATACTCATCTCATCTTGAATGTTAAACCGCAAGCCATTCACATACCTGGATACCTTCTCCCTGTCGATTTTGTACCTTCCCGGTCGAATAGTCAACTTGTAAAAATCCTCCATGTAATCTTTTACACTCATATCATTTTGCTTTAGATTTTGCAACTTCTTAAATAGCCCCATCTCATAATCTCCAGGTATGAATTTTTTTTTCAATTTCATCACCATCTGGTTCCACCTTGTTATCCGGGGATCTCCATCCATTTCTTGTTCTCTCTACAACCCTTTCCACCACAAAGAAACATGCCCCTTCAATTTCATTTGGGTTATCTTCACCCGATTCGAGTCTCTAATTTCCTCCAATTCGAAGTACTCCTCTAGCTCTCCAATCCAATCAATCAACTCTTCTAGATTTAAGGTCCCAGAAAAATTTGGTACATCCATCTTATTAGTCTTTGTTATTCTTGAGAGATCTCTCAAAAATCTCTCTTGCTTAACATCCTCTAGTTGTTCCTCTTCTTCTTCTCTTCCCTGTTCTTCCTCATTCTCCGATTCTCTTGTATTTCAAGCATCTAACCTTCCCTCATTTATGATTTCATCCATTATCATTTCTCTAAACTGTTCGAGTAATGTCTCTAATTTGGATCTTCCTCTTTGTGGTGGCATCTCTTCCAATCAACGACTTCAACTCTCAACTATTTGGGACTCCACACACACCCACAAAAATTATTTTGAGCTCTCCACAACCGTTACTCACTCCAACAGATCCTAGTGGATACTCTCCACACTCAGGATTGTCTACTCTGATACTAATTGACACAAGACAAAAAAACCTTATGATTTCCAAAACTCAAAACAAACCCAATTTATAGAGACAACTTTCAAATAATTCAATTGCATAAGAAAATTGTTTATTCAAATCCATATTCCAATACATTTGTAAACCAAAAATGTTTTTTTGGAAATCGGTGGCCTCTCTCTCCAACCATTATAAATAGCAATCTTATTCTTCACCATTCTTTATGACTAGATGGCTGCGCTCTGCTCTGTTCTTATATCTGAACTGCGCTTTAATTTTTGAACCCACCATTCATAATGGTGTTACTCTTCGATCCAAGCTAGGTCAATTCTCATGTTGTCACTATTCATCCTTGATCGCCCTTCTTCAATTCTCCAATTGTACATACTTAACTGTATGTTAATTCAATCCACCTCTTTCCCATTCACATGGTCACGAGCTTCCTCAAAGCCGTCTCTTGCTCTTCCCAATCAATCTCTATTCTTGAACTCAATTCTGAATTCTTTCCCACCCTAGACTAGGAAATCCATGCTGCTATCTTTTCAGTGTCCTTCTCAACCTGCACCTTCTTCCTCAACTCATAGGTTCCTCTTCCTACTTCAACACCTGCAAAAGGTTTTGGCACACTATGCTTCCCATTCCCTGTCATTCCCTGTGTTCTCTTCATTCCATCGACTTTTTCATTCTTTTTTGTTTGGCGCCCTTTCTTTTTTGATCATCAATTATCTCTTTGAAGATGAAAAAGGCAAGCATTTTTTGAACATTCAATTAGAATGTTTCCCCAAAATTTATCGACCTTTTTTTATCAATTATATCGGCATTATCTAATTAGCCACTCAGTGAATTTGAAAAGACATCATTAAAGATTTTAATTGCTATCTCTTGAAAGTAAGAAAGCGCAATTTAAACATCAACTTTATCTCCTTAAATTATGTATTTTAATACCAAATCGATGATAATTACAACAATTGATGAGACAATGTTTCCTTGAGGCTGCGATGAGTTCATGTATTCAGTTTAAGCTTCCACATTTGCCACATTTACGCACATGTCTGCCAGAGTAATTGCAAACACAGTCGATGGTTGTAAAGATTTCATGAGACAACATTCTTTGAAATTCATATGTCTACATCATTGTCTCATTAATGTGCCATAACGAGATTGTCAAATTTAAGATGTTAGGCACATGATTAAAAGAGAGAAACCCAATAGAAACAAATTAAAATTGGAAGAAAACAAAACAACAATTATTAGTTTTTTTTTGGTGGTGTTCATTGCTTATTCACTCGTGTGCTCCTGCACCATTAGGGAAATTGGTTTATCGCTAAGTAAATTTATAAAATGATCCCTCATTTATATACAAAATCAAATAAATGGGTTTCAATTATTTTTAAAAAGGGTGAATGATATAGAGAAAAATTAACATCAATCAATAGGTAAGTTTGGGTGAAATTTTAAAATTAGAGAAGATCTATTTGTTTATATTCTTTTTTGTTTTTTATATTTTGTATTCGTAGTTCCTTATAAAATAGAATTTGAATTTAAGAAACCCTTCATGAAAATTAAAATGTTCATGAAGTAAGATTTTAAATGCATATTCAAATTTGAATCTTGAGTTATGAATTAAAAATTATTATCTTAACAAGTAGTGGTATGTAAATAAACACCAACAAACATTTTTAAAATTTTAATGGTTTTATTCGTATCTTAATATTCATGTCAACATCCCCAAAATATATGATAAGTACAAGTATGGTAGCTCTCCCATTCTTACCAAGAATATTACATAATAGTCAAATTTGAAGCACATAATCTGTTTAGAAGGAATATAATTATATCTTACATATATATATATATATATTATCAATCAATATGCACATATATATTTGTCTTCACTTATTTATTAATTGCCAATTATATTCACACTTTTTATTTAATTATCATTGAATAATAAATTAATTTTTATAATTGATATATGATCTCTTAAACTACCAACTTAATTAAGATTATTTATTTATTAATTTTTATAATACTTATTTTTATAATTTTCATAAACATAGTTTAAACTTCTTAACCCACATTTAAAAGTTAATGAACTATATTGTAAATGGTAATATTTTTATGATTATGTCAACTATAAGAATTTTATGTTTCTTTAAGATTATAAAATATGTAAAATAAATTTATTTAAAAATTTTTAAAATTAATTTCTTTAAATTATTGTATTAAAAATATGGTAAAATAAATTATAATTGTGAATATTTTAAAATATTTACAAACAAAAATTATAATATACTTATTTTAAATACAATTTAAATAAAAAAAATTATTTATTCAAATTAAAAATATTATAAATTTATTACTTCAAAGTTATATTCAAAAGTATTTATTTAAGTTATTTTTGAGCTTTTCAATCATGAATTTATTTTTTGAGATCTATTATAGTTAAAACATATAAGAAAAAATATTTTAATTTTGCAGGTGGTACATATTTTGGAAGGAAATTCATTATTAGACATCGATGAAACTCCTCCAATTCCAAATTATATTGAACCTTATAGAAAGTCTTGTAGCTTCATTCGTAACCAAAATTTTTTTTGGGATTCCAATAAATGTGATATAAAAGAAGTTTGTGAAGTGAAATCTTCTTCCCCTAGTGTTACAACCACCAAGTTGGAACCTTTGAAAAGGAAGAATAGTGGAAATAAATGGAAAAACAAACATAGACTTTCATACAATAACATGCTCATGTAGAAATATGATGAGCCTATGAAGAAATAATCAAATTTAGTTTCCTTGATTGTAAGGAAAAACCCTTGGCATTTCTAATGTTTCATACTACACATAAATGTATATATTCTAAATGATTGACATATACTAAATAATACAAAAAAATGGGTTGTATGCTATCATGCTTTTACACTTGTCATAAGTTAAAATTTTGACTTTTAAATTGTATTAAAGATACTTTGGAATTTAGTTTTCTACCTATGTTTTATGACTAATTTTATAGTAAAAATTATGGTTTGTGTCTTGATTAAAGTTGATTAGAATTGATAATTAATTTTTTTAAATATAAAATATAGAATGATAATGAATGCATGTATTTTTATAGAATTAACTATACAAATTTTAGATTTGTATTGATATTGTTAGTTATGTGCATTGATTTATCTTGTAGATTATGTGATACAAACATTAATTGATTAGTATAGGGGTGCAACTAAATAAGGTTAATTTGCAACGTAGAAGAGATTTAGTCTCCAAAAACATAATTTTTCATATTGAATACAATAGTTAATTTGCATAATTATAATTCTTGAAAAATAGTTTATTTAAATTAGTCTTAATCTTGTGGTGGATATTTTAGCTATAAGGGTTATTTTTATCTTGTTTAGACTAGCTATAAAATTAAAATGTGGCTTAAGGATTGCATTATAGGTTCATAAATTTAGACTTTATACTATATTTTAGCCTTTGAATTTAAATGTTTTGATTTCTCTTTGGCCATCTTAAGGGTAGTGGGAAGGTAACTTTCAAGAAAGGGAAACATAGTTCTACATTTTTTTGGCCATCTTAAGGGTAGTGGGAAGGTAACTTGCAAGAAAGGGAACCATACTTCTACATTTTTTTTGGTCATATTAAGGGTAGTAGGAAGGTAGCTTGCAAGAAATGGAAACATACACCGTTTATTTTTTAGGAAGAATTTATTAAAACTATCTTGAGTTTTGGATTGAGATTTTGGAATGTTTAATGCATTATGATATTTGGTTCTCCAATGGATTGGTTTCCCTCGATGGATTAGGGTTCTTAGTTTTCTTAGGTAATTGAAGAGTTTGGGTTCTTAGCAAAGACATTTATTTTCTTTCACTCTCTAGTTTTTAGTATGTTGAAAGCATGAGGCCAAGGGTTATTAGAATTTGGAGCATTCACTACCAATTTATATGGATAAGTATGATAATGATGAGGGTGCAGCCCGAGACACATAAAATAACCCACAAACAAGAGAATAATTTTATTATTCAGAAACTGGAGTTTCTTACATGCAGAGGATCTCAAATCCCCAAGTTCTACAACACATGTAAGTTACAGAAAGCTACAAAATAACCCTTTCGCAATATGCGAGCTTGTCCCCAAAAAGCCACTCAAAAATTAGAAACCCGCCCATAAATAGAGCTCCTCTTTAGTTTGGAGCCAAAACAACATTCAAATTTGAGTTTAGGCGGTTTGGCGCCGAAAATTACAACTTGAAGTTCAAATTCCAAAAGAACATTTGCAATTGTATCTTCTAGAAAGTGCGCCAACTTCCCGGGGCCATAACTTTTGATTCGGGACTCTGATTCGCGAATCGTTTGAACCTTTGGAAAGGTCTTGAAGTCAATAACGCGCTCAAAATCCGCTATGCCGATTTCGGAAAGTTTTGGGGCTGTTCCAGGAACTCTAAGTGCCTCAAATCTAACTCAGAAGATTTTCAGGTGCAAATATGAGAAACTAAAACTGCAATATCTTTCAACCCAGGAATAGAAAATAAAAACTGTAAATTGGGAATTTCATTATGACGAAAAGGGTATCCAAAAATGTAAAAACATCTAAAAATTGAGAAACTTGAAATTTAACTATTTTTGGGTGATGCAAGATTGCCCTTACACCACTGGATGCTCTTGCATCAGATAATATGGGAGAGTTAATAAACAATTTGAGAAAAAATATTTTATTATTTTAGAAGTATATGAATTATATATTTCCATTATTTTTTATTTTGTAATGGTTCTGCAATGAATTGTGGAAGATTCTCTAGTTATTGATATCAAGTATTGAGGTTCAAAGGCTCTATAGGACTCAACTTATTTTCTTCATGTTGACACATTTTTTGTAGCTATAATTCTTTTCAATTTTATTTTGGATTATAATCATTACAAGATGTGCATAGCGTTGGTACTTGGGTGATATTCACCTATAAAGAGACTTTGTAGAAAGAGTTTTCGTATAGAGTACATTGTAGTATAATGTAGTGCTCATTTATAGTTTTATAGTACAACATATATGTTGAATTACTTGTGGTGATGTTATAGTAGTAAGATGAAGTGACAAATATATGGGTTGTTTACATGTGGTGGTGCTATGCCAACAATCACAAGCCATCTAGAAGATGAACTCACAAACACATAAGAATATATTGTTTTCTAGAAGCATGAATAGTGATGTGGAAGCACTTATGGTAGAGCTAGAGTTCATGTAATCTAAGAGCATACCAATATTTTGGAAGATATATCAAGGTACCACAAGCATTTATAATTTATTTTGTATTTGTGTGTGCCGCCACATATTAGGAGCTAGTAGTTGTGGCTATACTAGGTACATGTATGTATATTGACAATGTTAGAATATAACTATTGATTCATAGTGTGTGACAATAACTACATATGCAAGGTGATTATCCATGTGGAGACATCATACTTGGTGATATGTGGAGTATGTTGGAATCATGTTATAGTTATATTATAGTTACATTTCTCTTGGTATTGCACATGTCGGTTCAATAATTAGATTATTGGTATTCCCATATGCACATATCTACGATAATTATATTCAATGGAAAAATACTTTAAATTATTTGGGTGAATCTTTTGGAAGTTATTCCCCAAAATTGGTATTCTCATTTAAGTTATTCATTAAATATATGGTTAGTAGTCCCCACCATTTGGTACTAGATCACATGTTATGGTTTTTTTCGCTACTAATTCATTGTGAATCCAAACCATAGTGTGTGTAGTGGTAAACCCTACAAAGTTATTGGTTGTAGTTTATACATAACTAGACGCAAAAGAAGACTTTGAAGGAATTTTTGATAAAGTAAAAAAGTATTAAATCCATGGCTAGCAAGTAGAGATTTTAAGTTGAGATTCAATAAGGAAAAAAATAAATTATGGAAGTTGAAGATTGAGGATCTTTTTGTGGAGAGAGATTAGTAGATTATAGTTTCATATTCCACCAAACCCATAGGTATATCTAATGAAGATTGGGTAAAATTAGATAAGAAAAAAAGAAGTAATATCTAGTATATATGTTAGATTCAATGTTAATGAATGTCTTTGAGGAGTAGATTGTAAATTCATTATGGAAAAGATAAGTATATTATATTTGATGCAAGCAAAAAACCTCATAGCACAAACTTACAAAACAACAAAGATTAAACAAAGAGAGAAACCATTTCAAATCTAAAACTTCTTTCATTCACATTTACATAAGTACAAATTTTCTCAATATATTTTTAAAATCAAATCTACACAAATGTTCTATGTGTAGCCTTTTCTTGCTGCCCCAAAGCTCTTTTTGCTGCTATTCAGACCTTCACACAGCTCCTCCAAAATCACTACACCTCTCACACATTGGTGCCATATCTTTCCTTCACTGGTGCTGCTCAAAACTACAACCAAAACCCCCAGCTAATACCTCTACAAAGGTATCTTTCTCCTTCCCATTCCTAACAAGCTCCTTCCCATGCTTTTCTTCCCAAAAACCCCAAAAAATGCATTGAAAATCATCAATTATTGCTCCAAAATGGATGCCCAACTCTCCCCAAGAATAGTTATGCATTTTCTAAGTTTATGTGGCATTAAATGAGATGTTTTAAGCCTCCATGAACTCCTCCAGGTGCTATCATTACTCCCAGGGGCATTTTTCTCTATTCTGAGCATTTATTCAATAGATAAATAGTTAATAAAGGAATAAAAAATGATATTTAATTTTCATGGCCTCCATAATACCTTTCCAAAATAAAATTAATAAAATTGGTGCTTTGGAAGTTACCCATTTCACTCAAAAATTGGCGTGTAAGCTTGGAATGGTATCCCATGGACCCTTGAAAAAGGATTTCACCCAAACCTTCATGGATTTTAAAATTTTAAACATTTTGAAAATTATCGACATTATTTTAACAAACTTCTAGTATTAAAATCTCTCAAACATAAAAAGTTAGGACTTTAATTCTTTCTGCACATTTCATGTGCTACCTTCATGAATGCCCCTACCAAAGTATTCTACTTTAATCTTAATGAGTTTTCCAAAAAAAAAATTTGAAATTGCCTACAGAGCCTTAAAACAACAATTTGATAAAAATTGACTTTATGCAAATCTGAACACACCAAGAGCTTTCCAAAGCTAAGAGATGTCAAATAAACCCCAAAACACACCAAACCTAAAATTCAAATATGAAGCTTATTTTTGGTTGATGTTGATTGCTAGTCTACTCGGATGCTCCTGCATCCATATTAAACTAATATTTTGGTTAATGATTTTTTTTTGAAAAGGAAGTTATTTCATTAAAAAATTGATGGAGGAATACTCATTAATTGATCAATTGAATAGATTTAATATGATATTAAGTCAACTTACATCAACATGAGTCAAGATTGATAAAGAGGATAAGTGCATTGCATTAATTTTTCTTTATTGGATTCATGGAAAAGCCTAATAATGTTCATCAATAGTAATGTAGTGTCACTAAAATTAAAATTTTTATAGGTATTTTGTTAAGTGAGGAAATTAGGAAAAATTCCATAGATACTCCATTTTCCCTTTTCATGCCAAGATCATTTTTTAAGGGTGCTAATTATTTTGAGTTGAGATCCCTACATTTTGTCGTGGCATATTATTTTATCTCATAGGTTTCAATTTTTCTTAGCCCCTTTTGAATGGTTATATTTATGGAAGGCTTTTAGGCTTTCAAAGGAGTTCATTTTCATTAAAGAAAGCCATTTTTTTTATGTTGGCCCTCAATTCTGGATAATTCAATAATTTTTGTAGTATTTTATACATTAACAAATCAACAAGACTAAAACAATGTGCCATTTGGTGAAGTGTACATTGTTAGAAACCAAGATCTGATTGCAAACCAGAAAAATCACCTTCCACAGAAGAGAAATGAAAAAGAAGAGATTTGCAAAAGATGTGCAAATTGATATATTCGAAGTACCAAATATTACAGGAGATAATTTGCTTTATAAAAACAAAGATGCATAAACCTAATCTTATCTTGAGCAACAAGATAGCTCAACAAGATAAGGATAAAACCTATAACTTAGGAATTAAATATGCCTAAGTAACTTATGCAAATGTGTAATTAAGTATTAATTACACTAACACCCCCCCATAAGTGCAACTTAGGGAGAAACAGATTATTATGCAAATATGAGTCTCAGAAACAAGGCCTGATCAAGTACTCATGTACAAATGAAAAGAGAGAGAAAACCTAGTGGGAAAAATCCCCCCTCAGAGAGATGAACTGCTGTTGTGAAGCACTGGAAGAACTCTAATGAAGCAACACTAGAACCCCAAATCTGGCAAGCAAGGAAAGATACTTCTGTTTGCAAAATACCATATCGGAATCACAAATGCAACAACAGACCTAATGCCAAGGAACACTAGAAACTCACATACTGGATCAACCCTGGAATCTGTAAGCAACAGTAGATGAAAGGATGAAAGGACCCATAATGATGACAAATCTGGAAGTTGTGTCTCTCGAAGCCAATGCCAAACGGAAACTAAAACTTCCCATAGGACAAGTACCATCAAGATTTTGGAACATTAACCATAAAAACATGGCCCTCAAATGAGAAAGATCTAAACCAATGCGGATCAAGAACCATAAAATCCCAATGTGAAGTGTGAACCGAAGCAAACCAAAGATGTGTCCAGCTAAACAAGAAAGAAGCTAAAAGGAGACAACAGGAAATCAGAAAAACTCATGTGAGTTGTCACCAATATGAAAGATGGATGCAAGAAACCCCCCTTAATGGAACTTTATATCAGTTCATTATTACAATACCCAATGATTGCAGAAGGAGAGAATGCAAAACTACAGAAACATAAGCGAAAATGAAAACCTAGTGCATGAAACCAAAAAAAATGTATGCATAAAATAAGGTACACATATTATGTAAATGACCTCAGATCTTCATAGATGTTGAAACCAGCTTTCCAATGCCACGAAAATCATGAAAAACGGATAAGCGAGTCAAAAGATATGCTTCCCAGAGTGAAAAAAGAAACATCTGACTTCCGAGGCAGAAAAAGATATCAAAAAGAAAAACCAGAAAATCACACCTACACCATTGCATAGAGCGTCAAAATAGCTTTCCGACGATATCTCGTTTGCAAAAAAAAGACGTCGTATGCCCAAGTTACACCTGTTTCCGTGAAAGTTGTCCAAAAAGGTTTGATTTGGCCCCCAAAAGCCCTCAGGGGCTAAAAAAATAAGGCCCCTGGTCGCCTGGGCGGACTAGGGGCCGGCGGCAGAGCCCCCGGTCGCCCATGTGACTAGGGCAAGGGGCTGGAAGCCCAACGGGGGGCTGAGCTGGGCACTTGGTCGCCCATATGTCCTCAGCGGAGGCTTTACCAAGTGCAGGGGACTGAGATTTGGAGAGTAGCAGACCAGGCGGAGGAGGCCAATGGGTGGTGGGCTGGTAGAGCTTCGGTGGCCGCTCGATGGTGGATGGGCAAAGGTGTTGTATGAGCGGCACGGGTGAGCGGAGGTGGCCCGCAGGTGGAGCTGCAGTGGCCGCCCGGTGGTGCAGCGACGACGCTGCAAAATTGAACTAGTCGCGCAAAAACCATATAGATTTTTTGATTTTTTGAATTTTTTTTTTGAATTTTTTTTTCATACTTTGTGCCTCGAAAACTATGCCTAGGGGCTGTACGACCCTTGGGCAAAAAAAATTGCCTCTCCAGACGACTGTGTCCAAATCGAACAAATTTTATATCAAAATAGGGGTTTTTGGGCGTTGCGAATCCAACAGCGAGGTCCATTTTGGCCCAAAGTGCTTTGAAAATCAGGCGACCCCCAGATCTATCAGAAAAATCATCGAGCTTGAGACCCTCACAGATCTGGTAAACGGTGACCAAAATGAATGAAATAAAAGTTATTTCTGACTTTTTCCAGCGCTTTGAATCCAACGGAAAACCTCGATCTGATCCAAGACGCTGCATAAAGATGCTCAAGGAATGAAACCCTCGAGGGACTCTGAACAAGCTCTGCAATGAAATCCTCCAAAAAAGATGAGAAGGGGCTACAAATCAAGGCTTTGATACCATGTTAGAAACCAAGATTTGATTGCAAACTAGAAAAATCACCTTCCACAGAAGAGAAACGAAAAAGCAGAGATTTGCAAAAGATGTGCAAATTGATATATTTGAAGTACCAAATATTACAAGAGATAATTTTCTTTATAAAAGCAAAGATGCATAAGCCTAATCTTATCTTGAGCAACAAGATAGCTCAACAAGATAAGGATAAAACCTATAACTTAGGAATTAAATATGCCTAAGTAAACTTATGCAAATGTGTAATTAAATATTAATTACACTAACATACATCTTAGTGTATAACAAGTACTATCTCTAATATAGGATCACCCGAGTCCACGAGCAATCTTGTGTCAATAAAATATAACAAGTTTCCACAATCCATATTGATTAATTACAACGATTTTTGGATTCAATTGTGTGATAATTTTTTGCATCAATGTTTTGGATCACACTCCATGATCCATCATTAGGATGAGAGAAGAACACAAGGATAAGTCTTATCCTTGTGCTCTTCTCTCATCTTGATGATGGATCACAGAGTGTGATATGAAATGTTGATGCAAAAAAATATCACACAATCGAATCCAGAAATTGTTGCAATTAATCTTGTGTCACCCAAAAATGTGTCTTTGCTTCTTAGTTTGCTTGTTTGCTTGTTTACTTGTAAGAGTTGGTGATCAAATTTTGAAGAATTCCTATAGTTTCATGGCTAATTAATGACCTTACCTTGTTAATAAGACAAATGGGCACTCACCTTTCAAGTTTGGTGAAGTTTTGATCAAAATAGAGCAAGCTAAGGAGTTATTTCATTATGAAATAACTGATTTTAAACATGATTAAATAAATTTATCTCACTTTATGTCTTGTTGCCACCAACATACAATCGAAGTTGCTCTTGATTAAATAAAGTGTTGAATAATTGGTTTATATTTGTCCCAAACATAACTAATTATTCATAGTCTTACATGTCAGACAATATTCGAAGCTCATCTGATACCACAAACATACAATACAAGTTGCTTTTGAATGGCCCATATCATGAAAACATACAACCAAAATATAAAAAATAGTATAACCCACACTCCCCTTGCATATCACCTAATGCATTACACTGCCATCAATATTTTCAAAGATCTGATGCCACAAGAATAACTAAGAATGAAAACTGTCCCATCAGCAAATTCATTATATTATACATAAGAGGTTGTTGTTGTTCATACATTCTATATCATGTAAATGATGTTGCCAGTGCTGTGTACATGACTATATGTGGATTTAAGTGATATTGTTTGTAGTTGTTAATGCTTAATTTTTTGTATAGATGTAATTGTTATGCGAAGTGTGTTGTACATTTCAGACCAATCAAGCAATCACCATAAACAAAGATTCACTATAATTAAGTAGACTTACATTTACAAGCAATTGTGCTTGCACTACACTGCCAACAAGTGCATCATATTGCTAAGTACGCTCATAAACATATCCATTTAATAACCAATAAATATATCCATTTAATAACAAAGACATGATATAGGAATGTGCATAATGTTGACAAAAACATGTACATAATATAGGACATAAAATTGTAGTATCATTTGAGGTTATAGTGTTGAAGAGACTTCTTTTTCAAAAGAGCATTTTAGTGTTAAACTTTGTTTCATTATACTTTTCAAATTGACGACATATGCAAAATGGTTTAACACTAAAAATGCTTTCGTGAAATGAAGCCTCATCAATGCAGAGCCAAACCAGTATAGGTGTGTGTATACACTTAAAAATGGTTACATCACATTGTCTGGTAATTAATTAAATATTTTTAATGTTTAATTAAAATCTTCTGATTCCATCTACGTATAAATAAATTTAAATAATTTATTTATATTTCTTCTTTATTTCATTTCGATTAAATAAATAAGTTTATTTAATCATCTTTTCATATTCATTTCTTAATTGATTAAATAAATATTATCGTTTATTTATATTAATTATCATATAATCTTAGTTTGAATATTTTATTCAAATAAAGATTAAAATATTCTTCTTTTCTTCTAAATATCATTTATAATTAAATATTCAAAATATTTAATTAATTCTTCTAATATTTCAAATTCTTCTAAAGTCTATTCATAATTAAATATTTCAAAATATTTAATTAATTCTTCTAATATTTCATATTCTTCTAAAGTTACATTATAATTAAATATTTCAAAATATTTAATTAATCTTCCATAGTTTGTAAAATAAAAAATCAAAGTGCAATAAATGAAATTAAATAAATTTATTTATTTATTTAATTTGGGGATTATCTTCAACACCCGTGAAACAAACTGCCCAAACAGAAAATTTAATTTTCTTTGTTTCTGTGCAGGCTTGTTCCCGTGGGTTGAAGACATGAATCCATCCTTCTCTCCAACTTCTCAACTTCTTCCATCTTCTTCTCAATTTCTCCATCTCTCACCTTTCAATTCTACCAGACAATATCACAGCCGTAGATTCTTGCCAGCCGGGATTGTGCCTGCAAAAATCTATAAATATGACTGCCAGGAACTCCAAATGATATAGAAGTTTTAAGCAAGTAAATTATAGTCAAATTGTAAGCATTCATAGCATTCATAGAATTCACAGTACTTTCATAGCATAGAATCATAGTAATCATAGCATAGAATCATGACATCTTCCATTCACAGTTCCTGTGCATAATCTACAGCCCCTGTCCATATTCATATTCATAGCATATAGGATAGAATTTCCTTTTGCATAACTCATTCTACAGGTTGCTATTTGGAGGAGCTGAGCTTATACAATCTGAGAGCAAAAGCTTCAAAAGAAATCATTGTAGATAGAGGAAGATGAAACGCTTCTGAAAACTATATTTATTTCTTTGTTTGAGTTTTCAGTATAATGTTTCATTTTGTGTTTTGTTTTCATTTAGATTACACCATATAAACATTAACACATTTTTGGCGCCCACCATGGGGCTCTTGCCCCCTTTTTAATATCTTTTTGCAGGTTTCTTTTACAGGTTACAAACAAAAACAGCGGAATAGCTCAGGAAACACGTCTTCAAGATTTCAATACCCAGTTTAGTGCATTTAAGGTCTTTTGCAGCGCCTGTGAAGTTTTTTGCAGCGCCCATAAGGTCTTTTGCAGCGCCCGTAAATACTGTTATAGCGCCCGTGAAGTCTTTTCTAGCGCCCTTGAAGTCTTTTGCAGCGCTCATGATATGTATTGCAGCGCTCTTAATTAGTTTTGCAGCGCTATTAATGAGTTTTGCAGCGCCTTTAAAGTATTTTGCAGCACCCGTAACTTCTGTTATAGCGCATTTCTATAAGTTGTAATTTGTAATGTTAAAACAGTTTAACTGATTCTGACGCAACCGCAGACAGTTAGTAAATTTTTAAAGGTAAAATGAAGCAATCCTAGGGTAGTCATCTAAGGTAAAATAAAGCAATCCTAGAGTAGACATTTAATTTAAAATGAAGCAATCCTAGGGTAGACACTTCATATTTCGTTTTGGGCTTAAAAAGAATTTTTCTGTTTATGTGAAGCAACATCTTCACTTAGCTTAGAAAATTTTCATTTGGGGCTTAAAATACATTAGTGTTTGCTTTGTTTTGGTGATAGGCCTATGCTCTCCCCTTAACTGGGTGATCAAAATGCCAAACTCACCTATTTCCCTTCATGCAATTTCCTGTTTTATTAACTCCTTTTAGAAGGCCTGCCGTAGTGGGAAAAAGTACTCACCCTACGGGAACGACCTAAGTGGGAACAACTAAAGCCAAGTTTTCCAACCCACTATAATCAAATGCGGATGGTTGATGAAAATCCCATTCGACGATAGTGTGCATTGATAACCATCCCCAAAGCCTTTGTTCTAAAGGTAGGGAGGTCTCTCGAGGGAGTCTATCATTTGCCGCACCGAACGAAAACCCTTACTAAGAACTTAGTGTAGTATCTTACCGAGTCAGTTCCTGAACATTATATTAATCACAGTGCAGGGGAGGGAAGAATCTACCCCCAAGATACTCACCATATAACTGCCAAGGATTGTTTGCTCAGGGGATCCGGTATCCACTTCCGTCACTCTGAGTACGCACCTGGAAAAGACAAAAACACGGGCGCCCTTTCGGGGGTGACATGGCTGTGTGAGTCGACACAGTTTTAAGATGTGGGCTGTTGATTGCTATGATGACCTACTTGAGAACTAAGAGTGAGTCTGTTTGAAGTGCTTATCATGTGTAAAACCTGTTAAAACAATTTTTGAACAACATTTTGATTATACACTTGATGTTTAGCATAGGACTTAAGACAACCATTTTACAAATTGTTTGATGTGTTTTCAATACACTAATTCAGATAAGATCATCCAAAACACTCATTATCACATTGATTAATCTCATGTTACGAGATTGGAAATCCACAACGTTTGTAAAGAAATCCGTTTTCAAAAGGATTAAAAAGCCAAAGAAACCCCTCAACCACAAGAAACTATTGAAGAAACAACGATTCTTGTATCAAAGCCGAAAAGTTTTACTCAAATATAGAACATTTCTTCATAGGTATCATGATTGTGTTAGAGGTCTTTCAGATGATTATGCCATAGAACCTTTGTATTCACAAGCTTACTTTCAAAGAAGAGCCCTTTCTCAAAGGCATAACCATAGTCAACGTATTCGTTTCAGTTATATTCCCCAACCTGCAATCGACTATTCTACTCGTCCAACTCAAATTTTGCAATAGAGAACTTAGAATATATTAGGCATCTATTACAAAATCCATCCTTTTACAAAGCCATGAATCAAAACTTCATAAAGTGCAAAATCATCCTTTTCTTGATCTTTTGCTTACTTTCCCGCTAACAGGATTTTCATCCTTCCACTTAGGGAATGAACACAAGCTAAAAGATTAGAAATTTTGTGTAAGTCATAGAATCTTCATTCTATCCTGACTTTCATATATCTCACATAAATTGCACTATTTCACTTTTTTTTGATAAAAAGCAAGTAGAACTTGGAACGAAACCTATGCTTGTCTTCACGAGATCTCAAAAACAAATGGAAAAAGACGAGGGAGAAACCACTACAAGTAAAATGGGTGACCATACTGAAAAAGAAGAGGAAACGTTTAATCTTGATGAGTTAACAGAAGAAAAGCTTCAAGAAGCAGAACAAGATCCTCAATTCCATACTCTTATGGAAAAGATTTTAGAACGATACTTTCTTTCATTAGCTAATCAAGGAGCTAAGTTGCCTCACACTTTTGACATAGAAGGGATTAAACAAAGTCCTGAAACTCCTCCTAATGACTTTAGTGCTCTTAATCAACAGATAAAAGAATTACAAGGGCAGATAAAAGAAATGCAAGTGGGTACAACAAAGAAATATGTTTTGGAAGACATATCTCCTTATCCATTTGATAGGAGTCTTCAAATGATCTCATTTCCAAAACATTGCGAAATTCCTAAGTATGATAGGTATAATGGAAAAACTGATCCCATTGACCATGTTAGGGATTTCCGAAACATGAGTCTAGAATTTGCCTATGACGATACTTACTTGATGCGATTATTTCCACGAAGTCTAGGTGTACAATCCATGGAGTGGCTTTCAAAAATCACTCCACCTATTAAAACTTTTGAGGAGTTAATAAATCAATTTATATCACAATACTCCTACAACATACAACACTAGATAACAATGCTTGATCTTTGTAAAGTGAAACAAAAAGTAGAACCCTTCACTACGTTCTTGCAAAGGTGGAGAAGGTTATTTGCACGATATTCCCGTCCTATTCCTGAAAAGGAAAAGATGGATATCTTCATTAATAGCCTGGATCAAGAATTAAGCTATAGGCTTAACCTTCATTGTCCTCATAACTTTGAAAAATTGATTGAAAACGCAATCACCATTGAAGGAGCCTTGGTTAAAAGGGGAGTGATAAAACTTGATAATCCAAGTACATCAAATCAAAACAATAACGATAAAACAAGGTTTTGGAACAGAAACAAAAATGTTGTTAATGATGGTATAGTAGATGCAAATAATTTACGAACAAGACCATTTGTTTTCAATCTATCAAGTGCTCCACGAAACAATCAACAGGGAAATACAACTCAACAAGGAAACAACAATCAACAAGGACAAACCTCCAAGCAAGAAAACATGACCAATCAAAATACCAATCAAAATCGTGGTAATTTCAATAATAATCTTGGCAATACCCAAACATCAAATCCGTCCAGACCTTCATTCTTTTCAAATCGACGGAATTTTACTGCTTTGGGTCAATCTCTTGAGTCTGCTCTCAAGGAGCTTCTTGATAATAAGGTTATCACCTTACCACCACAAAGATATTATGAGCCACGAGTCAAACCACCATCATGGAATGACTCGTATTATTGCAATTATCATCGATGTAAGGGTCATAGAACAAATAATTGTCAAGCTTTGAAAAATCTAGTACAAGATTTAATTGACAATGGTACCATTACAATTGAGGGACATCATATCAATGACGATCATCAAGCATTCAAAGATCCTTTACCAAATTATCAAAAGGGGGAAACATCAGATACCAAAGCCAAAAGCATACATAATGTTGAAGACAATATAATCCATCACATCTACGCAGATGATCAACGGGTTAACGTTATCAAAATCAAGGGAAAACAAGAATATCAACAGGTTAATGTGACAACAAGAGGTCAAGAAAAAGTTGTTTTAAAAGGAAGTTCATCTAAAACAACTATTTCTCCTCCAAGTCAGTATAATCTAGTTGATCAATTGAGAAAAACATCAGCTCAAATCTCCATCCTGGAACTTCTCAAAATATCCCCTATACACAAGAATATTTTAGAAGAAGCCCTTGTAAACACAACTGTTGATATTGATTTAGATGTAAACAAATTTCAAGCCATGGTGGGACATTTGTCTTCCCCCACTGGTCTTTCATTTTTTGATAAAGATGATGCTTCCATGACACATCCACATAATTCCTCACTTTATCTTGAAGTAATGATCCATAAACATCGAATTAGACGTGTCTTAATAGATGGAGGAGCCGGTTTGAATATTTGTACCTTGAAGTTAATAAATGCCTTGGGAATTTCAGAAAATGAAATTGATCCACGAAGGAAAATAACTATCAAGGCATATGATGATGAAGAAAGAGCTTCTAAAGGATTAATATTGCTACCTATCAGAGTGGGACCTGTTGTGAAGAATACATTTTGTCAGGTTCTAGATCGGGATCTTTCTTATAACATACTTTTGGGTCGTCCATGGATTCATGATATGCAAGCAGTACCATCAACATATCATCAATGTATAAATTTTCCATATGATGGACAAGAAATAACTATACAAGCTGATTACAATAGTACCCAAACTTGTTCAAATCTTCGAGTAACTCAAGATGTCTTAGTACCACACAATAGGGAAGCTCTGGCTGTTTCATCTTCCAATCTACAAGTCCAATTGCAAGAATTGACAAAGAATCTTGATACTAAGCTAAAATTTAAAGACAAAGGGGTAGGTGAATATTCATTATCTCTCTCTACCTTACCTCCTTCTCCAAGGTCACATGGACAACCAACCTTATCAAATCAAAAGATTGTAACAACTTCTACATCTCAAGCTTCTGTGCCAATCACAAAGTTTGATGGAAAATTCATTAAAGCTAACACTACTGAAGAAGAAGCTGAAGATAGGGACATCCTAAATTGGCTATACAAAGATGAAGATGAATCTCTCTTGCACATTAAGTTGCCTAAAGAACAATATGGTAAGGGGTATGCTATCATGCAGAAGATGGGCTATGAAGGAAATGGTCCTATAGGAAAAAGAAGAGAAGGAATCATGGAACCAATTCAACCTATTTCAAAGCATTCAAGTGATAAAATAGGACTCGGATATGGCAAAGATAAAGAAGAATCTGCTTCATAGCAAACACAATCAACTCATGAAAGAGGATCAGTGTCAGATAGACCTCATGAATCAGTTTTCCAATTGAAAAATAGTTCAGATACTGATTCTAATGAATATGAATGGGATACCATTTATAATGATGAATTTTGGAGGGATAAACAAGTTGATATCATACACAAGTATGCACCTGTTCTCATACAAGGAGAAGGCTCAAGGCCTCCACTTGATTATGTTTTACAAAGCAATCATGACTCAAGTGAGGATGAATCAGATTCTAACGAGATTGACAATCAACAGGAGAATACCATCATAGACCTTGTCTACTATGAGGATGATAACCATATCATGACTTTGACAATTCAAGACCTTACCCAACTTAATGATCCTATGCCTTTAGTTTACCCAGAACTTATTGATTGGGACATTGATGCACCTATCCATATTCCCACATTCAACCAACAGAATCAATCAACATAAGTACAGCAGAGCAGCCAAAATTTTTGCAACTTGCAGCATCATTAACAGTTGAAGAAGTTCTGAAATTCATGCAATTCTTGAAGGAGAATCAAGTTAACTTTGCTTGGTCATATGCTGATATGCCAGGGTTAGATCCTAATCTGATAATGCATCATTTATCTATTCAACTAGGGGCAAAACCTGTGAAGCAAAAGCTCAGAAAAATGCATCCACATGTTGCGTTACTGGTCAAAGAAGAATTAAAGAAGCTTTTGGATGTTGGATTCATTCAAACTATTGATTATGCAGAATGGATTTCCAACATTGTACCTGTTTCAAAGCCAGATGGAAGGATTAGAGTTTGTACAGATTTCAGAGATCTAAATAAAGCTTGTCCCAAAGATGACTTTCCTTTACCTAACATAGATATGATTGTTGATTTAACTGCTGGCCATGCAATGTATTCATTAATGGATGGATTTTCAGGATACAACCAGATAAAAATTGCACCAGAGGATCAAGATAAAACAGCGTTTACATGCCCTTGGGGTACATATTGCTGGAATGTAATGCCATTTGGCTTAAAGAATGCTTGGGCTACTTATCAAAGAGCAATGACAACAATTTTTCATGATATGATACATACATTCATGGAAGATTATGTTGATGATTTACTAAATCTCACACACGAGAAGAACACCTGGAAATCTTATCAAAATTTTTTACTAGAATGGAGAAGTTCAATGTTCGACTAAATCCAAAGAAATGTGTCTTCGGCGTTACATCTGGAAAACTCCTAGGATACATTGTTTCAGAAAAGGGTATAGAGGTTGATCCAGAAAAGGTGCAAGCTATAATGGACATGCCGCCACCATGAAATATCAGTCAACTTCGATCATTGCAAGGAAGATTACAGTCCATCATAAGGTTTATAGCTCAACTGGCAGACAAAAGCTTGCCATTTACACATTTATTGCATAAAAATGTCCCATTCAAATGGGATGACAAATGTGAAACAACATTCAATCAGATCAAGCAATATCTTACGCATCCACCAGTTTTAATTTCACCTATTCCAGGAGAGCCACTCATACTCTATATTTCAGCAACAGAAGTATCTTTGGGAGCATTGCTAGCACAAGAAGATTCTACAGGTAAAGAAAGGGCCATATATTATATCAGTAGAACCTTAACAAGTCATGAGTTAAATTACAATTTCTTGAAAAAGCTTGTCTTGCAGTGGTGTTTGCTTCTCAAAAGTTGCGACACTATATGTTGGCTCATACAGTTAAGCTGATAACCAAGATTGATCCATTAAAATACCTATTAAGCAGAGCTACTTTAACAGGAAGACTTGCAAAATGGGTAATGATCTTAAGTGAGTTTGACATTCACTATGTAGATCGAAAGGCTATTAAAGGACAGGTCATTGCAGATCAGTTGGCTGAAGCACCTTTACACGAAGAAAATCCAATGCACATTGAGTTTCCTGATGCAGATGTCTTCATAGCAACAATTCAGAAATCATGGACATTGTACTTTGATGGCTCTTATACACAATATGGCTCGGGGGCAGGGATTCTCTTTGTTACACCTGAAGGACATACCATTTCATGATCATATCGGTTGATGTTTCCTTGCACAAATAACATAGCTGAATATGAGGCATTGCTCATAAGATTGAAAATAGCTTTGGAATGGCAAATTACAGAGCTGGAAGTCTACGGTGATTCACAACTTGTCATTAATCAAATTAATGATGACTATCAAACTAAAGATGATAAGTTGCTACCTTATAAGAACATGGTGGATGATTACAAGAAATATTTTGTGTCAATCAAGTTTTCACAAATATCAAGGATTGATAATAAAGCTGCAGATGCAATGGCTACCATTGCTTCCTTATTACAAATATCAGAAGATCAAACCAAATATGAATTTTTGGTGGAACAATTGTTTTCTCCCGCCTATGATAATCCTGAAACCCAAGTCATATGTCATTTAACTGGTTCTTATTCACCTTTATATGGCAAGACTTATACCTATTTGAAGGATAATATCTTACCTTCGGATTTATCGCGTAACCAAAAATGGAATTTCATTCGCCAATCATCCTGTTATACATTAATTGCCAATGTCCTTTATCGACGTGGTCTTGATGGTACACTCCTTAGATGTCTTGAATGTGACGAATCTGAAAAATCCTTACAAGAGGTTCATGATGGTATTTGTGGAACTCATTCGAGTGGTTTGACCTTAGCCAAGAAACTTGTCAGAATGGGATACTATTGGCCTACCATGGAGAAAGATTCTTTTACTTTTGTCAAGAAGTGTTCTAAATGCCAAATCCATGGGAATCTTATTCATGCACCTGCACAGGAACTGCAATCTTTCACTCCGACATGGCATTTTTCTCAATGGGGACTTGACCTTGTTGGAAAAATACATCCTTCATCGTCAAATGGTCATAAATTTATCATAACAGCTACAGAGTATTTTACAAAATGGATTGAAGCTGTTCCTCTAACAACAGTGACTGGTAAACAAATATCTTCATTTATCCTAAATTATATTATTTGTAGATATGGAATTCCTAGTTCTATAATTACTGATAATGGAAGGCCTTTTAAGAATCAGGATGTGGATGAACTTTGTGAAAGATTTCACATCCAACACAGGTTCTCTACACCTTATTATCCACAGGGCAATGGTCAAGCAGAAGCTTCCAACAAAACTATCTTGAAGATATTGAAGAAGACAGTAAATGACGCTGGACGTGATTGGCATGTTCAACTCAACCCAGCTTTGTGGGCATACAGAACAAGTATTCGCACACCAACATGAGCTACACCATATGCCTTAGTCTATGGAGCAGAAGCAATCTTACCACTAGAAGTTGAAATACCTTCACTTAGGGTCTCACTCAAGGGCTTGATAAGTGATGAAGACTATAGAGTTTCTCGCCTCCACGAGCTAGAGTTGTTAGATGAAAGACGTCAACATGCAGCTGATCATTTGAAGGGTTATCAATAGATCATGTTTCGTAGTTACAATCATAGAGTTAAACCATAGACATTTCAAGTAGGTGACTTAGTCTTGAGAGAAAATCCATGTAATCAGCAAGACAGAGAAAATAAAGGGAAATTTGAACCTAACTGGCTAGGTCCATTTGTTGTCATTGCAGCATACGGTTCTGGTGCATATCAGTTATCCATGTCAGAGGGGGACCTGTTTGAAGAATCGATCAATAGTATTCATCTGAAGAAGTTCTATGTTTAAAAAGTCCTTAAAAAAATAATAAAAATAAAAATAATATCATAAAAAGTCTTGAAAAAAAAATTTAAAAAAAAAATCATAAAAAGTCCCGAAAAAATCAAAAAAATCAGAAAAATCTTGAAAAAGTGCAATAAAAACAAGTAGTGAAAACCTGGAAAATAGGTGCTACTTGTGATCAAAATGGGCTCCTCCATTTATTAATTTATGTTTTGTTTTCATTTTCAGCATCATCCATCCATATCTATCATCTGTATATGTCTTTCATATCCATATCATACAATGGAATCTTATGTTTCATCATGGCTTGATGAAATTTTGTACATATCCATACTCTTTAGGTAGTGTTTAGAATGGGGGCAAATGCAAAAACATAGATTGAACAAGAGAGGGGCAACAAGCTTTTCGAACATTGCAAATAGACACCAAAAATAGTTTGACAAAACACGACAAACATTGCCATACCAAATCAACTACAACATGTTTATTCAATGCCAATCGATATCGAAACAACATGATCCAACCAACTATCGAAATGAGAACATCAAATGATGATAATCAAATTGGATGATCTTAATCTGAATAAATGTTTGAAATACTTTAAACAAGATTTGAATGGTTGTTTGATTTTCTATCATATCTCTAGAGTAATTCAATGATGTACTGAACTAGAAAAGCAAGGAAGGAGTATGATTTTTCTTTGTCTGCTGTTTGCGAGGAAATCATTAGTACTATGCCAATTGGTCGCGAGACATGCTCTACTACGTATCATGGATGACATTTCGGAATTTGCATGGGAAAAGGATTAACTTTTGTCTGTTTGTGCAAGCGATACTCAGGTCATCTCGGTTCAATTATACCTAGATGCTTGTATTAACTTGCTATATCAAAAATCATGAAAGCAATACTCAGGTCATCACTGGTGCTAACATACCCTTTGATGCTTGTATTAACTTTCAACATTTCAAAGTTCTATGATGATACAAAAAGCAAAACTAAGCTCTCCAAATGGCAATATTGTATGGATGTCCTGCATGGTTAGTATAGATTGCATTCATGTTAGAAACTGCATTTTGCATTCATAAATTTTCCAAAAAGTTGGCAAGGAATCAAATGGTTATATCTTTTTGAAAATATGACTGAGTATATTTTGACATTCACAAAAACATCATCTCATACATTTTTCATATATATTTGCATTAGAAAATCATAAAATCAAAGTATACATCATAACTATATACATTCATTCATCAAATAAATTTCATCTCATAAATCATGTATATAAATATTATAAATCATGAAATCATCATATCATACACGTCATATAGACACATCATATATCATCATAAATCATCACTGCATTTCATATATCTCAAAAATGAATGTCAAAATGTACAAGGATGTCAACTACAAATGATATAATATCATCAAAAATGAGATCATCTCACGGTGTATACAAAATGTCTCAACATAAAATCATGAAAATATCATATACAATGCACTAGGCAGTGCTATCCTCTGATGGAGCTGGCCTAGGACCTGTACCACCTACCCTTAATGGACCTGCTCTGCCTGTCCCTGATGGTCCTCCTGGAGGTAATGGCTGTGTCCCATCCCTGCTGGTAGTATGAGACTGACCATGAGTAGACCGTGACTGAGCATAACTCTCTCTCCGCTTAGCTGGAACCGCATCATGATATCTAGTCCGGTAAAACTCTGCCTCTCGGGTGGCTCTGGTAACCTCTCTCATCATATCACCAGTCAAGGTGCTAGCTGCTACTCTCTGTAGGCTATCCACCAAAGCAATGGCCTGCTCACCCCGCTGTCTCACTGCGTCCCTCTCAGTAGTGATTGCAGTCAACTGTCCCTGCAACTGTGAAATCAAAGTCTGTGCCTGTGCTAACTGGATCTGCAAACTCTGTACTGTACTCTATAGAGACGATATCTGACCTGATACTGTCGGATCTACTGAAGGAGATGGATCCGTGTGTCTCATCCGTGGTCCACCTCTACCACCTCTACTACCTCTGCCACCTCTCCTACCACCTCTCCTGCCACCTCTATCTCCACCCCTACCATCACCACCATCATCTCCCTCTGAGTCATCATCTCCTCCACTCTCATCATCATCGCTGTCCTCTAAATCATCACCCTCTGAAGCCGAATCTCTCTGTCGACGTCTCTGTGCAATGATAGGAGCGATAGCCTCATCAGGATCAAACATACGTGGTGCTGGATGCTCTAGGACATACTGGAAATACTCTGGTGTTGTCCCTACATCAAGGACATCCACTCGGTAATCCCACATCTGTGCTCCCAGACTGGTAAACTCTGCCACCGCTATCTCATATGAAATCTGTGGACCCCACACTGCAAGCTCTGGCTGTCGCCGTGCATAAATCGAAGAACCCACAGGCATACCCTGAATCCGACCAAACTGCCGACATACTCGTCCATCAAGAAATCTCTCAAGGATCCATGTAGTCCGCCCAATCAAAAATCTAGAAGTACATACAAATGGCATCTCCCTCGCATCCTCTGGCCATGGCTCACAATCTAAATATGGTCTCCAGCATACTGTATCCAGACTATCCAATAACCGCTGCCAATGCACTAGTTTGCCCAGTCTCGGCTGAGCAATAATGTGAGCATATCTCCATCTGTATGCTCGACCAGCTGGTCGCTGTCCTTGAGTCAATGGACGTGAAACAACAAAGTGCTCCCATGCCCATATCTGTAATAATGAGCACCCAACAGCAAAACTTCATATACAATATGATGTAACTCATCATATAAATGGGCTAGCATGCATTTACCCCATGCATACCGTGTCCCCTGCATCACCATACTCTCCAAAACATGACCCCATCCGATCGCAAACCCCTTCGACCTATGGTCGGGGCACAACACACCTCCAATAAATCCTGCAAGTACAGCTGGTAGCGGAGGGTATGTATCTGTAATCTCGCCCCATGGGATGAAGTATCCAGCGATCCGATCATCTCAGAAAATCCTCCTCAAAGAATTAGTACCTCCAACTTCTCGGCTATCAAAAACAACTATCTCTCCCATCACTGGGATCCGTAGGATGCGATATACGTCCTCAGGGGTCACTGTAATCTCGCCCATCGGTAAATGAAATGTGTTG